>JBBMKE010000003.1:9955650-9980115 GCA_037834125.1 Lippia alba
TCATTCTCCCATATTCCCCTGAAATATGTTCCACATTCTCCATCCCTCCTAATCCCTCGATTTGCCTAATAGGATTGGTTCTACCCAAAGAAACAAACTCTGAGTTGACATGATGCATATAGCTCGATTTTTAGTTTTGGAGATGGGGTTTTATTTTTCCGCGAGTTTTCTGGGTAAATTTTGATAGAAATATATAGGGAGAGTTTGTACTATTGTTTATCATATTGTATGAACAACATTCGTGACTTTTAGTTGGTGGGAAATGCCCGGGAACGTTGAACAACACGGTCTCAAGCTATGGTGTATGCTGATGCAGAAAGTGTAGATCTGTGATGTGTCTAATCATTCTTTGAGCAAGCTATTTAGAACTTTTCCACTGAAAATTCTTATAGATCATTCTCTTTTGGGATAATTGAAACTGGACGCTTGAGGTTAAGCGTAAGTACATCCTGTACTCATTTGTTTCGGTAATATTCATCAAATTGTCTTTTAGATTAGGGATAATTATGTTATATTAGGAACTAACTCTTGAGCCATGGTGAAATTACGGATTTTACCCTGAAATTGAGAATTATGAACATGCTCTTGAGTGTGAGTTACGATTTAAATTTTCATGACGTCAGTAAAATTATTTTTAAAAATTCCAAATTGTACCCTTAAAGTATTTATTATAATAATTTTTTTTGGTTTCATAGTCAATTTTCATGAGTGAAGCCAGGAATGACCATTTAGGGTAAAAGTTTTCCTTATCAATGGTATGGTAACTGTGTTTTCAAGTAATCAACTTCGAGGCATTTGGTTAAACTTTAGTGCCGACCCACTGCTTGGTGGTGATTATTAAAGTTTGTTTCCCCTAGTCACCATATAAGCTGTGCTTTGCAAAACATTACTCTCATTATGTCATTAAAAAGGTAACAGTTTAAATTAATTTGGTGTAAGTAAATAAACTCTAATTTATCAGCTCTTCAGCAGTAAACAAGTGCACCAGTATTGGCCACGGGCCTACAATAATATGTACAATACAAAATATGCTCAAGTACCAAAATGTAAATATGATCTACCTAGACTCCGAAATAAAGACTCACAAGAGTCTATTTTCCCTGCCTAGCAAGAAGCTGCAAAAGCTGGAAGGGAGGAATAATTAATCTATGAAGACTAAGTGAGGACATAAATATATATATATCACATAGCATGCAACCCATAATTCCAAGTATGATTTTAGCAAGAATCCAATTGGATATTTTTAGGAAGAGATCAATACTTGGAATTAGAGCATAATTTAATTAACAAGATTCATTAGGCAATCAGTGATCCGGCGAGGGGGGTATATCCGTCCAAACTCCGACAGTCTACAGTGATTAATTCAGATATAAGGTGAGCACGCAAGTTCAATAATAGTCAATCAATAAATAATAATAATATCCGCCTTCTTCCAAGGTTGGTGGTCGGGTTTGCAAGGCCCAAGCCACCTTAGTACAGTCCGAGTCGTGGGCTCATGACTCCTACCTGCTCCTTCAGTGGTATGAGAACCATCGGCTCAGGAAAACCACGTCTTCCCGTCTCTTAGGTTGTGCGGAAGTAATCCCAACGGGTACTATGTGCAAAGGTTCTCTCCATGTCCTTTTGGTCGCCAATCCCACATTTTTCCAAGGCCTCAATCAATACAGTGCAGTATCTCACCAAACAGTACGGTGGGAATATTTTATTTAAAAGAGGGATTCATTTGATAAAACCTTTACACTTTGAAAACTATAGATATAAAATACAATTTTGGCCTAAAACAGTCACATTGGTCATATGGGTCTTTAGATAATTGAAGAAAACCTCATCTTGAGCAAAAGAAGGAAAAATAAGCTACTGAGTCTGCTTACCGAACCCTGACTCGATCTCTGGAAAGGAAAAGACGAAAACACTAATAAGACTCGACTCCATGAACCAATTAAATGACGAACGACATGCTTATGAATGTCATGAGAAGTAGAAATGATGTAATTAATTATATAAAATACTTATGTGCACAATTAATGTCCAACGGACCAATTAAATGAGCTAAGAAACGGAGGGGGAGAAAATAATTAAAAGTTAACTCCCAAGTTTTCATCTCGGCCGGGACTATTTTTAAATTTTTGGATCCTAGCCAGGACATGCTCCCAGTAGCCTATCTGAACAGATATTCCGGTCGGGACAAAAATCGTCACGGCCGAGATGGCCATTCAGGTAACTTTCTGTTCGAAGGTATCCCGTCCGGGATTGGTTTTAGCTTAAAAGGTGTCCCGGCCGGGAAGACACTCCAATAGCATTTTGGAACAATATCTTGACCGGGACAAAAACGTCTCGGGCCGGGACAATGCTATTGCCTCAATCCCACATTCTATAACGGGGTGTCCCGACCAGGGACTGTTTTCAGTTCATTTTGTGTCCCGGTTGGGACCTCCTGTTCTGCAACAAAGCTCAAAAACCACCAAACAACAACAATGCAACCAGAAACAACATGAAACCAATGCATAACACAATATAAACAATTCATAAAACTAATAAACATCATAAGAAACCCAAATATGCAATCAAACTCATCAAAAGCAACCCTCAAACCCTCATTTAATTCAAACTGCATTAAATTCATCCAACCACCAAACTTCATGCCATAAATGATCATACATACACATTTCATGCTTAAACACATATAAATTCCATCATCAAGCATCAATCACCAAATCCCCCATCAAACCCTTCAAACCAAAACCCATATTCATACATAAATACACAAAAACACACCTTAAAGTGAGAAATAAAGAAAGAAGAAGGAAGAAGAGGTGATGGTGGTTCTCCGGTGGCTCTGGCAGCAGGCTGCACGTGGTGGTGGAATCTCCCTCCAAGTTTGAATGGGTTGTGTGTCTTTTGTTTGCAAGAAATGAAATGGAATGGTACAGTGTATGTACGAAATGTATATATGTATAAATATAAGTTATATTATAAGATTAAAGTTAATATAGTTAAATTGCTATTAAGTCCTTTAAGTATCATTTTAATGCAATTGAATTTAAGAGAAATATGAATGCTATAAATAATCCACATTGGTTTTAATTACGCTAATTAAGTTCAATTAATATTAGTTCCATATTTAATTAGTAAATTTCATGCAAGAGGGTGATTAAAATAATTAAATAAATCCTAACTCTCGAAAATTACCCGTATGGCAAGCGTACTTGGAATACGAGAGCACGGGGCGTCACAGTCTTTGCATCCGGTTATGTATTTAATTTAGTATGTTTTGACTTTGTAACTTATGTATTTGAATCTTTATGCATTTCTTATGTAATTACCTTGCCGGGATTTGTATTATGTTTAAAAGAGGCATGTGAGCCAAAGTTTGCTTGTGACTCGTGTATTTAATATTTTCTGGCCTGTGGCCAATGCATGTGTTTGAACTTTAGTCTTCCGCTGTATTTTTGTTTTGTTGGTTGGTTTTATTTGTAGGGTCTATGTCTCGTCTAGCTTAGGAGATTTATTTTTGTTTGTCTCCCGTTCGCTATGATTTGGTACGGGTACGGACTTCCCATTTCGTTACTTGTGTCAGACCATAGTGCGGGGGATGTGGTGCATCACGCGCGGGGTGTCACATTCATAATACAATAATATACAAAATAAAGATAAGTCAATCACATATTTTTATGTAATTAAAATTTTCAAAAAAATCACAAAAACTCCATTACATCTTTATGTATATACAATTTTTTTTCCTCAGCATATATTTCTTCATTTTCTTATTGATTTACGTATTTTGATTACTTATTAATATTTGATTGTCATTTTTAAACCTTTTGAGTGTTTTTTTTTTTTTACTTTTTATCAATTTGTATTCCTTAACATTTATGTGATAATCATTTATGGTTGTTTTGTTTATTTGATAACCTATTGCATTTTCAGATTTATTTATTTGTATTTTTGGACTTTTTACTGTTTATCGTTATTTTTCTTTGATATATTTTTTATCATTCCAGTTTAAAATATTTGTTACTTTTATTTATTTAGAGAGATTTTTTGGACATTTTGTTATATAACCAATGATATATCAATTCTCATAGAGTTTACGAATCATGTTTATGCGAATACATATCTCAAACGATATATTTCAGGTTTGAATGCAATGGTGCAATGATTATTATTATTATTATTATTATTATTATTATTATTATTATTATTATTATTATTATTATTATTATTATTATATTTTTTTATTATTATTTTTTTGTGTTCTAATTATCAATTCCGTTTTAATTCTTCAAAACTTATTGTTACCTTCCTATTAAGTTTCACTACGATTTTCAATTCTAAACAACGTAGGACCAATTCGTAGTGTTCGTTCAAATGTTTCTAACTTTAATATTATTACTCTTGAATTTGGATTTCGCATTTATACAAATTTATAGAGAAGAGAATACGAGTTTATAGAGATATGGACGAGAGTTGTAGCCAATTAACATGATAGTTTAAAGAACTAATTTCTCTTTCTCTAGTATACTAAATGATCTTTATTTATTTATGATTCAGGTATGGGGATACGACCAAACAGGCTCAACAAAATATGAAGTAATGCGAGCTTTTTTCAAAATTTATCATGTGATAATTGTCCATACGAATATTCAACACAACACGACATGATAAAATAATATTTATAAAAATGTCCATACATTATACTTATTTATAATATCTTCAATTCTCTCCATTCTTTTATTGGATAAATACTTCCTTTGTTTTGTAAGGTAAATACTTCTCCATCCATTTTAATCTCAAACTGTATATCATTTATTATCTTTATTTCCAATTCTATCATATTTTATTAGGTAAATACCCATTCATCAGTTTTAATCTCATTGTTTTAATCTCGAACTCTTGTTTATTATATTTATCTTCAATTCTCTTTGGTCTTTTATTAGGTAATAAACACTACTTCATTTCCTTTAATCTCAAATTCTGATAAACTTTTTCTTACCGATTGTAACTGCATTTTTAGGGATTTAAACCCTCCCAACTAAGAGTATCTATATTTTTAAAATTCCAAATATAATATCTAATTGAACTAATGCGAATACGAGACATTTAGTTAAGTCCGATAATAAACCACTAGTATTATACCTTTGTTAGTTAACACTTAACACCAATCCATATGTGAGAATGATAGTATGGGCCTGGTTTGCATTTGAAGCCCGAACTTCGTAATCCATTTTAAGCCCAAACTCCCATCAATGCCAACACCTTGATCAATGCTTGTTCGATTCTCCACAAAAATCTTACATTATATTTACAAATTCGGGCCTTCCCAAATTTCCAAATTGTAGGTTTAGCACAATCAATACAATATTATCTGAATTTGGGTTAGAAAAATTAATTGAATATACGACGAGTCTAATATTACCGTAATCAAGTTTATGATTTTCTCGAGAATCGTTATCATTACCAAATTTAAGAGAAAAAAAACACTTATTAATTTAGTTGTAAAATCTGTGCTATGTACAGATAAATAGTGAAAGTAAATTTTAGAACAGTGGAAAACCACCAAATATTCTCATTTCTTAAAAGGGGTAATTCCACAAGACATCCCAAGTGGAAGGTAAAATTTCGTTTTACTCTCAAAAAATAAAAATTCAAGAATTACGTACTCAAATTCCAAAAATGATATATTTAGATCCCAAAATGATGTATTTGGGATCATCTGGCCCCAAATACATCATTTTGGAATCTGAATACATTATTTTTGGAATTTTGATATGTGATTCTTGAATTTTTATATAACATTCACTGTTTTTGGGGAATGAACATAAAGGGAGTTTTCAAATATTACCCCT
Organism: Lippia alba; assembly: GCA_037834125.1. Classification (NCBI taxonomy): domain Eukaryota; kingdom Viridiplantae; phylum Streptophyta; class Magnoliopsida; order Lamiales; family Verbenaceae; genus Lippia; species Lippia alba. Next base: position 9,961,497 of record JBBMKE010000003.1, read on the forward strand.
TCTTAAAAAGACGCACACAACGATTATTGAATCTTTGTTTCAGGCTTTATGTTGTACGAGGAGGTGCTTTTCTTTCCCAATTTTTGTAAAGCTAACTGCGCGTTCTGGTGGAATGAAAGGTAAGCACGTGAGATGTTTTGTGAGGGAGAAAAACCCTATGATTTTATGTTCATATCTTTTTGGGTTAATTACACCTAGCCCCCATATTAGATGGGGTAATTATAATTAGTACCCAAAATTAGATATAATTACATACACCACCCTTTTGGAAAAAATAAATTACACTTGTCCCTAAAAAAATATGGTTCCGTTAAAATTGTGATGACATCAGCAAAAAAATTTATAAAAGTTCGAAAATACCGTTAGTTGACTTGTCAATTATTTATTGCCCAATTTGCCCTTGGGGTTGTTTGTACTTTAATATATTAGTATGGGGTTCCATGTAATTTTCCCCTAAAAATTTGAAATTACCAATTTCGGCGCAAGCTATTAAAATTTTCACGTTTGCTATTTTTAACTTTTACAAATTATAATGAATTTGTCAATTTGAGAATAAACTCAATTAAACTAATAAACTAATTTGCATTATTTGCTATACTCTCGTTGACTTTGATTAGTACAACAATATTAAAACAACAACAACATCATTACCAATAATATAATCGCTATTTTAGAATTAACATTAGTTCAAACGCAGTCTCATCATAAGATCTAATACAGCAACAACATTTCAGTAACATTAACCTAGGATCAATAGTCTAAATCATTACATCACCAGCAATAGAGTAGCTCAATACTACATTATAATTCATAGTAGTATAACAGTTAATGAGCTCTACCCAGACAAAACAAGAGCTAACAATTCATAATATTATAATAGGTTATGAATTAAGCTGCTCCCAAAACACTAGATTCTTCAGTTACTGGTAAACAAGCTTCACATTACCACTAAACCCCATATTTTTGTGTTGGAATTTCTTGGTTTGGTGGAGTTGTTCTGACCATCTGTTAAACATCAAACCAAAGTTTGAGATAAAAGGAATTAAGATTAATTGGAATGCAACAATAATGCAAACTATGTACCTGATTTAATACTCCTCTCGTTTGATTCTCATTAGCTCCATTCATTCCTCTAACCCTCTAATAAATAATGTCAAAAGTTAGTATATTCATCAATTGATCAGTGAAACATCTTCAGATTGAAAGAGACGGTAAAAACATTTCAATTACCTGGTTTAATCCTCCGTTGCATGACCTTTTATTGTGGCCTATACCTCCGCACGTGCCACACTTCACCTTCTCTCGCTTTCTTGATGGTATGACTCTCGGTGCCTTGCCAACTTCTCTTCGTCTATGTTTTTTAGGTCTACCTGGACGTCTTTTAATGAGTGGTGGCAATATCTTTGAAGGCTGAACTTGCATCTCCGGCCAGAAACTAGGGTCCGGAATAGCCTTGACTTTATGCTTATAAATTTTCATAAACACCTCTACACTATAGCTCTGGTAAACGTAGTCTTCAATGTTCTGTCTTTTATGAGCAATGGCAGAGGCAGCATGCTTACATGGAATCCCACTTAAATCCCAAAATCTACAGTCACAGTGTCTTAGTCTAAGGTCTACAATGTAATGTCTAAGTCCATCATTAACCTGAAATTCATGTGTACCCCCGACCAAGACATTACACTTTGCCCCTTCCTCTTTCATCAAATTTAGAATTTTAACAATCCTACCACACACGATATTTTTCCATTTTCTAGCCCTCTGATATCTAGTCTCCACCCTATTCATAATTTTTGACCTCAATCCGTCTATTAATTTCTGAATAGGTTGTTGTCTTAAATCCCCAATCCATGCATTAAAAGACTCACTAAGGTTATTAGTTACATGATCATTCTTAATTTCTAAGTTAAATGCATGCCTAGCCCACAATGAAACATCACCCATATCAACTAAGTATTTATAAGCAGCAGGCTTCACATCTTTTAGTCTGTTCATTGCAGCATTGAATTCTGATACGGTGTATGCCCTAAAACAAAAGGCAAATACACAATACAACAAGTTAACCCCAAATATAATATTAGCAAAAACATGCAATAATTATACCTTGAAGCAGCCCAAAAAAAAATTTTCACCAAAATCCCAGCATGTTGAAGCCTCAAGTTTGCATAGATGTGCCTGCAACATTTCCTATGCACTACGTTTGGAGCCACATCTGACATTGCTTCAATAAGGCCCTATTGCCAGAAAATTTAATGAAAAAATGTATGAATGTAACAATATGCTTGAATAAAATGGGTTAACTGTAGTAAATACCTTTTGCCTATCTGACATAAACGTCCAAGCCCTCCCATCTTGGAAACCTCCTAGCATTTGTGCTAAGCAATTCAAGAAGAATCCCCAACTATCTTTGTTTTCACTTTCCACTATAAAGGCAAGGGGGTACAATCCCATGTTTCCATCAAGGGAAACTGCTGAAAGGAGAATGCCTCCATACTTTCCCTTTAGATGGCATCCATCTAATCCAATAAAAGGTTGACACCCATCTAAGAACCCCTGTTTCAACGCTTTAAGACCTGACACAGAAATGAACAACTACAAGTTAGATATATATCAAAGATTACATATTCATATAAGAATGATATCATTTTGCATAATATAAATCAGATCCTCACCAATAAAAAACCTCTTGAAATTAGGCTCTCTTGGCACTCTCCCATGTTCATCCAAGTGAAACTGAAACCGTAAAGTGCTTCCCGGATTGGTTCTTTCTACCATCTCTGCATATTGAGACATAATAGCAAATGATTTTGCAGGATTGCCTTGAATGATCTCTTTTGCTTTACGTCGTGCCCTGTACAACTGCATGTATTGGGGCTTCACACCAAATTTCTCCAATTCAGCTTTTAATGCTTCCGGTTTTATGTCCGGTTGTGTTCTAAGAATTGGAATAATTTTATCAGCAATCCATATTGCATTAGCCTCCTTTACATTGTCAACTCTAATGCAACTGTGATCAGGAACAGGTTTCTTGATCACGAATGACGTTCCATCAGTACCTTCGGTAATGGTTGAGGCATGAATTCTCCATGGACATTTTTTGTCAGTACAACTCACTATCATCCTTGACCTCTCATTCTTTACTCGAGTAATCTTGATCCCAGCCCTAATAACATATTCTTGCAGTGTTTTTCTGAAAACATCAACTGATGCAAACACGCCATTCTCTTTGAGGCTAAATTGCTCGTTTGGATTTTCAGGAATTTGTACTTCTTGTGCACTTGACCAACCCCTTAATGGATCATCTGGAAGGTCTTCATCACTATCGTTATACCACTCACACTCATCAGATGATTCGTAGTCTGATAAATCGTCAGTTGGCATATCAACAAAACAACCAAGAGAAGAATCTGAAGATCTTGTATCAGGTGCTTGAAGGTTCTCATCTTCCACCACACTCTCTGTTGGAGCGGTAATAACGGGTTCCTCTTGGACAAGCAACTCTTCTTCTTCTTCACTTTCAAAAAGTTCTTCATAATACTCTTGGTCTGGATGATCACATATATCTTCTGTCACTTCTTTCAAACCTCCATCTACCACTCTCATCTTGTCCTCTTGAGATTCGTCATCGGCTTCGTTACCACTTTCGTCTACATAAACTCCCCCATTTCTCATATCCACTTCTTCAGCATCATCATCTCCAATATTCCTCATAATCTGGTCATCACCTTCCAATCCCACACCCAAATCACCACCAATCTCAAGTCCATCACATTTTACATGTATCCTAATTTCTTCGGGACTTCTCTCAAACATTTTTACAAGATCTTCCTCTACTATCAACTTATAGTTAACAATTTTGTTACGATGAAAAACATCGTAACTTACGAAAATGGGGCCCTCTTTCAATTCCTCACAATCAGGATATGCCACTTCTGTAACATCTTGCCAAAGATCACTCAATTTATAATACTTGGGATTCACTTTCTTTAGCCATCTTACTAGGGTTTTCTCTCAAAGATATGTCTCTCATCTTGGCGCAATTTTGCTGTGGAAGACAAAGGGCTTTTTGTTTATTATAAGTATGTAAATTGAAAATTGTTGTTTACTTGAAAGGGCAAAAGTGGAAATTTTAAACAAAAATTTTGCAAAAAATCAAAAAAGAAATTATTGGACGGAATATTCCAGGGCATAATGGTCAAATTTGGTTAATTTTAACGGAACCCTATTTTTTTGGGGGGTCAAGTGTAAATTATTTTTTTCAAAAGGGTGGTGTATGTAATTATATCTAATTTTGGGGTACTAGCTGTAATTACCCCATCTAATATGGGGGCTAGGTGTAATTAACCCTATCTTTTTTCTCAAAAAGAATGGAAAAAATAATATTAATTTTGTTTCTAATTAACTAGTAATCTAGTCCAAAAAAAAAATAAATTAAAGAATTTGATACGAAAAAATTGTTCTTTCTTTAACCTTTATATACGACAATCCTCTTTAATTAATAAGAAACTCCAAATTTATTTTTTTGAAAACGCGAAATGCAAAGAAAGGTTACAATGAATTCCTATCCTCCGCCAGTCTAGGCAAAATGTAATTATGGAGTTCAAAAATCTTATAACTAGCATTGATGGTCAAACGCGCTAAGTGATGCGCCAACCTTTTGCCATCTCTACGAACAAAGATAAAATCTAAATTTCCAAACTAAGTGATAACTCCACATTTATTTAAAACTTGTTAAGATTTATACTCTCAAATCTAATAATCCATTTGCGCACACTTTATTACTATTTTTTTTAATAAATAACTTAGTGAAAATATTTTTTATGCTCGTGAGAAAATTGAATACGGGTCCCAATCCGGAATAACTATATATACATGGATCGTGTTATACAAACCCATGTTTATACCATGTTTATTTAAAGCATAATAATTGTGATATTAATTCACCATCAATATATTTTATTTGATGATCAGTTTGGTTGCGCTGGCACGATGCGTGCATTATTACGTCATTGGCTTATTATATATTAAACTTAAGGAAGTAACTTCCATGGCTTATAATTTTCATGGTATGAATATTTACCCTTGAAAGTTAAGTATGATAACAATTAATTATCATATAAGATGTGACACACAATGGGAGTGTACCACATTGCCTTTTCGGTCATCCAAAGAAGTCTCTCCTGCATATACAAGAGGAAGGTTCCCTACTCGAGGTTGAGAGTACCTTTCTAGATACACCCCTATCTATCTCTCTCATCGAGTTAGTATTTCACGAACACTAACTCGCTTAGTAGATCGCTATTTTCTCGGTTGTCCTCGAGTCGTCCTTCAAAACAAGGAGGTCGATCTCTTTCAACAGATTTAAAAAGCTCATACATTGACAATTAAATCAAAGATTTTCGTGATCTCTATATATATCTTTGTGGTCCATTTTTCAGCATCCCTCAATATAATTTAGGGTCATTTTCAAATTTAATTTGAATAACAAGATTTTAGGTTAAGTGGGTAACATATATATACTCTAATTCTTCAATATTTATTCTTGGATAAAGTCGTTGATATAAGTCAATATTTTTTTGTAGCTGCAATGAAATTCTTATCTGCAGAGCGCAATCTTGGAGATAAATAAGTAGAAAAAGACCATTTGAAATACCTACACGAAGTCAAGTGAGATGGAAGATAATGACGCGTTTGGCCTCTTCTAAGAAACACCTTTTAATTGACTCAGCAGTCAACTTGATTTATGATTTGCCAAACAGCTCTTTTGAATGATGTATTGTTGTTTGGGTAACGGATTGAAAACATTATATTAAAATGGAGGATTTAAGACTAATAGCAATCTTTCAAGTCTCAATGAATATAAATAAGTGTTTGATTAGTAATAATTATGACCAATAATGTTTTAATTACGATGGATATAACATTTTTTACACTCTTATTTTTAAGGATTTACGAAATGATTCCTTAAGCGAATGAAATGAATATTGATGTGTTAGCTCGTTAAAATTGGTCTCTATTGTGTAAGTTTTTATTTTTTTAATTATTTTTTTTCAATATGATATATTAGTCGCTCATTATTACATTTAAAAAAACGGATATTTATGAAAATTTTACAATATAATATTTCTTTTAAAACAAGCTGAAAATCATGTATCTGTCTTTTTAAGAGTATGTTGGTTTAAAATTTCAATGAGTTTAAATTGCATTTCTTATTATCAAGTTAAACTAATTATATAAACGAACTGTGAACTTTTATTTATTTATTTATTATTTATTTTATTATTATTATTATTTATTTATTTAATTTTGGGTTGGGTTGGTGAAGAACAAACTATGTACTTAGAAGACCTATAAATATAATTTCTATAACGGAAGTCTATGTCTATATCTATAATTAAAATTAGGTTAAGGCTTATTCAATTGTAACAGCACAAAATCACACGTTATGAAGTCAAAAAGACATTGGCGTACGCTAAGGTTTAATTAATTAATGTTTTCACTTCTAAGAGGAACAAAAAGTCAGAAATCAAAAGACCAAATTAATTAATATTAATCATCTCTTTTATATCTCCTTGGAAATAAAATTATTTGATCAAATTAATTTTAAAACAAATAAAAATAAGTAAAAATGACCTTTTTATATTTTCATTTAAGTGGATATTTTATCAATTTCGTATTTTACATAGAGATACATAACATTACACTTATAATTAGTATATTATATTTATCATTAGTAAATAATTTAGAAAATAATGGATGAGTGGCTAAAGAATTTGAAAGTAATTTTTATTAAGTTTATTATATACCAATAATTAGTACACCATGTGATGCTCCTTGATTGATTCTTGAGTCTAATTGCTTATCTTGTCAATTCCTAATGTATTTTGCATTTGGACGAGGATTTTTCAAGAATATTATTTATTCTTATTCAAATTCATAAAGTATTACTAAAAAAAATGGGTTAAGATTTTACTCTAAAACGCCACAACTTCTGGTGTTTTTGTATATTTTTTATTAATATTTTAACAGGGTTGTCGGAGATTTCGGCGCCTACATATTTTTTATAATTTTTTATTCTCCGTCGTCACACACTGTGGCGTTTACTATTTTTTTATTACTATTTTTAATAAAGTTGCCAGTAGTTATGACGTTTTTTAAAAAAAATTAATATTATATTTGCAGGGAGCCACACGCTGTGGCGATTATGAATTTTTTAATTTTTTTTAACATAATTGCCATTAGCTATGGCGTTTATATATATATAGATAGAGAGAGAGATAGATATGATCTTACCTCATAGTCAGCAACAAATTTATTTATTTTTTATTTTGGAGTATAAATTTTTTAAATAAATCTTCAATTATTTACAACCAATAATTTTCATTAGATGCCCTGCAATGTATTGTGGCACTGAAAATTTATGGATTGATACAACTACACAATGAAAATTTTCTGATACCATGATTCCTGAAGTAAGGTCACCACCTCGGAGAAGTGATAGAGAACCACACCCACGGCATTGTTTCACAGGAGGGTCTTACGGCCATCATAATCATCGATGATGCAAGTAGTATTTAAGGTTTTTAGTACTTTAATATTATGTAACTAGTATCGTGTCATACTTATTTTAATTTCATATGAAGAAACCAAACATGCATGGAATATTTTGCCATTTGGCGACCCAGTTAAAATATTAATAAAAAAAGACGAAAACGTCAGAAACTGCGACGTTTTAGGGTAAAATCTTAACGCATTTTTTTTAAAGTAATATTTTATGAATTTGAGTAAGAATAAATATTATTCTTGAAAAATCCTCCTAATTGATATACTCCAAATTTAAAAAAAAAATTTAAGCTAATAAATTTTCTTAAAAAAAATAAAAAATTAATATTATATTTGATCTTGCCACATGGTCGGCAACAAATTTAAATTTTTTTTTTTAAATTTGGAGTATATCAATTAGGAGGATTTTTCAAGAATAATATTTATTCTTATTCAAATTCATAAAATATTACTTAAAAAAATGGGTTAAGATTTTACCCTAAAACGCCACAGATTCTGGAGTTTTCGTCTTTTTTTATTAATATTTTAACTGAGTCGCCAAACTGCAGAATATTCCATGCATGTTCTATTTCTTCATATGAAATTAAAATAAGAATGACACGATACTAGTTACATAATATTAAAGCACTAAAAATCTTAAATACTACTTGCATCATCGATGATTGTGATGCCCGTAAGACCTTCCTGTGAAACAATACCGTGGGTGTGGTTCTCTATCACTTCTCCGAGGTGGTGGCCTTACTTCAGGAATCATGGTATCTGAAAATTTTCATTGTGTGGCCATATCAATCCATAAATTTTCAGTGCCACAATACATTGCAGGGCATCTAATGAAAATTATTGGTTGCAAATAATTGAAGATTTATTTAATAAATTTATACTCCAAATTAAAAAAAAAATTAAATTTGTTGCTGACTATGAGGTAAGATCATATATATATATATATATATGCCATAGCTAATGGCAATTATGTTAAAAAAAATTAAAAAATTCATAATTGCCATAGCGTGTGGCTCCCTGCAAATATAATATTAATTTTAAAAAAAAAGTCATAACTATTGGCAACTTTATTAAAAATAATAATAAAAAAATAGTAAATGTCACAGCGTATGGTGACGGAAAAATAAAAAATTATAAAAAATATGTAGGCGCCGAAATCTCCGACAACTCTGTTAAAATATTAATAAAAAATATACAAAAATATCAGAAGTTGTGGCGTTTTAGAGTAAAATCTTAACCCGTTTTTTTTAATAATACTATATGAATTTGAATAAGAATAAATAATATTCTTGAAAATTCCTCAAAGTATGTACCATTGCAAGTGGCTTACGAACTAATTATGTGGGCTTATATTTAATGGTCAAGTGGACGTTACTGTTCACCAAAAATTGTCCTAGAATAAAAACATATTTATTTTGCACATAAAATGCATTATTGTTCTAGGAAATTCTTTTTCATAGTGATTTTGTTGTTAGAAAACTAGAGATTATGTTCCCTCCATGGGAATGTGGTCCAAATGTATGAATAATTCGCTCATCCATAGCTGGAATGCCGATTTAATTTTATACTTAATACGTCACTATTCTAAAGACAAACACGAGGATAAAAAATAACAAAAGACCGAGGAATTGGTGTAGATTTTTTTTTTTATGAGAAACTTTGTCTGATAGAATTAGATGATATTTTTAGAAGCATTTGTATATAAAAGATAATATGTAACTGTAAAATATTAGGTCAAACAATTCGTGCTAGGTTGTTTTAATTTGTACAACGTTGGCCAAATTAGAATTAGCATGCAAAAGGATTTAGGGCTATGAATGGATTGAATTCAGATTGAATCTAAAAAATTCAGATTGGAATCCGATAAGAATATCCTATTATCGGATCCAATTATGGATCTTATAAGATTTTGATTCATAAATATTGAGTCTGTGTAAACTCGAGTCAAATCTGATCCAATAAAAACTTTGATCCAATTAATAACAAATTTTTCCACCAAAAAAATATTAATAATAAATTTTAATTTTTTTAAAGAAAAATATATATAAAGAAAATAATAATAAGGGTCATTAATGACTCTCTCATAATTGGAGATAATTTAGTTTACTCTTTTATGTAAAAAATAAAATAAAATTATACTAACTCCCCCCCGCCCAATTTAAATTTATAATTTCATTTCACTTCTCACTCACCTGAATTGACTTCAATACTCTTACTTATTTCTTTTTCATTTTCATATTTCAACTTTAAACCTAAGTACCTTAATTTTTATAGATAATACTCTATTCTTAAATTTAAATACTTTATATTTATGAATAATACTTTAATTATTTAAAAAAAAAACAAAACGGGACAATGCACCCGTGGATTTTTTACCAAGGTCACTCCCCTCAAACATAAAGTGAACAATAATTCAATTATAAATTTAGGTAAGTTAACTTTTATGAATAATATTCTAATTGAAATGTAAGTATTTTTTCTTCTCTTACTTCAATTTTAAACCTGAGTTTTATCTTTTACGAATATACTATACTTTTAAATCTGGATACTCTATTTTATAATTCAAAAATTTTACAATACTCTATTTTATTAGTTGGATTATTGGATACTCTATTTTATAATTTGGATACTTCATAATTTCTAATTAATACTTCAAAATATAAATCAACGGTTAATTTTTACCCCAACATTCACCTTCACAAAAAGTAATATATATGAGGTATTAATTTTTACATATGAAGTATGAAAATTATATTTTGAAGTATTAACATACAAAATGAAAGTATCAAATCGTATATATGAGGTATTATCTTAACAAAAAAAATTTGTGGGAGGGAAGAATGATGTGTTATGTCATTTTATGTTTCTTCAAGACTATTTTAGTAATTTTATCAAAAATATTAGGGAGTGAAATTAAATTACAAATTTAAACTGAGGAATTAGTTTTTTTTTCCATAGAATAGTAATGTCAAATTTATCTTGTACTTTTTGAGAGTTTTGTAACATTTCCCCATAAAAATATAAGCATATGATAATTACCAAATAATTATTATGTAACTATTTTTTGTTGTTTCAACTTTTATTCATCATTTATTTGTTAGTTTTAAATTATTAATATAATATTACATATTATTTTAATATAAATATTAAAAGATATATTACTAAATGCAATGATACATACATTAAAATTCTAATTTTTATTGTTTTGTATTAGTATTTTATTTAGAAAAATAATTAATTTAATAAAATATTATAAATAGTTTGATTCAAATTTTTAACAAATCGAATTTTTAATTCTATATTCGATCTATTTATTTTAGATAATGAATATTTCTAATTAGATATAATTTATTAATTATTTTTTTATTGATTGAATACGAATTAAGATTCGACCTGTGGACAACCCAAATCTGACCTCATTAATTATATTTGATCTTATCATAGTTTTAATTATTGCAAATCCCGACAGATGAAATGGTGAAGTATATTTTTAAATAGGCACCAAAACACGTATTTATCATATGTGGAACTTCTTTCCGTAACTTTTCTAAATGCGTTATTAAAATGCAACGCACTCCAAATATTAGAATGTAATTAATCTTTGGTCGCCGTTTGCTTTTTGTCCACAAATATTATCATACCTAGGCAGTTGTAGGCAAGAGTTCACGAGGACTTTTATTTTATGCTACAAGTATATTCACAAGGGATCGATGATGCTTTAAAGGCCAGTAAACATTTGATTTCGAAATCTATTCGATTTTACAATAATAAACTTCTCATACATAAAAGTTACAAATTTCACTCTCATATTATATATTATTATAGACTTTATAGTACTCCAAATCTAGATGCTAGGAACATGATCTTTTGTGTTGTCATTGTCAATTTGAATTGATTTGACTAGATCAAAGAGTAATACTAAGTCAAGAGAAAACTTGACATAACCAAACATGAAGGATTTATATGTTTGCCAATACTACATTTTTGGAGCAAATCATAGTCCAGTTTCATTGCATTGAGTTCAGAAAAGTCAAATATCATATCCTATATTGGATACGTACGTAGAGAAGATATATAGGATCTTGACTATAATAAATGTGTACCGAGAAATAAATATTTTATATTTAATATGTAATTGATAAAAAGATTTAGAAAGACTCATCATTATAATTGATTGGTCCATTTGAACTAAATTTTCTCACAAAATGCTAACAAAATTAGTATTTTTCTCAAATTGTGAAACCAACTACTAATTATGTAATTTTGTTAATTAACAATTGTATTATAGGATATTTGGTTTTCAATTTCATCACTTATTACATTTAGATATTAAGTGTTTTTGGTCAAATTCAATCACTTATAATGATAATATATAATGTTGGACAAATGAATTTAATATTATCCCATATTAACATTGAAAGTATCATTGAAAATATAAAAAAAATGGGTGTTTCAAGAGTTACCGGAGAAGTCATGTGTGGTGCGGTGCGTCCACGAATTATTAATTATTAATTACATATTTTTTTGTTGCAATTTATTTATTTAATATTATTACAAGCATAAACAATACATGTATGGCTTTGCATGTGACATAAAAGACAACAAGACAATATCAAAATCCCCATTGGAATTCTCAATCTTCGCACTCTTCAAAGGGTACCATAAAACCTCACGACATTCTTAACTAACACAAAGCTTCTCAATGGCCAACAACCTCACCGCCGCCGCACCAAACACCGTCCTCCGCCGCCAATCCCCACCGCCGGCGGTGGTGATGGTGCCTCTTCCCGCCCATGGCCATCTCAACCAGCTCCTCCACCTCTCCCGCCTCATCTCCGCCCACAACATACCCGTCTTCTACACCGCCGCCGCCGCCCACATCCGCCACGTCAAGCTCCGCGCCCACGACCACAGCTCCGCCGCCAACCTCCGCTTCCACGGTTTCCCGGATACCCATTTCGACAACCCGCCGCCGGATCCCAACGCCACCAACAAATTCCCCTCCCACCTGATGCCATCATTCGCCGCCGCCAAGAACCTCCGGCGCCCCGTCTTCGATTTCGTCGACAGGCTGTCCAAGATTTTCCGGCGGGTGGTCGTGATTTACGATTCTTTAATGTCTTACGTCGTGCAGGACATTGATTCCATACACAACGCCGATTGCTACTGCTTTTGCAGCATTTCAGCTTTCTCCATTTGCTCGTTTGATGCGGCGGCGGATTCCCCGATCCCGCCCGAGATGATCGGAGAGATTCCGTCTCTCGGCGGTCACTACCCGCCGGAATTTACAGAATTCCTGATTTTACAAAGTGAGACCAAGAAAATCTACTCGGGGGAAATTTACAACTCCTGTCAGGAAATTGAAGGCCCGTATCTCGATTTCCTGGAAACTTTCCAGGGAAATGCAGCCCGAAAAGTGTGGGGCATAGGCCCGTTTCACCCTGTTTGGTCGATACCCGAAAAAGCATTGGTGACGGGAAAACCCGTCACCAATGCTTGGATTGGCTCGACAAACAGCCACCGAATTCCGTCATATTCGTGTCGTTCGGGACCACTTCGTGCTTCCCCAATCGACAAATCGAGGAGATCGCCGCCGGCCTCGAGAGAAGCCAGCATAAGTTCATATGGGTCCTCCGGGACGCTGACAGAGGCGACATATTTTCAGGAGAAGTAAGAAAAGTCCGGGTTTCCGATGGATTCGCGACGAGAATCCAGGGGAGGGGACTATTAGTGACGGAATGGGCACCGCAGTTGGAAATCCTCGGTCACCCATCCACGGGTGGTTTCATGACCCATTGCGGGTGGAATTCGTGCTTGGAGAGCATCAGCATGGGCGTGCCGATGGCGGCGTGGCCATTGCATTCGGATCAGCCCGCGAATGCCGTTTTGGTCACAAAAGTTTTGGGGATCGGTGTTAAGGTGATGGAATGGAGCCATCGCGACGAATTGGTGACGGCGAAAAGAGTGGAGGATGTTGTGAGGAAGTTGATGGGGTCGGAGGAGGGTGATGCGATGAGGAAACGGGCGGCGGAGTTGGGTGGCGCGGTTAGAAGCTCCGTTGAAGTTGGTGCTATTAGAAAGGAGATGGATGCATTTATCAATCAAATATGTAGATAAATAAACTATATATTATGAGAAAAAAAATGCAAATTTTGTGTTTTAATATAAGGTAATTTATGTTGGTTTTTAATAATTCGGAGTGTTTAAGGAATTTAATAATTTAGTTTTATGTATATACAATGTATTTGTGCATATGTTAAGTCATTATGAGATTCTCCTTGTGTGAATATGATTAGTGCCCTCCTAATTATTGCATCTTTAATGTATTATATATGTTGGTTAATTCTGGATCTAAACCAGTGTAATGAATGTGAATGTTTTAGTATGATTGATAGAAAAATTAAGAAAAGTGATTAATCAAATAACAAGTGTAATATATTTGACGTTATAATTGATCAGATTCAATTGCATGGAATTTGAGCTGGAATTTTCCATACTACAATGAGGAATAATGGACGTGGAAGTCACACATGATATGAATATATAATGCACTGAAATTTTAAAAATTATCATCCTTGTTGTGTTATATCGAGTTTCTGTCACGGGCAAAATTTAAAAAATATATATATCAACGTATATTTATCGTCTCGTATCCATATCGTTGTATCTCACGTATCACAATAGTCCCTGTTGAATTTTCTTGTTAATCTATTTTTAGAGAAAATTAGTACTCCCCTCATAATTTATCTTTTTCTCAATTTAACTAAACTAGGCTAGCTTCATTGAACCAATTGATGTTTTAATATTGAAAAGGAGAAATGATGAAAGCATAACCAATTTATCTATTAATTGATCGTGATATCAATCAACCACTAGGATGAAACCTAGGAGCAATTTATTAATTGATTTAAATACAATAATAATAAAAAAAAACTTTAAGTTGAAGTTGGCCTAACTTATTAGGTCTAATTTATTCACTAATTCAATTTTTTTTTAAATAATTAAAGCTTAAAGCAATAGTCTAGTTCCGTTGTAAGCCCAAACTCCTCTTATTGGATGAACAATATTTTTATCACACTAAAAAGATAATATTGGAAATGATGAAGAATGCGAAACTTGATATATTTTTATTTTTTAATTACTAAGCATAATGATGCACGCATTTTTATAAACATCATTTTATTATGTCGCTATCATGTCTCATTCTTTTATTGGCATAATATCCAACACATCTAATATAAAATATTTAAAAAAAAGTTCGTATCATTATATCTATGTCGTGTTCATATCAATAGAGCGTAAATTATTATACAAAATAGTCATCATGCAAATGACTAGTTCGACAATGTCATGAGTCATTAGTTAATTAATTAAATCAACTAACACAGGATTAATTAATTAATTAATTAATTAATTTAATTGACTGACATATTTGATAGAATGATATCATTAGTCCTTAATAAATAAAGGACCAATCAGGCTCTACATATTTTAATATTAGGTCAATTACATCTACCTATATTTTCTAATAGGTTTTATTTACACAAATTCTTCTAAAATTTTATGCTTTATAATCATGAACTACATTTTTCACCAAAAACTTCAAACTTGAGCTCAAAATTTCCCGTTTATATTCGCGTTGAATTCTTTTATAGCCTGATGGGAGGCGCAGATTATACGAGTCTATATCATATCTCAGGCTGTAAGTACATGTCTGTACTCTGTTGCGTGTCCGTACTTTTATATTCATATTTCGTGTTCGTAACTATGAACTATAAATATTAATCCTGGACCTTGACACAAGTTTTCTTGCCTACCTTCTCATCATCTATGGCTAAACTTGCATTACAAATGTATTATTTTACCTTACCTTTTGTCACAAAGTATTGTTTTTGCGAACTGAATATAATTACATGATCGTGTTTAACAATTAACCATATCAACAAAAAGAAATACTCAGTACAAACAAAATGTATATTTGCAGCAGAATTCATCAAGGGCAGCAGAGGTTCTTGAGGTCCTCTTCCTGGGCATACCAGTTTGGTATTATCTTGGAAAGATGAGGGTATAAATCCTTGTAGGAATTCCTTATCGTCCCCTCTGCAACTCCAGTCGCAAGCGATATATCTGTCGTATCAGCAGATTTTAGAAAAACAAAACTAGTCAATGTACGACATACACGACGCACCAGCAAACTACACAACAGCGGGATAAGTTTACCTTTGAGGAGCTTTTTGTCATCGCTAAGCTGAGTGACGATGTATATGACTGCTGCTGCAACGGAAATTGGACTCCTCCTGAAGACAGAGCGGAAAATTTAAGTTGGGTGTTGAGAATACAGCTTCGTATTTTGATAAAATGAAAATGGTAATAGCAATTTTCGATTATTTTCAGCATAATGTAACAAGCTCGATACGTAGAGCAAGATAAAGGTAAATAAACACAGATACCTGATGTCGAATTCTTCTGCCTTCCGAACAGCTTCTTGCGCAGCTTTAACCGTTTGATTCGGCATTGCAAGATTCGAACAAAACCGCCTCTGAAAGGATAAATTAAGCCGTGTTGGCAAGAGATAAAAGAGCAACATTACTAAACTAAACTAAACAGATTTGAGCTCCATGGAGTATATTATAAAGCCATCACCATGAAATCCCGGGCATGTATAGTCCCAATCTCCACAGATTGCCCGTTTTCACCCTCGAGTTGTTTCATTATGTACTCTTTCGCACGTCCTATTTCCTTCCTCGTCGCTCCATTTGCAACCGCGCAGATTTCTACTTCACATCAACATGTTCATGAAAGCTCATTCGCGACAATACATAGATAAAACGAAAAAATGAACCTTACAATACAGAGCAAGAAACAAAAAAAACTGAAATTACATTTAATACCCTTTACTGTTCGGGGCTTGTCTTCCTGCCGGCATGCAATGTACAAGCAAGCAGCTAATATGGCGTCCTGATTCCTCCCTCGACTCGACTTCTGATCCTCCACTTTCTTGTATATCTCATTAGCCCGATCCTTTTCAGAACCAAGTCATAGCACCACGAAGAAAATACATAGTAAATAACTTCAAATAAATAACATCAACAACCCTAAAACAAGAAGATGATCACAGTCGGAAAATGCAACAAGATTTTCGAATTACAATCAAGTAAAAAACAACTACAAGACAACAATCAGCAAGATCCTCAGCAACAATCACACTATAACGACTGCATAATCCATCAAATGCTTACAACGACACGAAAAATACGTCAATCGCTAGCAAGAAGGTACCTTTATAGTAGCAACAAGGCCCAACCTGCAACAAAACCAGCCACATTAGTTGCTAATCTCCATCAAACTCCAAATTTATCCAAAAATTAGACAATCTTGAACATGAACATGGAAACTCAACAACATTCAAAACCAAAAATTTTCTGTAACATCCCATTTGAGCACTGTTAGATGATCTTGAACATGAATATGGAGACTCCAGAAAATTCAAAATCAAGAATTTTCTATAACATCCCATTTGAGCCAACTATTAGACAATCTTGAGCTAAGATTTCCCGACGAAAAATGAGCCCCATCTTAAAACCAAAACAGACGAGATGACAATCGGACAAATTGTAACGACAACTTGAGAATTTTCACAAAATACATATATCAATTTCAAACATTCGAAAGTTCACATAAAAAGTTGAAAATAAGTTGTTTTTTCCTCGATTAGATAATACCCCATTTCAGCCAACAATTAGACAATCAAGAACATCAAAACGGAAACTCAACAACATTCAAAACCAAGAATCAGCTAAACATTCCTCCAAATGCAGAGAATTAATTAATTAATCGTTCACCTATCAGACATAGTAGCAATGGCCTTGAAAGCCAGAATCAGGGACCGATCAGGGTTCCCGCCGCGGTTCTGCCACCGCCCCAGCGACGACGTCAGGAAATCACTCGTCGTCCCATTCGGCTTCGAAATGACGGTGGACAAACCACCGTCGGTGAGAAGCGGGTTCGACGGACCTCCGACGCGAACAGGATCATTATCGCCGGATTCATTCGCGAATGTCCGCCACTCGGAGGTCTCATCAATGGAGTGGGATTCAAGCACGAGGCCGCACTCGTAGCACACGGTGTCGCCCGCCGCGTGGTCGAAAACCACCTCCGTGATCCGCTTGCAGTCGCCGCAGTACACGTCCGCCATTAACGCCGCCGCCCTCCGCCGGGAAAAAGGAAATTAGCGATGTTGGTGGCGAGAATCAGACATGAATGCAAATGGGTTCCTCGCTCCGGTGGAGAAATGCGTGGAATTTATGGGTTGATGGGTAGAGAAGTCATGTGGGATTCATGGATTGCTTCTTCTTGCGGGATTGCAGTTTCATGTTTGTTGAATTTGTGATGATTTTTTTATGTTATCCGAAGAGGAAAAGTGTAGGCACAAAGTTTCAGTTTGGATTGGATTGCTTTTCTATTTTCTTTTATTTTGGTTTTATTGAATTTGACTTTATTGTGGGATTAGTGTAATAAGAATGTATGTAATCTTATTCTTGTGAAATAGAAAATATTTTTTTTAGTTTGGTCAAACCAGATGGACCCCTCATAATGTTATCACTTTGGTTTTCTCTTTTTTTATGATGACAACGTGCGTTGCACGCTCTAATGCACCGATACTTCTAAAAATATCATTTTGTCATGTCGTGTCGTATCGTGTCGGACACTCGTGTTCGACACTTCTCACATGAGAAATTTACAAAAAAATTCGTGTCGCCGTATTTGTGTCGTGTCGTATTGTGTCCGTATCGCCGTGTCAGTATCCATGCAACATAGGTTGCACGTTCTTTATTTGTTTCATTTACTATAAGATTTATGCTTTTGTATATTTTAAGTATTAATAAATTTTAATTTGATTACATAAATATAATAACATTATTAACCAATTTAATTTATTTTTAATCAAATCAATTTTACTACTTTTAAAAATTTAACTACCAAGTGTATATGCAATAAATAATCGATTATAGGAACAAAAAAAACCGTTATAGTATTTTTCAAAAGAAAAAGAAAT
>JBBMKE010000003.1:9981648-10003335 GCA_037834125.1 Lippia alba
TCTACTTTGAAATCATTATATATAAGTTGTAATTAGTTATACACTAGAATAAATTTTCAACTTCTTTATATCTTTTTAGTTATTGAGTTAAAATTATGAGTATAAAATATTTTTATTAAAAAATTATATATAAAGTTCGTCAAACCGCCAATCCGCCCGCTATAAAATCGTACCCTTTCAACCCGAACCGTTCGGTTTGAAAAAATAATTATGTATTTACGGTTTATATTTTTACAAACCCGCATACTTCGGGTCGGGTGACATTTTAATTACAAAACGCTCATACCCGACCGCGTACACCCCTACAAAATATCATAGATATAGATGGTTGGCAAAATATCGTAGATGTGATGTTTAATTCATGATAGCTTGACAACTATCCCTTTGACAATTAGCTTTTGGGGTGAGTTAGGTCAAACGCAAGTATAAAATTCTCTCTGCTAATGGTAGGTGCTCGCTCAGACGTAGGAATACAATTGGTTTAGTTAATCTAACATAACGTCGAACTATTAACCTGTACTGCTCGATAGTATATTACCATATTTTTTATCTAATTAATTATCTATACTATATTATTAAGCATTAGAGGTATATGTGGTGTCTTGAACTCTTTCTTTTTCTCTCCCTGACTTTTTAAAATTTTCTTTTCTGTTTATTTATTTACATCACTGCCTTTGTAACCGTTTGACCTATTTCTTTTCTCTTTTCTTTTCTTTTTTTATTTATTAACTTTTTAAATCTATTTTATTATTTCTTTATTATTTATTTATTTCTTTTATCACCTTAACAACATCTTTATTTTGTCTATTTTCTCTCACCCTATTTTAATTTTTGTTTAATGTAAAATTTTATCTTTTTTTCTTATATTTTATATTTTTTATTTATCATAATTTAATATTTTTTTAAAATTAACTATAAAATAAATATCAACTTAAAAAATAATTTTAATATATTTAAATAATAGTATTATTTATTTTCAAACGCAACGAGTGTGTACTTACTGAAATATTACTAATTTAATATCAAACAAGCCCAATAAAAAAAAATAGCGTCAATACAATTTTGTCCATGATCACTGCTTAATTCCCTTCTCTTATGGACCCAGAAATGAAAAAGCCCATGATCAGATGGTCCTTCCATTCACACAATTTTGTCTTCAATTTTTAATTACTGTACTAAATACTTGGATACTTGTCCTTAATTACACTACATAAAAAAGATTGCAACACTATACTAGTCGTGGATGGGTGGTTTTTTCGACGAAGCTCACTGCTTACACCGTTACGGCTGTCGAGCTCTTGCATTTGAGAGAGCGAATGAAAATGACTTGATAACGTTTAAATTGAACAAATTTGTTTTGAAGTTCACTGTAAGCCATGAGTTGTGATTATGGAGCACAAATCGAGTCTCACCCATTTGGTCGAATCATTGAACATTGCAGATTTTGTATGTATGAGATAACCTTAGCAGACGAAATTACAACATGTTTGGTGAATTGATAAATGAAAACAATTCTTGTGTCGATATTCAAGCATGGAAGAATGCGACGAGATGGGTATTTCTGTTGATAGCTATATGGTTCTTTTCCACAAGAAATTGTCCAAACTCTAGCTTCGTATACGGATTAGGAGTTTTTATTTATCTCTCACGAAAATAAATTGTATGCATATAATTAAAAATTATAATAACTTGATATAATTTAAAGTAAGCAAATGCACTCGTTATCCCTCTGATTAATTCCCTAGAAGCCTCGTGGGCTGCTGTTTATTTTAATGTACTCTAAATATATCAAAGTTTATAATCAAGAATATACTATAGCACATAAAATAAAATCATTTAATCATATATATATATATGATTAAAATACAGCCAAAAACATGTTAAAACTGTACCGTCTCATGTGACTCAACTTGGTCATGCCAGTGGTCCAATCAAAAGCAGCATACAAGAAATTGATATTTGTCTATATATATATATATATATATGGTATTGGTGGAATCCGACCAAAATAACACGTAGCTAATTCAAATAAGTCGCAATTTAAAATTAGTTGGGGATTACGCATAGAAAGCAAATTCACTCAAGAATCCAATAAGAATATAGCTTAGAAGAAAACTAGACATGTAAAATACATTAAATGTAGATGGGACAATCTCCTATTAATTAAACATATATAAGATAAGAAAGTAATAAGGTATCTAATAAATTATTTAATAATAAAAAATTAAATCCTAAAAGAATTATAAGCACATACAAATAAAATTAGTAGAGATCAATAGAGGGAAACATACAGGCCAAAAAAGAGAAAATAAAAGATAAAAAAGTTTGATACGTATATTTCTAAAATGTGTTAAATTCTGTGTTGGACGTTTGCATCCCGTGTCCACACTCTCATATATATGTATATATATATATATATATATATATATATATATTGATTTTGGGGAATTGGAATATTGTTGAAAAATAATTCTCAATGTCGTGCCAAAGGTCTCTCTGCTCTTCGTAACGGACCAATTGATATTGATTGGTCGTCAGAATTTTCTGCTGACAAAATGCCACTTTTCCATCGCAATATTTATTGATTTTCTTCGGATTTTAAATGCAATTAAAGCTATAAATTGTACCTATAAAAAAAGGTCAATATATTGTAAATTAACCATTTCTTTCTTTCTTTCCTGGAATTTATAAGTAATTAATGTATTAATCTTGGAGTAATTTGGGACATGTTACAATTGAGAAAATAATTTTGTGGTGCTCAACAGCTCATGTTGGGGATTGACTGCTCACCATTAGGCAATCTTACTGCTGAGATTTAAAGCTTATTTTGTTGTTTTGATTCGTATTTCTGTTTATCTTTTGTTTGATATGAAATTGATAAAATAATTTATAATTGAGTAAGATTTTTGATTTTATCTGCATTTGTTCGAACGATATCGCAACTTCAAATATATTTCATACCTTAATTTTTATATTAATTTTTTTATTTAAAATAAATCGATCAAGTTGATCATGATTTAATAACGAGTTTCCCCTCCCCTATATATAAATCAATTCGGGACAAATAGTGTTCGTACAGTATGACATGGTTCAACAACCATACAATGTGAAAGTACAAGATGCTCAAATCAATTGCGATAAACTATTAGAAAGAACAAAGATTATTTCTCATATTGATGAGCTTAATTAAATTACTCATTAATCTAAAAAAGTGCTCAGACATCCAATATAATGGACTATCACTAGTATAATCTTGCAACAAGTAATCGTATCTAGATAGGCAATTTAAAAAAGTGTTCAGACATTCAAATACAATCAACTATTACCAATATATATCTAGGCGTCACGCATCGCGTCAAAAAAAAGAAAAAAAAACTATTACCACTATATATAATTTTGCAACAAGTGATTGTATTAACGATGACAACGTTATTAGGGTTCAACTTTTGCCAAATATTTGACTTTATCTAAGCGTTAGTGAGTTAGGGGGGGTCCTAGATGCTTAGCTATGCGCCCTACCCTATTGCATTTATTTATTAATTTAGAAAATATATTTTTCATTTTATTGTAGTTTTTATAATTAATATCCACTATGTCTAATCTTCAAATTAATGGATATATCAATCACCCTATAATAATGCTAAATATCACACCTTATCCTATAATCTATGATGTATGGATGCAAATATAATATAAATAGACACGATAATAATTTTTTTATAAAAACTTAGAATATGAGTTATGTCTTTACCATGTCAAATTTTTTAAATTTTAAATATTTTTTATTGTGTTGAACCAATACTGATGTCATCTCAAAATTATATTCGTATCCGGCATGCAGACAAAAAAATATGAACTGTGCGAAAGGTTGTGGCATTTCTAAAGTGATGAAGTCGTGCAAAACTTCAATTTCTTAGTTTTGTATTTTTTGCAATTACTGCTAAATTTTTAAATGGTTAATCAATAATTAAAATTAATTTAATCTTCTTGAATTTGGTAATAATGGGGTAATGTTTGAAAATTTTCCCTGAGTTGAAAAAATTTTTGTTCACTCCCCAAAAATAGTGAAGGTTGTATAAAAATTCAAAAATCACGTATCCAAATCTCAAAAATGATGTATTCAGATCTCAAAATGATGTATTTGCGATCAGATGACTCCAAATACATCATTTTGCATTATTTTTGTTATTTGAGTACGTGATTTTTGAATTTTTATACAATATTCATTATTTTTGAGAAGTGAACAGAAATTTTACTTTCCACTTGAATAATTTTGAAGAATTATCCCGATAATAATTTTAAGACTCATTAAAAGAAAAACTTTGACAATTTCATCGCAGTTAGTGCGAGAGTCGTCGCCTTTATCCTTTCTTGTTTGTGAAAATTTAAACTGTAATGACGCCGCCAACTTTGGCTTTAAATCTTCAGAATTATAACCCTCTCCCATGCCAATTACATTTTCTTTTACATAATAATATTACTAATAAAATATTATTATTATTATTATTATTATTATTATTATTATTAATGTTGAATAAAATAATTTGTCCCATATCCTGTGGTCTTGATTAGTGGCCTTGGACTGCTAAACCCTACTTTTACAATTCCACTCTTTCTCCAAACATTATCCTCTAAATAAGATATTAGGGTTATTAAAAATTCTGAAATACACATCGAGATCCTCGTCTACGATTAATAATCATCTATTTTTAGATTCTTTATATATAAATGTATTTTGCAGTGAGATAATGTTTTTACCCTATGAATAGACAAATACATATGAGCATGGTTACAAATACAATATAATGCGAATATAGTTACATAGATTTTTTATTAAATTTTTACGTTCGTACATAATATAAATATATATCCGACATGATATGATAAGACAAAATAATATTTATAAAAATATTCGTATATTAAAGATTTTATCACATGTCAACTACTTTATTTATTTCAATTTATAAATTAACCCTAAACTAATCAATTTAGGGCGGAATCGGGATTTCGATACTTCCAGCGATTTGATCTTTTGAACGGAAATCGAAAATAGTCGAGTTTCACAGGAATTTTTATATTGAGAAAAATTGATAAGTGGATGATAATCCAAAGCAAGTGAAAATAATTTATTTTCTTCGTTTCAAAATATTTAGTCATCAAGCACCAAGGCATGTACTTAATCCCACATTAAGTATGGGATAAGGTTTTTAGACATGTAGCACATCGAGTATGGGATAAGGTTTTTAGCATGTAGCACATTGAAATTTTACCAAAAAAAGATATGTAATTGTCATAAGTCTTCATAATATATTTATTGACTAATTTGAACCCCTTTGAGTTATCAAAAGAATATCAACATCTCGTATACTGCAAGGCAACTTCACTAGTTTTCCCAATAAGTTAGCATCAATTATTCTTTGAAATTGAATTAATTACCTTCAAAAGAAAGATATCCCATTCTTTTTTTGTTGGGGAGTTTTGGTTGGGTTGAATATTAGTATGAAATACTGTATTCACATGATTTTTTTCAAAAAATAAATATCTTTATATTCGTATTATATTATATTTATATCACAATGTACGTATTCTTTAATTACAACATAAGAAGTTACAATTAGGATTATAATCTAGTTAAATGGTTCATTCATCTTTAATCGAAATGTTAAAAAATTTGATTACCAACTTTTGGTATTGACTATCGAACGACTTTATTCATTTGGCTAATTGTCTTACTCTTTAGAGTATCTATAAGATCAACAATTTATGATTCGATTGTCACATTCTTTAAAATATTTATAATTCAATGAAAGGACCAGTCGTTTTAATCCGCTGTCAGTACCCTCGTATACATAAAAAATAAACAAAAATGTTATACAATATTTTTTCTCTATTTCTAGGAAATTATTTTACAAATGTAATTTTAGAGAATATACGTTAATATGTAGTCATATAATTGCAAGGAATCTGATTCTCATATTATTAAGCATAATGTATTCTAAGATTCCACATTTTAAAAAATTAGATATCAGTCGTTTAGTACTCATTTAGTCTAATTATACATTTATTCTGAAAAAGAAAAAAGAAATTCACACAAAATAATAGTCACTAATTGCAACAGAGCCACAATATTTTCCTTTTATTATACTTAATTCCCCAAAAGGGATTTTCCAATAATACCATATTTGGCCCTTAGTTTGCCTCAAAGAAAATAGCTGTCCCCGTGTTAGCTTATAGATGTTTATCTCCAACAAACGCGTTGTTTTCTCATAATAACAACAACAATAATACTAAGAATAAGAATAATTATAAAAAAAAAAAGTTCTTTGACTGCCACCTCGAGTCAAACCCAAGATTTCTTGAAATTATTCTTCTCCTACGAAAATAAAAAAATTAATAAAAATACAAAAACTTAAA
Organism: Lippia alba; assembly: GCA_037834125.1. Lineage (NCBI taxonomy): Eukaryota > Viridiplantae > Streptophyta > Magnoliopsida > Lamiales > Verbenaceae > Lippia > Lippia alba. The sequence continues at coordinate 9,988,063 of JBBMKE010000003.1, forward strand.
TTCTAGTAAAAATTGCATAATTTTCTATTCAATAATATTATTTATTTATTTATTTATTAGCTTATAACAATAACATATATATATATATTTGATATTTAAGGTCTGAACATATTTTTAATATTAAAAAAACAGAGTAACATCAGAATATTGTAGCGCGTATGAAAAGTCATTTTATCTATATAAAATAGCATTATTTAATTGACTATAAGATCTAATAAACTCTTATTTTATTTATTTATTTATTACCTTTCCATCGTAAAGAATAGAAATCAAATAAGCCTACTTTCCTAGTACAGCTCCTTTACAACGTATATAGAATCTCTCTCCCTCATCTCTCTCCATCTCTCTCTCTCTCTCCCATCTCTCTTCCCAAGAATAAACAGAGCCACCCCAGAAGGCACCATCATCTTCTCCCCATTAGCAACCTCTCAATCTCTCTCTTATATAAAGATTCTTGCTTTACAACTGTTGATATAAGCCTCTGTTTTTCTTCTCTGTTACTGCAAAGGCTTCTGCAACGAGCTTTATGAAAAGAAAATGGTGAAATACCAGAGAAAGAATCTGTGTAACCAGTGGAAGAAAGGGAAAGACTTCGCCTTTGATGAAGATGAAGAATCAGGGTTGTACCCTTTTGGTTTCGTCTGTGAGAACAGCAAGCGAATAGCGAAGCCCAAGTTTTATTACTTCGTTTTCCTTTCTCTTGCTTCTTGCTGCTTGATTTTGTCTCCCCTGTTTTTGTTCTCCAGCTCCAGTTTCTCCTTGCTCTGTAAGCTATTAGCTCCCCTGTTTTTTTTCTTCTTCTTTTTTTCCTTGTGTGTGTGTGTGTGTGTGTTTTCTTATCTTTTCATGGATTTGTGGAAGCTTATTTTGGGTTTTGTGCTTGTTATGTTTGCAGATTCATTTGGGGGTGATACTTCTGATGCTGCTGCAAATGGTTTCCTTTGCTCCTCTGTTCCTAATGGTGAGTTGGTTGATTCCCCTGTTTTTGAATCTCTGTTTTTCTTTGTTTTTTGTGTTTGTTTTCTTGCAAAGTTTCAATATTTTGCGAAACCAAGGGGGGGAAAAAAAGGGTTTCAGTATTTTGAAAATTGTGTTCTATGCCTGTTGGGGATTTACTTTATTTGTTGCCAATTTTATTGTGATTTTCGCATATTGTTGTGTGGTTTTGGCTACGTCTGGAATGGAACAGTGGCAAGATGGTTGGTTTACCTTCTCTGTATACTATTTTGTTGTTTAGTTTTGCTTTTATTTATCATTTTTCATTCTGAGAGGTTTTGTATTTCAGTATTTGAGATTCACTTTCTTTCATTATTTTCCAGATTTCTTGTTTTTATCTGTATGTATTTTGGGGGTTGGGTGGGGTTGGGGAGGAGGGGAGGGGATATGGGGTCTTATTGTTGTGGGGCAGGGATGAATCACTCTCTTGATTATTAGGTTAATCAGCCTACAACATTCTAATGGCTCATAATCGTGGAATATAATGACTTAATTATATTTGTAATTTGAGTTGTAACAAATGTATACTCTTGTTGTTGCAGGCACTATTTGCTGTGACAGAAGGAGCATAAGAACAGACGTATGTGTAATGAAAGGAGATGTAAGAACTCACTCCGTCTCCTCATCCATCATGCTATACCCTGGACATGAAGAAGGCGACGAGGGTTACGAACCGGAGCCGGTTCAGCACGAAAAGATCAAACCGTATACGAGAAAATGGGAGAAAAGTGTCATGGACACTATTGATGAAATCACCCTCGTCACCAAGCAGGGCCCGCCCCTCGATCACCGTTGCGATGTCCACCACGACGTACCGGCTGTGTTCTTCTCCACCGGAGGGTATACGGGCAATTTGTACCACGAGTTCAATGATGGGATCATCCCACTGTACATAACTTCTCAGAAACTGAACAAGAAGGTCGTTTTCGTCATGCTCGAGTACCACAATTGGTGGATCACGAAATATGGCGATGTTTTGTCTCAGCTATCGGACTTTCCGGCCGTAGATTTCACTGGGGACAAAAGGGTCCATTGCTTTCCCGAAGCCATTGTCGGTTTACAAATCCACAACGAGCTAACGATCGATGCGTCGTTAATGGAAGGCGAGAAGACAATACAAGACTTCCATGACCTCTTGGATAGAGCCTATTGGCCTAGGATAAAAAGCCTCATTGAAGACGAGGAGAGGGATAAATCAGTCATTTCGCCGTCCTCGGTGAATGACACATCCATTAATCCGATCCAAGGAAAGGTAGGTTCGGGTCATAAGCCTAAGCTCGTCATAATATCTAGAAACGGTTCTAGAGCCATAACGAATGAAGATTTGGTTGTCAAACTAGCTGAGAAGATCGGATTCGAAGTCGAAATCCTGAAGCCCGAAAGAACAACTGAGCTGGCTAAAATCTACCGAGTCCTCAACTCAAGCGATGTCATGCTTGGGACCCATGGGGCCGCCATGACTCATTTCCTTTTCATGAAACCGGGGTCGGTTTTCATCCAAGTTGTGCCTCTTGGAACCGATTGGGCGGCGGAGACTTACTATGGCGAACCGGCTACGAAACTCGGTTTGAATTATATGGGGTACAACATTCTTCCTAAAGAAAGCTCATTGTATGATGAGTATGATCAAAATGATCCCATCTTGATGGATCCTAAGAGTGTCAACAAGAAAGGATGGGAGTTTACCAAGAAAGTCTATCTTGATCGTCAAACCGTGAGGTTGGATCTTCGAAGGTTTTCAAAGCGGTTGGTTCGTGCACACCGGTATGTCGTAGCTCGGAATAGAGGGCGTTTTCGTCATTATTCAGAGTGAGGCTTTGTGTCCTTCTGTTCTAGGGTTTATGGTTCTTGCTCTAACACATTCTTTTGTCGTAGTGTCACACGTTTTGTATATTAACTCTTGAGGAAGAAACTAGAAAGCATGGAAATGTTGGTTGTAAGTATGAGTAGTCTTCTTGTTGTTTTGTACATCAAATTCTTGAAAAGATAAGCTTCTCTTTTTTTGTTACATAGTTGTGGGTTTAATTTTTGGAGAATAATACTCTCATATTTCTGGTTCATGGTTGCTATGTTTGGGAGTGAATAAATTCTTATTGAAATGGAAAACTTGTGTGGGTTTAAAGTTGGAATTTCAAACTTCTAATAAAAAAAAGTGTACACTATGATGTACGGATATTTTTAAAAATATTATTTTATTACATTGTATCGTGTTGGACATTTATATTCAAATTTCAATACCGGGTCCAACATTTCTCGTCTGAGAAATTTCAAAAAAAAATAAATAAAAATATTGGCATGTTCGTATCATGCATCATAAGTGGACATCAAATGAAAAATGGTAACATTACACGGCATTTTTAGAAAAATCTAGTTTCAATAGGGTTTGGCCGAACCAAAATTTGTTCTCTTTTTATCTATAAGCAGGGGTATGGTTGAGCCGAATAAACTCATCCATCTAGAATCAAATTGCGGAGGTTAGAATTTTAATTTTGGATATAAAATAACTTTTAAAATTCCTGATAACTGTCTCGTTTTGTAAAGTGCTTATAATTGAGCAAAGAGACTAATTATTGTTCTTGACGATGGTGAATACTTGAGTCTTGAGCTCATATAATTGAGTAAAAAGACTAATTGTTGTACTTGACGGTGTCAACTCTGATCTTGAGCTCATCTTCCGATTTATCTACAATTTAACAAAAATATTAATTATTGTATTCCAACATTAATTTGTATGGTAAAATCTTTTGTTGTTCAATATTTCAATTGTATAAACTATATCTTCTTGAGGAAAATGGTATCATGTGACCTGATTTTCGTGCACGGAACTAAAGTCTTTTGATGGATGCTAAAGTTGAAAAGGATGTAAGAATGGGAACATATATCTAATTATATCCAAAGATGGTTTGTTTTTATTTGATTTTTAGCATCAAAGTACCTGTCCTTCACTGTTGAATATTGACTATCCAATTACTTTAATCATGCTATGTTGGGTGATGAATTTAAGTAACATAATTGTAAAAGATCCTTCTTTCCCCCCCTCCTATATCAAAATCGAATCTTTACTTAATCGAATAGAATTTTCAAGTAATTTGTCACTTATACCGTTATACGTATATGTTTTTTACTCGATTTAGTCTAATTCTGATTTTGTAACAAATTGAGTTTGGACCAATTTTTCTGGATCAATTTCGAGCGAGAGTTGTGTATTTTCTTCAGCTCTATATAAGTTTCATGTATTTTTTTTAATATTTTTTTATTTATTTTGTATTTGGCTTACAAGAAACTATCCAAACATGTATGATTGCACATGTTATGTTTTATGCAGCAGCCATGTTCACAAAAGGAGTTTCTTTTTTCCATACTTTCCCAGGAATTATTATTATTCGAGTGGCTACATCAACTCATAATTGAGATTCTTCATGAATTTCTTTTTTATCATTTTTTAATAAGGCTGAATTCAATTCATTTTCAACTGAAAAGGCCAAACCCATGTGTTATTTAATGTTTCTGATAGATTTCTTGAGTCTCAAATCCTGAATCCTTGGATCTTGTCAACAACCTTAATCAGTCGAACGTTGCAAGATCTGCATTACCAGAGAGTAATTTTACCCCGAGCTTAACTTAGTCAAATAGATATAACGAGAAAGCGAATATTTTACACTTTTCGTGTAGTTGGTAAAAAATTTAGGGAGAACAATAAATCAATAAATATAGTACACTTTTCCTTTTAATTGGTTGGACAACCTGACAAGAATTCTGTCCGAGAGAGACTGAGAGAGAGAGAGATTCATAAACCATGGCATATTATAGAAACATGGCATCCTTTATTAATCAGGTACAATACAATCAATCCAGAAAATAAAGAATACAATTTTCCTTTTTGTACAAGAATCTCAGCACATCATTTAACTTGTCAGCAAGAAACCTAAGGATGTTCCTTAAACATCATGTCCAAAAAGGGGAAAGAACAAAAAAATCGAATTTCCTATTACACTTCGAGTTGAAGCGAAACCTACACTTTTCAAGTCATCTTCCGACAAATTCTACAGCCAACGTTTTGTTAGCTTAACCGAAGCACGAACTTGAGGAGGAGGTGTCTTAGATTTCCTATTTTCATTTCCATCTGCAATAAAAAGAAAAGACATATCAAATATTAATAATATGGAACAAATAAATAAATCGTGGTCGTGACTTAAGCTTCTCGTCTTGGTTTCACTCACAAGAATCATTTGAAATCCCGCCAAGAGAAGATCGCCTCGACATCTGTGGTGGTGGTATGCCTGTTAAAGACTGCCTCCTCATTGTTGTCCTTACATTTGATGAAGTTGGTGATTTGGCTTCGATTGGATTCTGTCTAAGTGGTGTTGCTTCAGCTTGCTTGTGTTGGTTCCTGCTATTGACACATAATTATAAGAAATTACACCTAACATGAGTGAGACTGTGGGAGATAAGTGTAATTTTCATTTTTTGGAAGGGAAGTTTTTGTAATAGCAGATAGTTTCAAGGGAGGGAAACGTAATTATAGCTTCAGTTACTATGATGCAATGAAGGAATAATTTGCATGCAAGAAAACAATTTTGCATACCTCTTTTCCGACCCATTGATCAATTTCCCAATAGTTCGAAGAGATTTTCGTATATGAGAGCCTTTTCCTTGAGTGGTGCATGGCGGGGTTCGAATTTCTGAAGCAGGAATATTCCTCTCACTCATCACCACTCTTTGGGCATCATTTCTTGATTTTATCAGTGGTTCGGATGTTTTAGGAGCCTGAGAAACTTTCATAGCGGCTGTATCGATTCTCATCAACGGACTTTTAACAGCAGAATTTATGGGACTTCGAGGAGCTTTAGAAACTTTCATTGCGGCTGTATCGATTCTCATCAATGGACTTTTAACAGCAGAATTTATGGGACTTCGAGGACTCTTGATTTCACCAGTGGACTTTTGACTATGATTTTGGGAGATTCTCATTTCGGGCTTTGCGGGCTGGTTATTTCTCACTTCCGGTGATTTATTCCTAGACCCTTCAAGACTTAATCTCCGGGAACGTGTATTCATTGGCGGGGTTTTCGCCCCAGTGGTGGTTGCGGGGGCATCGCCTCCATTTTCAATGCTCAACCTCCGGGAGCGCGGCGGGGGTGTTCTTTCAGTAACTTGTTGCTTTGGTTTCGTCGAGGGGGTTTTTGCACCTGCTGTGGTGGTGTTTCCATTTTCAATGCTTGATCTTCTGGGACGTGGAGGCGTTTTCTCTGTCAATTGCTTTGGTTTTGCAGAGGGTGTTTTCGCCCCAGTGGTGGTAGCATTGCTGTTTTCAATGCTTAATCTCCTGGGGCGTGGCGGGGGTGTTTTCTCTGTCAATTGCTTCGGTTTAGCTGAAGGGGTTTTAGCCCCTGTGTTGGTGTTGTTTCCATTTTCAATGCTTAACCTTCTGGGGCGTGGTGGTGTCCTTTCAGCTGTCTTGGGTTTCTCAAACGGCGTTCTTGATCCTCCCTTTTCACTACCAAAAGCCTTTTTGAGGCTCTCAATCTGTGCTTTAAGCTCTAATACCTCACTGTTCTCTTTATTGGCTCGAGGAGCCCCAAGTTCGACAGTCAAGACCCTCTGAGCAAATTTTAGAGTAATTATAGTCTCTCCAAAAGATTCACCTTCGGGGTTCACATGAGCCAACATCAATGTCTTTGCATTTCCTCCTGCTCATTAAAAATTATCAGTATATAGATATTTAATTAATTAGTAGTATTTATATACACATGATAGTGATCAACCAAAAAAAAAAATATATACACATGATAGTACCTAAAGAGTTTTGCAGGACTGAAGTGAGCTTGCTATTCCGGTATGGGATATGAATGATGTTCTTCTGAGCCAAGGCCGTGATAACATCTTCCAAACAATGAAGAGATTTGTTTATTTCGTTGCTACTTGCTAAATCCACCAGATTAAGGCAGCTGTCAAACGTGCTTCCGGAAGAATCTTCACCTTTCACCTGAACTGACAACACACTGCATGATGAAACTGGTATTTTAGAGGAAGCATATTTACAGAAAATTTGTAAGTGTATAAACAAGTGGTTCAGATTTTAAGTATTTCGTGCTCAAGTTTTTCCTAAATGTGGCAAAGTTTGAACCTTTTCCGGTGCATGCAAGAATCTCCATTTATATAGCATCTCACACAATATATATATTTATAGTTATTTTCGCCCTTGAAAATTAACCTGTTGATGGCAGTGGAACCAACTGTGCGGTTGACATCTCCCCGTTTGGTCAAGTTGATGACGTCATCCATGGATTTCACGGGATGCAAAGAAGCTTCTGGAAGAGCCAAGCTGTTTTCGCTTACGCCACTCTTGATCTCTAATGTACTATTAGTTAAGAAACAAACTCTTCGCAAATGCATGGTCAAGAAGAGAACACAACTAGTGAAGTAGAACAAATAAGTGCTTTGATTGTGGAAAAGGATATTGTTTGGTGCAAGAATCTTCTGCGAGAAGATCGCGAATATGTTCGTCGTATATTTGAACCATCTGAACTTGAATCTCGTACTTTGTGATGTTCTTTCTTTGTTCAGACAGTTCAAAAAGATCATTAAGAGCCAAATAACTGATTCCCACGTCATTTGTTGATCCACTCTGTTTAGAAAATGTCTTTATTTAGCAAGAAATAACTTCGTAAACACACACAAACACACATATACACGTGTATACAGACATACTCACCATAGTATACGTTTTGCCGGATCCCGTTTGGCCATAAGCGAAAATACATGCATTATAACCATCCATTACAGATCTAACAAGTGGTTGTGTCTCTCTGAACACTTCATCTGAAATAAAAAATATATAATTATAACAAAAGAAATCTCAAAATCAAGAAATTTCCAAGATAAGAGCCTCAGTTACCTTGAGTAGCCATTGGACCAAATACGTGATTAAATTGGAATATTTTCCTTCCATCTTTCCTATTTTTAGGGTCTTGAACGACTAGAGATCCATCTTCTCCAATATAATCAATAATATTTTGCATTTCAGGATTAAAGACTGGTTTAATCCGGCAGTAAACACGAATATTTCCTGAAAAAAGAATTTTGAAAATTTTCAGTCCTTGAATTCTTTTGTTTTAACAGTCATTGTATTCTTATGCATCTACTAGAAATATTTGTTTATAACTAACCTTTTAAATCCTGAACCATGTTGTATAAGGTCCTATTCTCTTTTACAGCCTTGTGATATCCAAGAGCAGCAGAGGACATCTCATGAACTTGATCTCCTGAAAGAAATTAAAGGAACAGCTCACGACGTATTTAAATAAAGAACAAACATTTATAAATGAATTCTATAGTAGCACATTTTCATTAATTTTGTCAGATAGAAATATACCAATTTGTTTAAAATCACTTTGAAGCTGAGATTGCAGGCTTTCAACCTCCTCCCTCGCTCTCAGTAACAACAACTTAATATTCTGCATGAACGATGGAGTTTAATTACATCAATAAAAAGATAACAATTTGTTCTAAAATTAGTATGAGTTATTCAATGAAAAAACTCATGGAAGTCGTTCAATTCTTTAAACAATAATTATAATATTTGGGACATTATATTGGCGTGAAATTGGACGTTGCATAACCTCAAACAACTTACTGAAAGTTCCTTTTCTTGCTGCTCGAGAAGATTCCAGTGATTACAGTTACCCTTCTTCAAGCATGCTCTGCAACACTATGGATCAAATAATTCATCTATGTTACAACATATTGCAAAGAGTAGAATTTCTAAACATGCTCATATTAAAAAGTTTGCTAAGCTGTATAGCATCTATGTGGCATTAAAAAAGAAGGGTTAGGTTTCAAAATTGAAGAAAATTACCTTGCGGTTTACAAGATTTGATAAATCTACAAGAGGCTCAGATGTGGACTGCACAGGCGAGCTACTTGTTTCCCTTAAATGGTCCAATATACTGGATTTTATCTGTTTGTACAATAAATAGATATTGTTTTAAGCAGATTGCAGCATTTGATATGAAAAACATTGCTTTTGGTGTTAATTTGAACCCACCTCAGGATATATTGTTCTAAATTGTTCCTCCAAGCAACTAGATAGAATCTTGCCAAAGAATTTAACAGAGTCCTGTTACAATGAAAGAAATCATGAACGGAAGTTTTTAATTCCTATTTTTTTTTTTTTTGAAGAAACAAGAACCAAAATTAGAAATAACACACACACACACACATACGCACCACTCTTCCACTACGATACGAAGCAACTAGGTTACTCTCCAAGTTCTCCTTGGTTTCAACCATATGTTCAGCAAGAGCTTTCACAACAGCATCTGTAAAATCTCACAAACCATTAAAATTAATAAATAAAATTTGAAAGAAAACTAAATATCCCTATCTATATTCTAATGAAACAATTACAACATCGAAAAGGCTGCAAAATTCTTCGAAAAGACTGCACTTATTAATTTGCACTCTTTACCAGTTAAGATTTAGAACTAACTGAATTTACCTTCAATTTTCTTGATATCTTTTTCAGAAGGCATTTTCTTCTCGTTGCCTCCTGACATGTCTAATTTCCTAGAACAATCATTGGAAACCTTAATTCTACCAGCTGAATGCACAACTAGAGGCGATCGTGGTGGCTTAAAAACTCCATTGCCACCTGTCAATTGCTTCCACTCATGATAATCCTTAAGTGCCAGAATACATTCAGCAACTTTAGTTGATGAACCCTCTTCCAAATTTTCCTAGTCACACAACACACAATTAATGACATAAGTTTTATTAAAATTAATGCAGCAAAAGAGCATTAATTAAACTCTTACCCTTTCAAATACAGAAGCTTCAAAAATGGGAAGCTTAAGTTCTTTTACAGCTACTAAAAAATTCCGAACATTCTCAAAGTATTGATAAGCCGGCAAGGGCTGAGAATCCCACAGGAGTGATGGCGAGGGCGAAGTATTTTCGACAACCTAATATATTTTTTATATCATCAGAAACATAAAATAGATTGATTTAAGTACTTGAAGAAAATGGCGACAAATTTCAATTATATACCTTCGGAACAGAACCGGGCTGAACTATGTTGATTACATTGCAAAGAATTAATCCACTTCTTAAACAAGAAATGAATTCCTTTTCGGATGGTTGACTCGGTATCCCAAGTGGCCCCACTAAGTAATCAAGCCAGTGTACAGCTTGATATCTTCTCAAAGCTATCGAAAACATCGAAACGACAAATTTAGTTAGGCCTCTGAATTTGCAATGCATCCTAAAGAGTCAAATCACAGGCTAACTAACAGAAAGCAACAAAGTGATCATCATGGATTCTTCTGTAAATGCCTTTCGATTCGAAAGATCAAGAACATAAGATCATCTTCTTGAATAACTCAATGCACACCAGATATTATTACACTGAAAATTAATAAAAAACACTGTCATACTCCTCTCATTCGTCCCAGTAAACAAAATTGGGAACCAACAAAATAAAATTACAAATAATTGAAAAAACAAAAGAAGAAAAACCCCATTTCCCGGATTGACTACATTCACAACAGAGCATTAAATCTTCACTAACAGAAGGAAAACATCATTGCTGCATCGATTCAATAATCAATGTCAAAATCCCAACAAGAAAATGCCAAAAAGATTGAAGAATTCATCAACAGAAATCAAACAAATCTTACCCGCCTCTTCAGCTCGTCTTGAAGCCAAATCCAACTCACCCATTCCCCTTCTCAGTATACCCTCGATCAAAACTGCATAAAATCACCATTTCACGCAAAATAATCAATACAAACAACCCATTAATCATTTATTCACTATCACCATATAAAACTTCCAAATTTGAGTACACATAATAAATCCAAGAACATACTTGAAAGATTTCTTTCCACAACTGGGCCTTGATTGCGTACAAGGAAACCAAAGCCCTAAAATTTCCCAATATTTTCAGAGAGAAAGAAATCAACACCGAAATGGGGTTTAATCAAAGCTAGAATCTTTGTCAGTTGAGGGGAAAAATATATGAGTCTTCTTACTTAGCTAATTAATTCTACCCTTTTGGTGAAACGTAAGGCTCGGTTATTCCGAACCTGAGGCTCGGGAATCGTAACGTTACTCTGTAATTTGAATTCAATTTGGAGTGATCTGGGCCGTCGATCTTCTGAGCTGAAAGAATAAAAAGTTGTCTATGGGCTTTGCTTTGGGCTTGGGATTTGGGTCTTTGATGAATACGAGATTGTTCAAAGTAATTAATTTATTTAGCTTTTCTGGAAAAAAATAAAGCAAGAAAATTATGAGACTCTAGTGCACGCCCTCTCGTATTAAATATAGTATCAGATATTTTTTAAGTAAAAATTAAAAAAGAAATAAAGAAATTGGTGTCGTCATATCCGTTTCCGTATCATAAATATCTTTGTGGTCCTACTTGTGCATTAACTATACGATTTATTGAATATGTTTTACAGAAGAAAAAGAAAAGGGATTTCAATTACGAGGCTAGACAAAATTGTAAATTAATTGATCTTATGTAAAAATTTATGGTATAGTCGTGATATTTATAATAAACGTGCACCTAAAATTATCCCTTTTTTAAATCATTAGTGGATTTCGTATTTTTCAAAGTTTTACACATTTACTGAAAAGTCATGGTTTTACTAACGTAATGGCTTAATCAAGAACGCTTAATTTGTGATTTATCCGACTTCAGGATAGTAAATGTAATTCGTAAAATAAATAACATAAACATATATTAATTTCTTTGCTAATATTGAAAGAGGATTATGCGTATCAAATATTCCTATCATACTCATGCTTCCAAAATGAAATAATTAGCATCAAGTCAATGTATATATATATATATATATATGGAAATTTGTTACACCATTTCATTATTTTTGTGCCGAATTTGGTCAAGATTACGCGTTCTAGACATTTGGAGATGAAAGTTCACAAAACAAATTGTTGCAAATATTATAGATGGTACTCTTTGTTAAAAAAAAGTATATAATTGCATTAATATACATGTATATATAATATCAAATGCCGAATTCCAAGTATATAATACATGTATACATTGCACGAAAATTATTGAAAACCAATGGAAATTCCGACGGAAGCAAACTCGTAAAAATTTTTTTTTTAGTATTTCTGACGAAAATCTGATGGAAAATCGATGAAGTAAAAAAGATAAAATAAAGAAAAATAATAAATACCACGGATGTCTCCTCTGAAGTATTAAAAACGATTTGTCAATTATAGGTAAATTGATTTAATTAAAAGCGAATGAAATCCTGCCGATTTTTTGTTGGAGAGTATAAAAAATTAAATATAGATGATATAAGTTAATTCAATTATAGGTAAATTGATTTAATTAGAATCAAACGAAATCCCGTTGATTTCCCGTTAGACAGTATAAATAATGTATATGATATAAATACGGTATAATATTTTTTTAAAAAAATTTATAACATTATAGAGTAAAAATATGAGTATCTGACCTAACATGGTACAAAAATAGGATAATGTGGTATAGTTAAAAATACTAATATGTACCCCGTGCTATGCATGATTTTTGTAAAAAAATTATACTATGAATTTTAATATTACATGTTAGTTGTAAATATTATAAATTAAGATAACATTAAAAAAGTAATTTATTTTAGAATACATAACATTAAAAAAAATCCAAAAAAATTACATAAATCATAAAAATTAGAAGAAGTAAAAATGATAAAACAAATATAAGAATTTGAAAAGAATGATTATTAGAATCTCACATATATTTATAAATAAATCAAAAAATTCGCCATGCTCGGCACATAAAAATTTAAAACTGTATAATATATGATCCATATGCTTTTATATATAGATAGATAGATATAAAGATAGATATATTAATCATAATAAGAAAGATAAATATATTAAAGTGAAAGTGAAAAGTTAAAAAAAAAAAAGACAAATTCATAAAATAATAAAATAAATAAAAATTTCTCAAATAAATATATAATAAAAAATAAATATTTTTTTAAAAAAATATTAAAATCGACAACAAAATAAATATAAAAAAATAATAAACAAAAACAAAAGTAAAAACTATTAAAACTGTGTTAATGCATAAAACTTGACTAATGACATTAAATAAAAAGAATAGAATAATAGAAAATAAAACATAAAAAATGATCAATAAAGTAAAAAATAAAAAGGATAGGATAATAAAAACATGAAAAATCATGGAATAGTCAAATTTATCAAAATAAAACAAACATCACAACAAACATGAAAAAGTTTTTTGTGATTAATAAGTTAATTTGTATGATTTGATAAATAATTAAAGTCTCAATAATGTTAAAGTTGTGGATATATAGTTAAATGATCAATGAAATAATTTAAAAAAAACAATAAAAAGATATTAGATCGAATTGAAATTAGTTGGACCCAACACAATCATGCCACGAATATGTACCCATTTAAAAATTATTTTAAAACATAATGAACATAAATCAAAATCTTGTATGAATCTCGAAGAAGTACTTAAAAATTATGATTTCCACCTACAATTATATTGATGAATCTGTAATTATATTAACTATACAATAGAGAAATAATAAAATACGCCTAATTTATTATTTTCGATACAATTTAAATATGTTTATTTCTCTTAATGTTAAATATTAAAACTTTCTCAAATAAATATTCCTTGAGGAGGCTAATTAATTTTTAACAAATGGATTAATACAAAATTTTCTCAAACAATTAAATTACATAATTATTTTGAGAAAAATGTCAAATTGAGTGTTAAAAAAGATGAACAATAAATCAGATTCAGACAAAAAAAAACACCATAATATTATGGAGAAGAAGAAGAAGAAGAAAAAATGGATAAAATAATGAAATTTAATATTGAATTCTATCTATGATGATTAAATTTAAATAAAACAAATTAATAGCTATAATTAATGATTTTCAAAGTAAAATTAAATAATATAAAAAATTAAAAAATAAGAGTACAAATAGAAAAAGAATATTATGAAACATGGGTGCTGGATGATTCTCATACTAAATTTATTCAGATCATCCGTAAAAAGAAGCCAGAATCAAAGAAAAAAATTTCCCCAACAATATGAATAAATAAGAGTGACACTCCATAAAAATGATTCTTGAATGTACACTTTGAAAAATGAAATGAGAACTTCACCTAATGATCTCGAATTTATAGACTAAATTTTGGTATTCAAAATTTAAATTTGGAGAATAACTTATTTTTCGAAAAAATAAATTAGTCCACTTCTTAATTTTTATAATATTTGATTTTTCTTTTTCAACCCAACTTATTAGCCCAATAAACTATGCAATTGATATATTTTCCGTAGTTAAACACTTAATAAACATTGGCCACTAATCATGCAAAAGAGTTTTGAATTGATGTAACACTTAACCTACGGGAAAAAAAACCCAATTAATAAAAATATTTAAAATTCTAAAAAATTAGAACTTGGTCAAAATTGAGATAATTAGTATATTTATTGAATTTTTTAAATAATATATTTATTCAATATTTTTTTTATTAAAATTGAAATATTTCAAAAAATAATAAATAAATATTAAAATTTCATGAATTTTATTTGAATTTTAAATGTTGCCATTAATAACATAAGTTGCATTTGAATTTAAATTAAAATAAATTTTACCATAAATTGATACTTTAATTGATGACAACTTTCAAAATTAAGGGATATATAAAATTACTAAATAAATTAATTAATTTAATAACCAACAACCAATCAAAATTTTTAATTCAAATTAAAAATCTCAAAAAAATTTGAGAAAAATGTCAAATTGAGTGTTAAAAAAGATTAACAATAAATCAAATTCAGACCAAAAAAAACAATAATATTATGGAGAAGAAGAAGAAAAAGAAGGGATAAAATAATAAAATTTAATATTGAATTCTATCGATGATGATTAAATTTAAATAAAACAAATAGCTATAATTAGTGATTTTCAAAGTAAAATTAAATAATATAAAAAATTTAAAAATAAGAATACAAACAGAAAAAGAATATGATGAAACATCGTTACTGGATGATTCTCATACTAAATTTATTCAGATCATCCGTAGAAAGAAGCCGCAATCAAAGAAAAAAAATTCCCCAAGAATATGAATCAATAAAAGTGACACTCCATAAAAATGATTCTTGAATGCACGCTTTGAAAAATGAAATGAGAACTTCACCTAATGATCTCGAATTTATAGACTAAATTTTGGTATTCAAAATTTAAATT
>JBBMKE010000003.1:10073500-10084655 GCA_037834125.1 Lippia alba
AGTTTATTATTGCACCTATGATCGAATCAAATGCATGAATCGTATGAACAACTTGACTAGAGTCTTATTTGCTAATTACCTTAAGTTCATGTTCTTTTGTTAGTTAGTTTATTTCAGCTTGTTATTTATTTTCTCGCACTTTAGTTTATTTCGTTAACCCCCCTCTCCTTTACTTTTTGTTGTTTTGTTGCTCGGCTATCGGAGATTAATAGAACCAATCAATCTCTGTGGGATCGACCCTCTATTGCTATACTCAATTTATTGTGTTTGGTAGTTTAGGAATATTATTTGGTGAATTCGGCAACCCATCAAATAATAAACATAACTTAGCATTTTTTAATTGCAATTTTGACTATTTTGATTTTTTCTGGATTTTTTTACAGTCTTGTAGCAACATCGTACATCATCGGTGATAATGGTTTATATATTTTAACTTATTTTTTAGTTATATATTATTTGTATATTATTTTTGAATTTTTATTTTCTTTTCATTGCTAGCGAAAAAAAATATTTGCTCGTGCTAAGGGTTTTTTCTTTCCGTACGTGGTTTTTTTAGCTCGCCGGGTCTGAGCACCAATTATCTCCAATCATAAGCGTCTCAATACGGTTCCTTCTTCGTCTCGCTAAGGTTGAGAGGTGGAAGAAATGGGAGTTTCTATCAATAAGTTTTAACCAATTAACCCTTGATTTTTGGTACCGATAAGCTTTCCTCCTGATTAAGTACCACATTAAATTTTCTATATCCCCTTAATCCACGCTTTAAAGAGACGTTTTCTTCAGAAGATATTGCCAAAGGCGGATTGATTCCATTGCAACAGCTCTTCTCGAGTAGTTTAGCTAGTTACAGGCAACGACTGCCCCTTATGCCAGTGTTTTTTGATGATCAGCATTCGGGGTGAAAAATCCACGTCGCAAGAAACCTAAAAGGCTTTTGGCCCCAGTTTGGTGTTCCACCTTCTGTGTCAGTGATGAGCAGATGGCGATTAGAGTGCGTTTTAGGAAGCACTCTTGTTACGCTATCCGGGAAGAAATCAATTCATTTTGTTGAGGCGAGGACCCTATCTAAATATTCACTTACTCTCCTACCTCTCGCTACCGTGCCCGAACACGTGAAGAAAGGGCCTTTAGTTTCAATATTGACAAGGTCACGACTATCAATGGCATCCAAGAACTTAAGGCATCTACTCCATGAAGCAACATTACCTCCATTTTTCTCGCTAGGGCCCTTAATGTCATTGAAATCTCCAGTGAGCATCCATGCTAAATTAGTGTTTGTATAAATGTTCCTAAAATCTCTCTAAATCTTGTCCCGTTTTATGGGGTGCTAGACTAGCATATACCCCGGTACAACACCAATCCAGGCCTATACGTGGCTCAATCCTAGCATGGATCAAGTGACTCGCAACCTCAAGTATGACAACTATGTTTTCCGCATTCCAAAGCATCCAAATTCCACATTTCCGTCCTTGTATACACATTACTGAAACCCAAGCTTCTCGAAACTTCCTCAACTCTGACTTCAAAAACTCTAGTTTCAAGTAGAAAAATAATATCAGGGCTATAGTCCCTAATTACGTTACCAAAAGTGCATCTAAATAAGGCATTTTCTGTTTTGTTGCGGTTCCAAGATAAAACTTCATTGGATTGATTCTAAAATTATCCAAAGTGATTGAATTTTGACAATCCGTTCATTCGCAATTCCTTTGAGAACTTGCGTGACTAGTTCCCTCATTATGGGTAATGGCCCCTCGTTTCGCTTATTGGCAGTTCTACCTCTATTTTTTCCAATTAGTTGTTAGTTCGCCAGTGGTGTCAGGGTCTTCAGTATCTCCACCTGATGCAAAATCGAATGAATATAGGTGAGGTTTACAAATGGTCATATCTCCACTCCGCTTGAGTTATCAAGTCCTCCGTCAGCACTAGTTCCTTCCAACTTGCTTCGTTTGCCATCTTCCAGTAAGCTTGTGTGACTCGCAAGATTCTACTATTATTTAGTGCAAAGGATTTTGATAATCTGGTTTGGGAACCAATCTGCTAGCATGTATGTTTTCTTGTTGGGCTCAGATCCACGCGAACCTTATTTGTATTGAGATTCTTTCGCATGTTAAGTTCTCCAATTTCAGAATAAAGCGGGGTAGTTTCCTGTAGATGATCCAATTTCGTGATTAATGGGTTATCAAAAATGGCAAACCGATTCCGTTGCTTATACTGCTGGCTATTCTCATCTACATCATCGTTTACTCCTTTTGAAAGTTCTCTCTTCTCGGTATTCTATTCCCGCAGCAAAGCAGTTTCTCCTGCATTAGTTTCGCTAGGTGCAATCTAATCTCCTCATTCTGTTCTGTTTTCGAAGTCAGTGGATGTCAAAAATTGCGAACCGATTTGCTTGCTTAGTTTTCGATTTTTGGTCCCCTCCGTTTTACCTCAGGTTGCCGCCGCCGTTCTTTATCTGTTTTCGACCATGGCTCCCCTCCAGATTTGGCATATCTTCCCTTCTTAGCAAACATCCACGACTCATATTGAGGCCTATCCATTGTTGCTTCCGACATACATTGTGGCTGACTTATGAGTTGCCCCGCTTGTCATTGTAATTGACTCATATCCTCCACCGATTTCGAAAGGCAGCTACCGATTCAATGATTAACCATTCCACAACGAAAACATATTGATGGGAGATTTTCATACTCCACTGTTAATAATCTGCCCTCCACATCCACTCCGGAGCAGTTTTTCTAAGTTTATTTCGACGCAAACTATTGCTTATTTTCCCTTTTTCCCCAGTATGTATTTCTATCAATTTTAACAAGGGATACGATAGTTATCGCAATACCGTATACGATCGTTTTCTTATAGTACTCCATTGCGTGTCCCCTTATCTGAACCCAGGATATGACCATCGTTATTCTGTCTATCGCAGCATTAACTACGGTATTCATTTCCCACTACCAGGTAGTTTCCATTAATAACCCAAGGTCCACATATGAGGATTGCGGTTGCTTATCAGCATCATGGACTTTCGCTGTACAACATCTATTCCCGAGCTCAATAAGGTCAAACTCACCATGTAGTTGCCACATTTTGTCAATGCGCACCTACAATAAGTGGACATTCATGTTCCTCCCCAGTAGGGATGTAAACAAGCCGAGCCGGCTCGTCTCGTCTCGTTCGAACCCAAGCCGTATTCAAGCCTTTTTGTTTGAGGCTCATGGCTCGCGAGCCACTACATTTAAATAAAAAAATTTTAGTTTATATATATAAATACTTAATTAATATATAATATTATATATATATATTTATTTTTATACAAAATTAATTAAAAAGTAATAGATTTATTACATATTTGTATATATATTATTATATATAAAAATATATTTAATAATTGGAAAAATTAATTTTTAATTAAAAATAATATATTGTTTAAAAAGCTTGTTTACATGCCTAGTCTGTGACTACGTATTGTCTCGGTCTTTATATCTTCACCAAACACTTTTTTATTTTTTCTATCTAACCTTGTATTGCTTGTGTTTCACTGATACTACTCAGATCCTAAAAGGGTTTTTGAGTGCATGATAGTTTTTCACATAGGATGATGAAGAATTAATAGTTCTGATAGATGCTTCTAGGAAATTATCCCAAACCTTGTCTGATGAATTTTAATTTTCTGTTTTTATGTTTTTTATCTACATCATCAAGTTTGATAATTGGTGACGAATGATTTGCTAATGGAAGAATCAGTTTCAGTAAGTTTCTGAAACTGCTCGGTTCACACATAGTAGTGTTTAGGATTTTGCGTTCATTTCGTATCAGCAAAATTGATACAATCAGTGGGCTCGATCCTTGATTTGTGGGAGATTTTACTTGCCAGTTGGATCGATGGGGCATCGTGGTTATTGTGTTTGAAAACATTTTGTTCTTTTACTTCTCTTGATTGGGTTTCTTCAATGTATGGGCAGGCAATTGGGACACTTTGGAGGTCCGACCTAAAGAAAAGGGGTTGGATACAAGGCAGGAGCTTTTGCGGTTTTATGATGAAAATTATTCAGCCAATCTCATGCATCTTGTAATATATTGCAAAGGTGATGAGTGTTGTCATTTGGTTTATTGGAACTTGGTTTCTTCTACATTCAAACTTATTAAGTTGGATTGATTCAGATGGCCTTGATAAATCTGAAAGCCTGGTACGGAGCAAATTCCAGGATATCCGCAATACAGATCGAAGTTCTATCAGATTTCCCGGTCAGCCTTGTGATCCAGAAAGTCTTCAGGTACTATCAAAGTAGTCGTGTGGTTTATATTTAACATAGCAAGTAGTGTAGCGGTGTCTTTTCCTGCTCCCTTCTCTTCGGAACAAGAGTGGAAACTAACTTTTCCTGCAGTTCCAATCATTTTTTAGGAAGTTTTGTGTTCTAGTGATATTAAGGATTATACACCCAAAAGAAATTATACGGTAGAAACATTTGTACGATGTACAGGTTGACACCTTTCTAGTTTCAGCTGTCCTAGTGTGTGTCACTGTATGGGGGGATAGGGATGGGGGTGGTGGATATGCGTTGAATACATTTATGGGTTTCATTTTCAATTATTGTTATTTTATTGTTACTTGTTACGTACCAATCAGTTGCCGTTGTGAAAGATACCGAAAGATTAACCATATAAAGATATTGGTGATACTAAGTGCCTATTATGCTTCTTTTTTTAGTTGTTATGAGTTATATTACTCAGAACTCATATTTCTTAAGCAGTTGAAGGGTAAAGAGTTTCTCAGTTTATTCAGAACTTCAATTTAATTGTGTAAGATATGACATTATTTTCACTTCATACCTTTCTGGATCAGATTCTTGTTAAAGCTGTCCCAATTAAACAAGGTCACAGGTTGAGATTTGTATGGCCAATACCTTCCGAAATACCTCTTTACAAGGAAGGACCAAGCAGGTATCTGGGTCAATTGATTGGCCATGAAGGAGAAGGATCACTATTTTACGTCTTGAAAAAATTGGGTGAGTGTTGAACTTCCTTTCCATGCCGAAATCCCATCTCCCTCTCTCTGATATGCTGGTAGAAAATTACCAGGTACATACTAATGGTTTCTTGTAAATGCGACAATCTAATCTCTATTTTAGATGGAATTCACGGTACCGGTAACAAAGAATTGTGTTGGAGGTTAAAGTAACATAACTGAAATCTGCTTAGTATTTTCTTCAACAATTCTCTCTCTCTCTCTCTCTAAAAAAAATAACTTTTATTTTAGCCTTGAAAGGGTTCCTTTCTTTAGTAAAATACCATTTGGTGGTAGGTTTTAATATGCCACCCAATTAGTTACGTATTTCTTCTTCGACTAGGAACTAGAATGCATTTAACTTAAGTATTTCGTCTCTTATCTCAGAGATCAGCTTCTCCTTCTTCTTTATCGAACTAGAATGTAGTTAACTTAAGTATTTGGTCTCTTATCTGATAGATCAGCAGTAGATAGAGAATATGTGATTGAAATTCCTATTTTGAGATCTCATTCATTAGTTTTCTATTGAAACTTTCAGGTTGGGCTACGAGTTTATCTGCTGGTGACTCAGAAGCCCATCATGACTTTTCCTTTTTTAGGGTTACTATTGATCTCACGGATGCTGGCCAGGGTAAGCGCTATCTCTCCTTTTTCTTTCATTCTGTGAGCTAGTATTAGTGGTGGATGATTTTCTTGTGTTAACCTTTGCTTTTCTTTTATATGATGCATAATTTGTGATAGGTCTCTACAAGTTAATCTAATTTGTTATTTATATGCTTTTACTTCCTCGTGATAATCACAGAGCATTTTGAGGACATTGCAGCACTATTATTTAAATATATTCACCTCGTGCAGCAATCTCGTCCTCAGCAATGGATATTTGATGAGGTAAAACGATCACATTTTTTTTACCACTTTAATATATGGTTCACGACATATTCCACATAATGCGGTAAACTGCGCATGCATGTCATTGATATGTTTCTTTACCATCAGATTTCATTGAAGCATCTGGATTCCACCTTCTTTATTGAAGGGGGTCTATTTTGTAACTTTGTGTAATAATAAGTCCTTATACTAATAATCATCTTTTGGCAATCTGATAACCTCAGCGTACTAAAACAAGTTACTTCACTATCTGGCAATGCATCTTTGTTGGTACTTTGCACTTTGCTGCTTCACCATATGTTCTAATGTTTCCATTTTAAAAAATCCTAGCATTCTATGAATGATTATACTTTAAAAGGCAGTTGACCCGTTTTTATCAGCTATTGCCTCCATCCTGCTATTTTCTATGCATAATGTTGAGGATTTTCGTTGCTTACCCTGAAATTTAACTTGCTAAATTTATTAATGAAGCTTGCAGCCATTTGTGAGATTTCCTTCCATTATCAAGACAAGATTCGGCCCATTGATTATGTGGTTGGTGTTGCGATGAATATGGAGGTAATCAGTTCTTTTCATCTTGTGCCTCAGGGAACTAGTTGGCAACTGATTTTACTCTATGATAATTTTCATGGCCAAGCATTATTTCAGTGTGGATAATATTTGCATAATATGTACATGTATTTAAGGTGAATATGAAATACTCTTAATAACCAGGACATTGTGTTTTGTGCATTTGTTGATTGAAGGCTCAACAACTGGTTTATAGATCTTACAAATGTGAAAAGCTATAATGAGGCTTGATAGCAGAGAGATACTCTAGTTTAAGCAGTTGATGGAGAAGCTTATCTTGCCTGTTTCTATCTGTCATTTATCAATGTTTTTCAAGCTGTCTTGTTAATGATGGAATTAAATGATTTCAAAATTGTGTTTTAAATTGGATATGTGCAAGTTCTGTGGAGAAGTCCCTTTCCTGTTTCTTTGGAAAGGTTTATATTTCATCTCTCTGATCATTTTCCTTTTCGTTCTTTGAAATCAATAACCTTCAAGCTCTCATGTTAGTTGAACTAAATGCTTTCCAAATTCTTGTGTTTGATTTGGAATTGTGCTACCAGTACATGCCAGTAGTTAGACCAATAGCAAGGCTTATTTATTTCCATAATCTCTCTCTTCAGTTTCTTTGAATCCTAGAATAATTATTCATATAGTTTTTCTTCATTATAATCTTTGTTGTTTTCAGTTTTATCCTCCACAAGACTGGTTGGTGGCATCAGCTTTGCCTTCAAAATTTGACCCTGAAAAAATTGAGTCAGTATTGAAAGAGCTTAACCCATACAACGTGAGGTCAGTTTTAATGATTCATGGAGGTTCTTATCTTTCTTGTTTATATCTTGAATCATGTTGATTCATGGAGATCTCCATATTTCTTTGTAACTTGCATTAAAATGAGCATATAATCCTATCCTATCTGGCATGTATTCATTTATGTTCTGTTAAACATGCCTGTAGATTCAGTTTTATCCATTTATGTTCTGGCATGTGACTGGTTTGTTTTATGATTTGTATCTTACAGAATATTTTGGGAGTCAACAAAGTTTGAAGGACTTACAAATTTAACTGAGCCTTGGTATGGAACAGCGTATTCTCTTGAGCGATTAAGTGGTTCTACAATTGAGGTTGGCTTCTTGCTGTGCACTATACAACGAGACATTCCTTTCTGCCAATTTTGATCCCAGTATGGTATTTCGTTTGAGATGCTCTAATATGTTTATTGAATTACAGCAATGGATTGAAAGAGCTCCTAATGAAGATCTGCACCTACCTGCTCCAAATGTGTTTATTCCAACAGACCTATCCCTTAAGACAGTTTCAGAGCAAGTAAGTCATTCCCAAAACATCCCCCCCCCCCCCAAAAAAAAAGAGAATAATTTATTGTGAAAATTTATTTCAGCTATTTCGTTTTGGCACTTATTCGGAATCTTGTTGTTTATGGCATGTTTATCTTTGAAACAGATAAATTTACCTGTTTTGCGAAGGAACACTCCATACTCAAGGTTGTGGTATAAGCCAGATACAACATTTTTAGCTCCAAAGGCATATATGAAGATTGATTTCCACTGTCCCATGTCTGAAAGTTCCCCTGAATCAGTAGTTCTTACTGAGTTGTTTACACGTTTATTGACGGACTACTTAAATGAATATGGTACGTTTCTTATGGTTGACATTACATTCGCCAGGTTCTCACGAGTTCAAAGTCATTTTTTTACTTAATGTAAGAGAAGAAAAAGCCGTGGAGAAATTAATGATGACCATTAAACACTAAATCAACTTGATAAGGCTTTACATGACATTCTTGTTTCTTTTTTGTCATGTTTCAGCATATGATGCACAGGTTGCCGGTCTTTATTATGGAGTTAACAGCAATGATTATGGTTTTCAGGTACTTAATTTTGTACATATTCAAGTATATTCTCTTGTCCTTTGGAGTTAACAGTTATATTATTTTTTGTGAAAATCTTTTGCTGTTCAGGTCAAATGTACCATGCTTTATATAGTCACTGTTGACATACGAGAGTTAAACATGAACGAGGATAATTGTGGTGTAATTTGTTCTATAATATGTGTAGCATCCAAGAGTTCTCCTTTTAGATAAACACACTATATTCTTTGATTATGTACCAGGGTTTTATAGTGTGCAGATTGACCTGTAGATCATATTTCTATTAAGTTTAAACTTCTACCAGGTTTGGCACATTAAAAGAGAATCTGTTGTAATTGTCATCGTCATTGTTTGAATATGATCATATTTCTTTCTTTCTTTTTTTTCCCTGTATCAGTTATATGAGCTCTTCTCACACACAAATTTGATATTCTATTTTTTAACCTCACATAATAAGGGTATCAAAGTCCCTTTACCTGTGCTATTTGTGGCCACTCTCCTTGGAACTTATTATTACATCAAATAGTTTCTTTATGTGTACCTTACAGGTCACTGTTGTTGGGTATAATCACAAACTGAAGATCTTACTGGAGACCGTGATACAACGGATTGCAAAATTTGAAGTAAAACCTGATAGATTCGCTGTTATTAAGGTACAAGTTAACTATGAAAATAAGAGATGTGATTTGTGTCTTTCTACGGATTCTCTCTTTCATTGATCGTGAGTTATATTCTTAGGAGGTGTTTCTCTGCTGAGATGTTTCTCAAGTGTAATTGATGCTATCCCAGAATCAAAATATTTGCTAGATTGCTCTGTTCTATTTTAAAATAAAAGCCCTGTAACGTTACTAATGAAAATACTACCTGGCAGTTTATATTTATCATGCATTTAAATTTAGTCGATCGTAAAATACTACCATGGAATCAAAACAATTGAATTTTTTGGAAGTTTGTGTTAAAATGAGGCCCTTCTGTTTGCTGTTTTGAGAACAATTTTCCACCTCTTCTCATCAATTGCTTACCCAGTAATTGGATAGTAGTTGTGTTTATTCTCAGAAGTTGCCTCAAATTCTACGAGGGACACAAGTTAGAAGATCTGAGAAAAATGTGGTGTTGATGTTGATTTCCAGTGTTCGTCTTTCATTTGTTTGTTATACACACACAGGAATTGTTCTTGAAAGAATGTCAGAATTTCAAGTTCCAACAGCCATATCAGCAAGCTATGTACTACTGCTCATTAATTCTGCAAGACAAAACAATGCCATGGACTGAGGAACTCGAAGTTCTTTCTCATCTTCAAGCAGAGGATCTTGTTAAATTTTATCCTTCATTGCTATCAAGGATCTATTTGGAATGCTATGCTGCAGGTTTAATTCTTTCAATAGTTTGCTGAGTTTTGGCTCACTTTTTCCCTATTCACCTTGTTGTACTATTGTTTAACTTGTAGGAAATCTTGAGCCAAGTGAAGCAGAGTCCATGATCCAGAATGTCGAAGAAGTGTTCTTTAAGGGTTCTGAACCATTATCTCGACCTATGTTAGATTCTCAGTACATGACAAACAGAATTCTTAAGCTTGAGAGGGGAATAAATTACTTCTACGGTGCCGAAGGCCTAAATCCTAGTGATGAGAATTCTGCCATTGTCCATTACATGCAGGTACATGCTGAACTGTGAGAAAAATAGCACGGATTTTGTCAATTAGTATCACAAGACTATTATGAGGATCTATTTTCCTAACATTACACACAATCCACTATTTTGGTGGCTTGGAAACAAGGCAAATGTAAAAGGATTTGATTATTTAGAAATTGTTGAAGTTTCTAAAACCGTCTTCATATGACCGTCTTCTTGTAGCAACACAAGTTCTATGCGTTCATTATTATCATTCCTCCTGTCATATTTTAATCTTTTGGTTCAAGTTTCTGAATATTACTGCTTCCGTAATATATAGGTCCACCAGGATGATTTCAAGATGAATGTTTTAGTTCAACTTTTTGCTTTAATAGCAAAACAACCTGCTTTTCACCAGCTTAGATCAGTCGAACAGCTTGGTTACATTACTGTGCTTATGCAGAGGTAGGAGAAAATAATTTCTTTATTTTCAGTTCTTTCATTGTCCCTTAAAACAACTTTTTTGTCGTTAGCTAATGCCTCCCTCCCCCTCCCCCTCTTTTTGGTTAAACCGATTTAATGTAGGAATGACACTGGTATTCGTGGTGTACAATTCATCATTCAATCAACTGCCAAGGTATGCATGAATCATATAATTTGTTTTTGTAGATATATGTGTGGGTCTTGATTCATTATATGTGCAACTATTATTCCTTATTTGACAGGGTCCTGGACAAATTGATTTGAGAGTTGAGTCGTTTCTCAAGATGTTCGAAACTAAGCTCTACGAAATGCCAGCTGATGAATTCAAGGTAAGATTATATGCAATTGTGTTATAGCGACAAATTTTCCTTCGTGGATGAAATGCTTTATCACACTCATTCCTGGATTGACAATGTTATATTTTTGTCACCCACCCACCCCGGGAATGAAACAGAGCAATGTCAACGCACTTATTGAAATGAAGCTCGAGAAGCACAAAAATTTACGGGAAGAATCTGGATTTTATGTGCGAGAAATATCCGATGGGACCCTGAAATTCGATCGGAGAGAACGTGAGGTATGCAGTTGATGGATTTTTAACAGTAAAAAATACAGTTTGTTATTTGCCACATAACTAATATTCAGTAACTTTCAATAGAACTAATCATACTTGAAAATCCTAAACAGGTTGCAGCACTAAAGCAACTTTCTCAAAACGAGTTGGTAGATTTCTTCAACGA
>JBBMKE010000003.1:10089572-10106949 GCA_037834125.1 Lippia alba
ATCATTTAATTATTTGAAAGAATTATATAAATAAATTAATTTTCATATTGAGAAATAATTATAAAATATTTTAGAAATCTTTAAAATAATACAGAAAAAATATAGAATAATAATTATTTGTCAAATATATGAGAAAATTTTAAATTATATAGTATATTTTATAATATCTTTATAAATTATTTTTCATCATGGGATTATTTCATTATCCAATATGAATTTATAGAGGTAAAATGTAAGTGAAATGTATAAATAATTAATTTATTGTATTCAATTTTACAACTTATCTTAAAAATAGTCTTACACACAGTCTTACACGTAGAAAAACGTGCATTTTTTCTGGTAATAATGAAAAGATTGAATGTTATTCAGGAACTCAATCACAAAGATCATGGTGAAGAACTCTCTAGGTTAAAGATGAGATCATATTTAAGTCATTTGTATACTTTAATTATATTATTTACAAATTTGTATTAATAAGGGTCCATAGCTCAGTGGTAGAGCATTTGACTGCAGATCAAGAGGTCACCGGTTCGAACCCGGTTGGGCCCTTTTTAAATTTTTTTAACTGTGGGCTGGGTTTATTTTCCAGGTTTATTTTTTTGGACCATGTGACAGGGCTGAGCCCAGTGTAAGACATTAAAGACCCAAATATGGGTTCGCACCCGGTTGGGTCCTTTTTAAATAACCATAGTAATCATTTACATAGTGCTTTAATGTCTTAATGTCATGTGGTTTGAGAAATATAATAACGTTTCATCATGTGCATTTCATTAACTATGTATTAAAACATTTAAAACCATAATTAGAATACTTCAAAGACTCTTCTTAATGTAAATTTGGTCTTATAGATCCAAGAAGAATGATATAATTAGGTCATTAACCCTAGTTTGAATGTCTGTGGCTTTGTTTAGCACATCTACAATACAACTAAGCTTTAGTGAAATTGACCAAAATAGTAATTCTCTTCAAAAAAAAATACCTCAACAAAGCAAAGACAATATGAGAGGATGTATTGAAACATCAAAGATAAAGCTTATAAACGCTCTGAGTAAATTCAAGTTCTTGACTTTTAATGATTAATTCTAAATTGCTACCGAAAAAAATATTGTTTTGTCAGTATGATCAACGATAGGCTTTGAACTTATTATAAACCATTTATGTATTTGAATTCAAAAACTAATTCTAAAAAAAACACTTAAAAGATGTTACAATTGTTGTATGAAGTTTTTTATAAGTACTTATATATCACCACTTGGGGTGTGTGCGTAAAAAAAAAAACTTACATATCAAAAAAAATATTTTGCTTTATTCCGAATACTTGACTATTAACTTGAATATTTATAGATTTTACAAAAGCATGTATTTTCAAGAAAATCAAATAAAAGCAATGAAAAAGAAAAACCATATTATAAAAAAGTCCCAAAATTGTATCATTTCATATATTATCCTATGTAGACTTTTTATCCACCAAATATTAGATAAAATGAAATGCAAACCCCCCCTTTACTTCACACGCACATTAAATGATTGAATTTTTCTGTTGACATGTCAAAGTCTCCCATCTAACTCCGACTCTCACCACATCTCAAATCTAAAAAAAAAAAAAACTTTTATTTAAATAATTAAACAAAACAATAAATTTATCAAAAAAAAAGAAGTAAATTTACCAATTAATTAATGTACAAAACAAAATTAAAATAATTTATATCAACAAAACAATTCTTGATGTACAGAAGAAGACACAATCCCCACTGTCTCACTTTTATCTTTTCTTACCAAACTACACAACAGCAATTGTTGTTAAGATCAGAACTTAGATTCAAGCTTAAGCCAAACTTCAATTTCCTGTCGGCACCCACCCCCTTTTCGCCCCCCTTCATGATTCAGTCCAAACAAGAGAACTTCACTTCAGTCAATGGCGTACTACTGAATCACACTTCGTTCTAGTGTGTGTTGTGTGTTTTTTTTTCCCCATTTCTGAATCTGATTGCACCTTCAGATTGGAAATGTTGGTCCAAGATCGCGTGCCTTCCGATTCGCCGAAACGCCGCAATCATCAATCTAGGAGCAAGCCCTTTTCGATTCAGGCCAAGAATCTTGATTTCGCGACATGGGCTTCCGAGAATCTGTACAAAATCGTGAGTATTTTGGTCCTCATCACCACCGTCGCGGCGCTATTCTTCCTCCGGAACTACTCCACCGCCGGCGGGGACACGGCGGCGCTTCTCTGCCTCCAGTCCACGCAGTCGCAGTCAATGCACCCCAAGTTCCCGCAGGTTAATTGGAATTCGGTGAGTCGCGTTTTTGATAAATCGTCTCCTTTTTCGAGTTTCCGATCGGAGAAATGGATCGTGGTTTCGGTTTCGGATTACCCCTCTGATTCGTTGAAGAAGATGACTAAGATTAGAGGGTGGCAAGTTCTTGCAATTGGGAATTCTAAGACTCCGAAAGATTGGAGCTTGAAAGGTACTGTTTTTGTTATACTAAATTATAAGCTTGAGTTGCAGCTGAATGTGTGTGTGATTAATTGAATGTGAATTGGCTGGATCAGCTATTTGTAGTTCTTGATTTGCATATTACCTTTAAATTAGCTGAATCAATAATATTGATGGATTACTTATATGAATATTGATGAGGCCATATATGATCTTGATTTTAACCATTTCCTTATAACAGGTGCTATTTATTTATCACTGGAGATGCAGGCTCAACTGGGGTTTAGAGTGGTTGATTTCTTGCCTTATGATTCGTACGTTCGAAAAACAGTTGGTTATTTATTCGCCATACAGCATGGTGCTCAAAAGATCTATGACATTGATGATAGAGGTGAAGTAATCGATAACGACATTGGCAAGCATTTCGATGTTGAGTTAGTCGGGGAGGGTGCCCGGCAAGAAGTTATCCTGCAATACAGCCATGAAAATCCCAACAGAACGATAGTGAACCCTTATATTCATTTTGGGCAAAGGTCTGTTTGGCCGAGGGGTTTACCATTGGAAAAAGTGGGTGAAATTTCGCATGAGGAGTTTTATACTGAGACTTTTGGTGGCAAACAGTTCATACAGCAAGGGATTTCGAATGGGCTTCCGGATGTGGATTCAGTTTTCTACTTCACGAGGAAAGCTGCATTAGAAGCCTTAGACATTCGGTTTGATGATCGTGCGCCTAAAGTGGCGCTTCCTCAGGGTACTATGGTGCCCCTCAATTCATTCAACACTATTTTCCATTCCTCTGCCTTTTGGGGCTTAATGCTTCCTGTCTCGGTTAGTACGATGGCTTCAGACGTGTTGAGGGGCTATTGGGCACAAAGGCTTCTATGGGAAGTTGGGGGGTATGTTGTGGTGTACCCCCCTACGGTGCACCGCGTCGACCGCACTGAATCATACCCTTTTTCTGAGGAAAAGGATCTCCACATCAACGTGGGCCGTCTGATCGATTTCTTGGTGACGTGGCGGTCGAACAAGCATAGATTGTTCGAGAAGATCTTGGAGCTGAGCTATGTCATGGCTGAAGAAGGGTTTTGGACTGAAAAAGACGTGCAGTTTACTGCTGCGTGGCTTCAAGATTTGATGTCTGTTGGTTATAATCAACCCCGTTTGATGACTCTCGAACTGGATAGGCCGAGGCCGAGCATCGGACATGGAGATAGGAAGGAGTTTGTGCCTCAGAAGCTGCCATCTGTCCATCTCGGAGTTGAGGAAATCGGGACCGTTAATTATGAGATCGGGAATTTGATTAGGTGGAGAAAGAATTTCGGGAATGTTGTTCTTGTGATGTTTTGCAATGGGGATGTCGAGAGAACGGCTTTGGAGTGGAGGTTGCTGTACGGGAGGATTTTTAAGACGGTTATTATTTTGTCGAGGGAGAAAAATGTCGATCTTGCTGTGGAAAAAGGACAGTTGGATTATATTTACAAGTATGTGGGTTGTAATTCTTGGTTTTGTATGTTAAATTCCTTGTTTTTTGTTTGTGATCTTCCTAATGTTGTTGTTATGGATTGTCTTCAGGTATTTGCCGGCATTTTTTGATAGATATACGAGCGCAGAAGGGTTTTTGTTTCTTGAAGATGATACTGTTCTCAATTACTGGAACTTGCTCCAAGCTGACAAGTCCAAGCTTTGGATCACAAACAAGGTAACAAATAGATGAACTGATTTCATTTACTAGATTTTATTGTGATAATCACAAGTTACATGCATTTACGCTGGAGCTGGGATCAATTTGGGTAGTATTTGTGCATTACATGATTATTCCCGATTGGTCTCTGCATTTTTGTCCTTCAATGAGATAAAGACGCACAGAATGAATATGTTGATCAAATTTTGACAATAACTCCACATAGTTACACGATGTCACCATTCATATTTTCATACATGGATAATGTAGTCCAATTTCTTGATAATGGTTTTGAGCTTCGGTCAAACTTCTATGGTAAAAAGGGTTGTATTTGTAATTTCTAGGTTTCCAAATCATGGACGAGCGTCTCAATTGCTGATAAGCCCGATGATTGGTTCTTGAAGCAAGCAAACATGGTGAAAAAGGTGGTCGCCACAATGCCAGCCCATTTTCAAGTAAACTACAAAGAAAGCATGAAAGACAAGCAAAGTCTAATACTTTGCAACTCTGAGGTATTCTATGTCCCCCGACATTTTGTTCCTGATTTTATCGACCTTGTTAATATCGTGGGCGATTTAGACATCCATCACAAAGTTGCTATGCCGATGTTCTTTCTCGCAATGGACTCTCCTCAAAATTTCGACCCCATTTTTGATAAAATGAGATATAAGCAAAAAATACAGAGCAACTCCACCTCATTTTATTCTGCCGAAGCCCCAGCTGTTCACCCGTGGAACGTCTCGAGCGAACAAGATTTTATTAAGTTGATCAGAATAATGGCAGCTGGTGATCCTCTGTTGATGGAGTTGGTATGAGGCCTCTCAAAGAGAGGGAATATAGAAAAGGTAAAAAACAATGTATACATTTTATGGAGATAAAAGGTGTACTCAAACTTTTTGTATGTACTATTCTTTCAGGAGGAGGGCATTTGTTTGTAGATTTTCTTCCTTTTTATTTTTTCCTTAAATTTTGTTGGCAATATTGGTTTAATTGTTGTAGATGTTGCATAGTTTATATGGAGAAGGGATCTATTTTTTCTTTTCTCTGTTTTCTGTTTTGTTGTTGGGACATGGCAAGTTCTCTTGGACAATGTAATTTGTACATTCATATGATATTCATACTGCTAACCCTGTCTGTATTTTGTGTTTACCAAGATTTCGGTTGGGATATTACAAATACAACCCTAGGGTTAACCGAATTACGAAACAACCTTCGTTGTTGAGAAATTACGAAAAAAAACTCGAACTTCGGGGTGTTTTTGGTTATTTTCCTTTTATTTGCAAGAAAAAGTACAGAGACTTGGTGATGAGAAACTAATTAACCATGAATGTATACCCACAGCAGCAATGGCTCTAAAAATTGAATTTTATTACAATAATCATCAGTTTCTTACAAAGTTTACAATAAACACAACTTGGGCTATTTTTGACCAAAAAGAAAATAGCAAAAACTCAAGCTCCATTCTGGAAAGTTCAGAAAAAGGCATTCATCTTAGTGAAGGAAGAGTTAGGGGGGAGGGAGAGATGATCACCTATGTTGAGAAGTCTAGCGGTCAATTCCTTCGATCTTGTCCTCAACTTCGGAGTACAACTCTCTCAATCTCTCAATATTGTCCTCGGACGTCTCCCAGTATCCCCTACCATTCGCCTCCAAGAATGTCTGAATCAGTTTCCTGAAAGAGTTAGGATTCGTGCTCATGAGCCTGTTCAGCATTTCCTCATCTTTAATGAAAGTTGTGTTGGCTTCTTCATAGACCCAATTGTCGACTTGTCCTGAAGTTGCACTCCAACCAACTGTATTGGTCAAACGCTTCTCAATCTCACGAACGCCCTCGTAACCACTAGATAACATGCCTTCGTACCACTTGGGATTCAACAACTTGGTTCTTGCATCAAGACGCACGGTCTCAGAAAGTGTACGAACCTGTGATATCATAAAAAAAGCACAAAATTTGTAAGAGATAGAGAAGGATTACGAGAAAAAGATATACTTGATGTTATTTGGTTGATTTGAAATGAAGATTAGGAATAAGCTACATAAAAGAAATCGTTAGGAGTGGCTATGTCATTGAGGGGGTCAATGTGTAATTTCACAAATCAAAAGGGGTCTAGTCGATATTCATTAGACATGAGGGGGGATAAATGTAATTAGATCTATAAGGATCATAAACTAAGAGTATAGCATTTACCTGTGCATTAGCAGTGGTGGTGTCAGCAATATATGCGCTCGGCTTCTTACCATCCTTCCTCAGATTCTGTACAAGGTTTGTTGGGTCCGAGTCGAAGTAGTGGCTAACATCAGTAAGAGAAATCTCGGAAGAATCAAGATTCTGGAAAGTGGCATCAGCTGTGCTGAGAGCCATCTCAAAGATCTTTCGCTTCTCGGACATGCCCGCACCGGGAGCATCAGAGTCAAAAGCAAATGATTTTCTGCTCAGGTACATGTCTTGGAGCTGTTTCTCATCATTCCATGATGAATTCTCAACTGCAAGATTCACGTTGGAGGAGTACGAGCCCGAGGCATTCGAAAAGATTCTCGATGCAGCTTCACGCACGTCCACTCCAAGTTCTTTAGCTTGTTCTAGTGCGTGTTTTCTCACATAGTTTAGCTCTACTGGCTCATCCAGCTCAGCTACCATTTTCACTGCCCGGTCGAGAAGGTTCATCTGCAACCATAACATAAAAAAAGTTAAAATGTTGGGGGCTGACTTTCAGTGCCGTCCCTGTAAATAACTAGCAAATACACAAACACCCCCTCTTGTTTTCTAAATTACATACATCTACCTTACAAGCTGCAACTTATGCCCACCTTACAATCAATCCCCCTCCCACCCTTCACCTGATTTCAGCACTCCAAAAGGACAAATTCATAATTTCACATCAATAGAAGGAAACATCAATCAATACCTGATTAATGAAGAGGTCTCTGAACACACCCGAACAATTGACAACAACATCGATCCTCGGCCTCCCGAGCTCCTCAAGGCTCACGGGCTCGACCTTGTTAACCCGTCCCAACCCATCAGCAACGGGTCTAACCCCAATCATCCACAGGACCTGAGCCAACGACTCACCGTACGTCTTAATATTATCCGTCCCCCACAAAACAAGAGCAACCGTCTCAGGAAATTTCCCTCCATTGTCAGCCTTTTGCCTCTCCAGCAGCCTATCGACAACCACCATAGCACTCTGCATGGCTGCAGTTGTGGGAATAGACTGTGGATCTAATGCATGGATATTTTTACCTGTAGGCAGCACTTTTGGGTTCCTAATCGGGTCCCCACCCGGGCCCGGTTCCACATATTTCCCCTCAAGAGCTTGTTTCAAGCTCCCCAACTCATTATCAGCCACGACAAGCTTCAAACACTCTCCCAAGAACTGGAACAATACCCTCAGCTTCTCCCTATCAGCTCTGTAGAACTTAGTGTCGGATATATACTGTATCCACGGCTCGTTTATTCCGAACCCAAGAATCGAGGTTAATCTGTCCTTCACATTAACAACTTGCCCCTTGTCATTGGTAGTTCTATCCACGAATGCAGTAATGGCCCCACGTGAGGTCTCAGTTATTTGACGAAGGAGCTCGACGTCCTTTAGAATGCCCTTATCGCTCCCTCTGTAGATCTCCTCAATTTCCCTTCCAACCGTTTCAGCCAGTATGGAAGGGAGCGAAGAGATCCCTTCTTCGGGCCGGTCAAGTGCCGCAATGTTGACAAGAGTGGCAACCGCTTCCATAGCAGAAGGCGGCTCCCCAATCACGTGGAGCCCACATGGGAGCAAACGTGATTCGATCTCCATGATCTTGGAATACACCTTCCCCACAACAAGATCCCTCTCTTTGGCCGAGATCTCGACCCCCTCTTCCGGAAGCTCGACATCTTTGTCGAGATTGCACTGTCGGGCCGTGCTGATGATCGAACTGACAATTTGTGGGCCCCGACCTGTGTCCTTGAGAGACTGGTAGGAGGAAATCAGCTCACTAAGCTGCTTCAGCCCTTTGTAAAGACCGGCATTTTCAGCTGGTGGAGTTAGGTAGCTAATTGTGTTGGCATAACTCCTCCTTTTGGCAATAGTGGCCTCGGATGGGTTGTTGGCAGCATAATAGTACACATTTGGGATGTTCCCTATAAGACTGTCCGGGAAACAAGCATCGCTCATCCCAACCTGTTTCCCAGGCATGAATTCAAGAGAACCGTGGGTACCAAAATGCAGAACAGCATCGGCTTGGAAGATTTTCTCTACAAAAGAATAGTATGCAGCAAATCCATGATGCGGGCTTGCTGATTTTGAGAAGAGAAGCCTCATGGGGTCACCTTCATAGCCAAAAGTGGGCTGCACACCGATAAATATGTTCCCATACTGCTTTCCATAAACAAGAAGGTTTTCTCCATCAGAGTTTAAGTTGCCTGGAGGTTTTCCCCAGTTCTCTTCCAGAGCAGTGGCATAGGGAGTTAGCTTTTGGTACTCACGAACGCCCATTTTGTAGGCTACGTTGAGATTCGGACTATTGAATTGAGCCTCTTTGTCGTGGATGACGTCTTCTATTAAGGCTTCGGCAGATTCCGGAAGGCCCTCGACATTGTAACCGTCTCTCTTGAGGTCTTTTAGCACAGAGTAAATGGAAGCGAAGACGTTGAGGTAAGCAGCAGTGCCTACGTTGCCTTTGTCCGGAGGGAAGCTAAATACGGTGATCGCTAGCTTCTTCTCTGTCTGCATAAGATTAAAGTACAAAACTTTTATCAAAAAAGGAGACATTTTATTCTAGTATTGATCTTAACTTTTGAAGATATATCATTCTTCTATACATTAACGCTACAATTCAATATGATAAACGGCAGCAGTAGGTACCTTTGTTTTCCTCTTGAGATCAGCCCATTTGATAGCTCTGGTGCAGAGCTGCTCCACCCTTTTGTGGAGAGCATGTGATTTTCCTGTCATAAGAGGGGCACATCCAAACCAAAAACAATTTCAAGAATGCTCTAAAAAAGCCAGATGCAGAAAAAACATGCAACAAGCTAGCAAAATTCCGATCACATAGTAACAAGCATGGGCCGACAAACACGCGCGCACACACATATGAGTCGGGGCTTCACCCACTTCAAACTTTTAGACGATGCATGTATAAAATACGCATAAATTACATCTAAACCCTCTGGTTAAGTTTATTTACACATGAACTCACCCAGTATCAAAAATTACACTTACACCCTTTGTGGTTTTGCTAAACTATTGGGTGTAATTAATCAAACCAAGGGGTGTCTGGGAGAAATACACCAAACAACACATGGATTAGATGTAATTTATCCTAAACTTATCTTTCATAAATTAAAAATTATTCATTTGCTGCCCAAAGCAACAAGAAACAATTTAATGAATGCACTAAAACTACAGCACACACATAAACATACTACCTACTAGCAAGATTTCACCAGATACTAACAAGAAACAGTTCAAGAAACTACAAAAACAAGAACTTTCACTTACCCGTTCTTGGATCCCGGCCTGCGAAAACGATCGGCTCCATCCCACCATCGAGCTCGGGCAGAGCAACTTGGAGAGCCACCTGAATAGGGTGTAGCCCCAAAGTGCTGTTCAACCACTCCTCAGTTGTCTGGAACACCAAAGGCAACGCCACAATATACGGCACATCAAGCTTCATCAATGCCTCCACAGCTCTCGGATGATCCTGTCTCGCAGGCCCACCAACGAGGGCAAATCCTGTGAGGGAGACCGCAGAGTTAACCATAGGCTTCTTCGTGATTGGATCAACGAAGTATCTCTCAACGGGCCCCGAGAAGTCGAGCCCTCCAGCAAAAATGGGTATAACTTTAGCCCCCCTCGCTTCAAGCTCCATGATCACAGCCACATAGTGGCTCTCATCACCCGTAACTATATGACTCCTCTGCAGAACAAGCCCGATCACCGGGGCGTTCGAGCTTTTGAGCTCTCCGCTCACATCCCTCCTCGTTTGGTACCAATTCAGATACTCCTTAACATCATCATACATGCAGGGGGCCAAAGGGTGCCAAATCCCACTATCCAAATACAACACGGGATCCGAATAATCAATCTTCGTCCCCTTCAGGGCCGGAACGTACGAACCCGAGATCATCTTCAAGAAGTTGACGAGATTATCCGGGGACCCTCCAAGCCAAAACTGCAGACTAAGTATATACATTCTTGCATCCTGGGCCTTGTCACTGGGCAAGTACTTCAAAACCTTAGGCAACGTCCTAACAAGCTTCAACATGCTGTCAGCAAACCCCGACGACGACTTATTCTTCTTGAAAAGCTGAAAAAAGGGGCTTTTCGATTGCCCCAACTGCGACATGCTGAAAGAACCCAACTTGTTGAGGCGCATCACTTCAGGCATTGATGGAAACACCAACACAGCATCAAGCCTGTCCCTCTCCTTCTCAACTGCAGCCTTAACCTTCAATGCCAATTCCTCCACGAAAATCAAGGACCCTATAAACACATTGGCATCCTCAAGATCTTTACAGAAGGTCTCATACGTGGTGGCATCCCTGAGCTCCTCGACCAAGTATCCGACGACCTCGAACGAGGCGTATTCGCCCTTCTTGTTGAGGGATTGAACCGCAGCCGTCAGGGATGACTGGTATTGAGCTTCTAGGACAACGTAG
Source organism: Lippia alba (assembly GCA_037834125.1). Lineage (NCBI taxonomy): Eukaryota > Viridiplantae > Streptophyta > Magnoliopsida > Lamiales > Verbenaceae > Lippia > Lippia alba. The sequence goes on from JBBMKE010000003.1 coordinate 10,100,332, forward strand.
ACCACCTTAACCCTCGGGAGCCCATTGTCGGACTTCTCCGGCACGATCCTCCGCACTTCTTGCGTGGTTTGGGTGAACAAACCGTTGCCGATGGCGGAACACTTGAACCTGAAAGGTGTTTGCGTGTTTGCCTGAGAGAGTTTCTTGGGGAGGAAAGAGTGCAGGAAGTAGTGCTTCTGCGAGAATGACGACAGGTGCTGTACCTTCGAGTTCTTCAGCGTGAATGCGGAAGAAACCAGAGAAGCCATTACTCCTCAACAAGAATTCAACAAACAAGAATTCAGAAAACGTAATTCTTGGAGCAGAAAAGAGGATAAAGATTTGATTTTTATGGGATAAACAGAATTTACAGAGGTGTAGGACGATCAAACAACACCAGAATTGGAAAGAAAAACACACACAATGTATGAATCAACACAGTTCCAAGGAATTTCCTGGAGCTGTTTCCAGTGCGGGTTTGAGTGGTGTTGTTTTGTTTATATTTGTTCAAGTGGAGGGGAAAGACAACAACAGTTGGTATTGCAGTTAATGGAGGGTAAGGGGACACGTGGCAACAAGGGTCTTGAGCTTTTTGCGGCTGAGCTTTGCTTCATGGGATTGTAGAGAGAGGGAGAGTGGTGAAACTTTTGTTATCATTTATGATCGAGTTTCTTGAATTCTGATTGGTTGGTTTGGATTTCTTGGCGAATAGGAGAGAGAGAGAGGGGGTAAAGTGTGGATGATGATAGAAGAATGCTGAATTGGAGATATTGATTTTGAGAGATTTTTTTTCATTGAGCCCTTTTTGGTGTTGTGAAATTTGTGACCCTATGTGAAAAGGAAGTGATATTTTTTGTGTGTGTTGAAATGGGGCCATGTATCACACTTTCTTACCAAAGAATCATGGTGATTGAGGGGGTAAGGGTAATTCTAGCTAATTTTCAACCAGATTCGATCGAATCAGTATTATGAGCAACCGAGTGTTTCATCTCTGTTGAGTAATTTATAAAATGAAGAGCGATCGACCTTCATCCTAAGTCGATCGAATTAGTGTTATGAACAATTAATGTCTCAAACTTATCGTGTGATTAGTAAAAATTTTAATAAAAATGATTGATCAAATAACAAATACAATACGTTTATAATATAATTGATTATAGTTCAATCGAGCCAGATCTGATCTATAATTAAATACACAAAAAAAAGTTGTGGCTTGTGCTAAGCACATTAACACATGTAACTTAAATGGTTGTAGAACTTTCTTGAAGCTTTTCTTTTTGGCTCCAATTGATGCATATTGCAAGAAAATGCATTCTCCTTATACATGTGTAGTATCAAGTATGTTATATGTACCTAAGCTCAATTGTTAACTAATAGGTTATTGCATTGAAAACATTTTATCTACTCAATTCTTATTCAAACCAGGATATAGATGACATGAGATAATATGTATTTTTTTAATTTATCAGATAAAAGATATTTGATACTGTATCCGACACGAGTATCTAAGTGCCACGATACATAATAAAATAATATTTCCAAAATTGTTTTATAATTGCACACTATTATACACCATTACATGATGGTATATTTCTAGTAGACTAGCACAGTGAGTCGGTGACAATTTAAATTATGTTATTATTATTATTATTATTATTATTATTATTATTATTATTATTATCTGATACTTTGGGCCCCTAATTGGGCCAAAATTTCACACAAAAATGCTAATTATGGAGCCCAATCACTGAACGGCCGACTTCAAATTTGGGCTCATATAATATCTCTTTTATTGGGCCCAATTTTAGGCCCATTAAGAAAGATAAAACCCTCTGCAAGTTTCAAACTCGCTAATAATCGCAACAATGGCGTGCAACTCGGGAACATGCCAATCCGGTTGCTACGGAGACGAATATTCCGGCACCGGTGACGACCAGACACGGCGGCGGGAGGCGGAAAACGGAAAGGATTTCGGTAATCGTTCGTGCGGTCGCGGCCAGTCCAATGATCCCGACGTCTGCCTCAAATGCAAGGTTAACGAGACCATCGCCGCCACCCACACCTCCGTCGTCCCCGGAGGCGGCGGAGACGCTGCGAGATTCTGCTTTGATTGCTTTCGCGGTAATTTGTTTGGGAAGTTCCGGCTGGCGGTCACTTCGAACGCGATGATTTCGCCGTCCGATAAGGTTCTCGTCGCTTTCTCTGGTGGTTGTTCGTCTAGGTACTGATGTGTTTACTTGTTTGTCTTTGTGAAGGTAGTTGAATTGAATGTGAACTTAGGTTATCTATGTTGGAACTGAGCTAGAATTTGAAGTTTGATCGCGTGATGAGTGAGCTACTGTTACTGAAAATATATGACTTATTCTAGCTCAATTCTTTGTTTATTTTGTCAAAGATGATTAGTTAGCTTGTTGAAGCTTCTCTGCAACTTTATGGACTAAACTAAAATTGGAGTTTTACAATGAATGCCACATTTTGTGAAAGATGTGAAGAGAAAATAGTGGAGAAAGCTTCATTCTTTCTTTTCCATTTCTGATTTGAAATCTTGGCATATTCTTTTGTATTCAGAGTGGCTCTTCAATTTGTTCATGAGATGCAAGAGAAAGCACAAAAGAATTTTGATGCAAGTCGAGATCGAGTATTACCAGTATTTGGAGTTGGGGTTGCTTATGTTGATGAAACTGCAATTTATCCAGTACATTGTAATGATTATGATAGAGGAATCAATGAGATGAAACAGATTGTGTCCAGTTTAGCTCCTCCAGATAAAGAATTTTTAACTGTGCCAACGGAAATTATTTACTCGCCTGATTCTGATGCTGGGAGAGACAGACTATCCGAGTTGGCTGTTTCCGTCGGTGACATAACTGGAAAAGAAGACCTCCTAGAGCATTTACGCATGCTGTCTCTGCAAAAGGCGTGGACCTCTTATTAGTTGCTTAAATAAACGTCGAATGGTGGACAAGTAGAATTTTTTTCATTGAGTTGGATTGTTGTGCAGGTTGCTCTTGAAAATGGATACACCAAAATTGTGCTGGGAACTTGCACATCCCGGATTGCTTGCCATGTCCTTGAAGCAACCGTCAAGGTCAGCTGCCCTCCACCCCCTACATGTGTGTGTGTGTGCGTGTCTGTGAGTGAGTGAAAGAGAGAGACTTAATTGGTGATTATTTTGTGTGATATAGAAAACGGCCATGGCTTAACGTCAAACCTCTAAAGCTAAAGAATTTTTGTTTACCAGGGTCGGGGATTCTCATTAGCTGCAGATATACAGTATGTCGACGCGAGGTGGAAAATACCGGTGGTGCTTCCCCTTCGTGACTGTCTATCTGAAGAGTTGAATATGCTATGCAGTATGGACAGGTTTGTTGCATTATTGCACAACAATTTATAAGATCTTCCCTGAACTGTGGAGATTCTGTCTGATATAGTATGATCTTTAAGTGCATATTTCCTGTCACACTGAAACTATTACTTTATGATGGGACTCTTCTTTTTCTGGCTGGACAGTTTAAAGACCGTAGAAGTATTTCAGAGGCCTCGTTCTGGCATCAATGGTTTGATATCCTCATTTGTGAAATTATTACAGGTAATAACTCAGTGAAGCTTATCTTCAAGCCATAGCACGTATGGTCTAATGCTGCATCATCTAATATCTTGCTATTTTCTTTCAGGAGGACAATCCTTCACGAGAAAGCACAATCGTAAGAACTGCAGGAAAGCTTACTCCTTTCTGTTTCAACAAAATTCCAGAAAGTGGTGACGATCATGATCTTTCGGCTTCTAAGAGGAGGCAAAAGAAATATAACTTGAAGCCTAACGAATCTCTACCCCCTGAGTCATATTGCTTCATATGCAATAGCCCGCTAAATAAATCTAACAATACAAGTAACTTAAATGGCTTGACCCATAGTGGAACGGGTGCTGAAATTTATGCTGCTGCATGTTCGAGTTGCCAATATCAGATTCTTCCGAAGGATGACTCGTCACTAGTCGACTTCCTTTCACTGCTTCCTCCCTCCATGACAAACCTAGTTAAGAAAAGCAGCAGCAACATTGACATTCTGAGGTAACATTCTATTACCAGTTATATGTAGTCTGCATCAAGAAACCAAATAAATGCTCAAATGTTGTCTTCTACGGTGTCTTAACTTTTGTAATACGTGCATCTTGCTTCGTCAGGGACCAAATACAAGATTGTTTGATGTCGGATAGCGAAGATGGGAGCTGAAGCGGCTGATTCTTGGATTTTGATTAGATTCTAAGTTCTTTTGTTTTGTTTTTAGGTCATATTTACACTAAATTGTAATCTTATTGATGTTCTTTATGCAGCCTTTGCATTGTAATATCTCAAGTGCATTCTTATTTCTTGAGCAAGGGTTGCAGCATCAGGAGTTGTAACATTGTGCAATAGTTACAGATTGTTGCTATGTATTGTGAATCTCAATCAACTTTCATGCCATGCGACAAGAATACAAATATGCGATCGTTGTAATGAAATATAACGTTGATATCATCGTACATGTAAGGTTCGATTATACAAGACCACGATGTTGTTCTATCGTTCACTCCGCTGTATATTCGTATTTAGTGAATATCGTCCCATAAACTTGGCAAAAACTCACTTACACTTTGGACACATTGACGAGATGGATTACAAGAAGATATGTAAACTGAAATGAGATCCATAGTTACATCAGTGAGCTTCAAATCGACAGACACCAAGATATCAAACGGGTCATAACACAAATTCTCGTATACACAGTCAATCTAATGCGGTAAGAATCCCATTCGTTAGTTTCATGCACAATGCAAAAAGCCTTGTTACAGAAATTCATGAAGGCAGTACCGTTTAACACCCACCCATTGTCACGAAATCTGAGAAAAAAATTCTTCTAATTGAGTGTCGCTCACGAGCACGCCGAGTTTCTGAGTCAACACGGCTTCCACAGTGTCAGATCCGATGCCTTTTGCGATGTCTGCAGAGGACATCTCCATGTACTCATTCAAGTTGTGAACGGTCCCATCTGAATAAAGAAGATCAAAGTTACGAATATTTGAGTAAAGTGCCTGAAGGCTCATAGATGAGGATTCCCACCCTCGCATACAATGAACATCGTTGTTTAACATGGGAAGAAGAAGATTGTTCTCGCAAACGAGAAAGGAAAGTGGATTTTCAACTAATTATTCAGAATTGTTTTCAGAGAAAAGAGTACTACTATGTTAATCATTCGATTCCACAATCCTCAGAAGTTAAAACATGACGTGCAATGAATTTTGATGATATTCACAAGAATTAGTTACTCGGATAGTGAATTACAAGTGCTTATAGAAAAGCTTTTACCTTCAGCAAGAATTGCTTCGTATGTAGGTGGTGGCGCAACCCAATTTCCATCGGGCTCTTTCATGTGTCGTCTATCAGATGCGAAAGACCGAAGGAACAAAGGCGCATGAACAATCCGGAAAACCCTGAAATCACCAAATTAACCTACTTCAAACAGGCAGAGCCTCACTTAAAACTACTCATCGAACTCGTAAACCATGCAAATGACCCCAAAATGTGATGAGGTTTTGATACACTTCAAGTCCAAAATTATCATATCTCAAAGAACCTTTCAGAATTTGCGGTTGCATTTTTCAGATAAATGCGACACTAACAAATTTTAGAAGAAAAGCTTACAATATTTATCATTCTCACCTCCTAAACTCGGAAAATAGCTGAAACGACGGGCGAAAAGTTTCGGCAACATATGTGGTTAGTGGAGATGGAAAGGGAAGGCTTGAATCCAAGTCCCATGCTAGATGAGGCAAGTTGCTGTCTTTTCTTTTCTGCAAGACTTGAGGAGAAGGTGTGAAAACTTGAAACCGTTTGGAAAGGTTGTAGGCCCAATCTGGACCGTCCATCAAGTTGGAACACGGCCGTTGGATCTGTAAGGGGTTGGACTTTTGGCATTGGTGGCCCCTAGTTAGCAGTAATTACAAATTAGTCCCTATAGTATTACTAATTACATATTAATATCGTTTATTGTTCAATCCCCAATTACAAATTAGTCCGACTAGTATTACTAATTACATTAATATCATTTATTGTTCAATCTCCCTAACATAGTCGTTGCGTATCCGAGAGTTCAAATATCGCAACCCGAGAGTTCAAATACACAATCTGTGAATAGACTTGTATAGTGTTGAACTGCTGAATCTGAAATACACATCCAAATCGAGATTTATGATTAAATTAGAATAACACTAAGCTGACAAGCCTCTAAACTGCCCCACTGAGTGACGCGAGACGTGCGTTAATGATATGAATTTGTATATGCTATATAGGATTGGAAAAAAAATTTCATGCAAGTAATGAAAAAGTCTTGAATCTTGAGAAGAGATTCTCTTGATTACATGGGGTTTGTTCTCCAACACGATTCACAAAATCTCAACCTCATCACCTTGGTTGTTTGCCTATCACAAAAAAGAACCCTTTTCACAGGTTTTCTAACATGAAATTGACAAAAATTGGAGCACCCCATTTACATAATCACGAGTGTAATCAGACTATTTACAACTTTTCTAAAGTTGTTAGTAGATAATAGGAAAATTCTCTGGCAATCAACAGAAAAACATGGATCCAGCAACATCCTTGTG
>JBBMKE010000003.1:10142135-10164727 GCA_037834125.1 Lippia alba
CAATTTATTAATAATTCCCCCAAAAAATGGACCCAATTTTACATCTAAAAAGGTCGTTGTAATAATTACTTCACTTGTAGTGAAGAACTACAACATAATTAACAATGTAATAGTAGTATAAATAATGTGGACTTTCTAAAGGATCTCTTAATAATATATTTACGCTGTCAACAGAAATCTCATTTTTAAAATTTTTAAAATTTAATTACTATATATACGTAGAATATAACAATTTTTTTTCATAGTTTTATCTTAAAAATGGAAAACTTCTCATCAGTTTGGAATATTTTTACTTTATTCCTCATAAAATTATACAATGCAATAAGATATAGATACGTGATTAGAACGCTTTAGTACTATATTTTGTGAAAATTATACAATATATTCTGAGAGGTATTTTAAGTACGATATTATATGAAAATGGTACGATATTTTATCAAAATGGAGAGTTGAGTAAAAATATATTTAACTGAAAATTTATCCCATAAATTATAACACTTGAAAATTAGTTTTAATATGTTTTGGGACAATTAAATAAACAAGCTGAACCGAGAATGACATTCCCAATACAGAAACATATCATAAAATAGGCCACATGGATATGGAATCCTAGGTTTTCAATAATTCTACCTAAAATATATTTTATTCCATATAGGATAATAATTCTCCTAAAAGTAACATATAATTTCCAATTTGGGACATTTATTTACTTACTTTTAAAAGTAAAATCAGTTCATTTTCACACTTACATATTTTTTTCTTATTAACAATGGTCTCATATAAAAAATAAAATAAATTTTATTTGCATTTTAAATAATTTTTCAGAATAATAAGAGAAAATTCCCACATAAATTAGTACTAAATTCAATAATTAGAGATACAACTCTATAACTAATTGAAATGATCTTAGTATAATATGATTAAATTTAAAGAATAGTGATCATTAAATACAAATTCGGAGTTAATTTCACATTCAATGATCTTGATCTAGTAGTGATCGATCAGATTATAAGAGACGAATTTTATCAGATTCTTTAAGAGATCGAGAATTCAAAATATAATTGTTAAGAAATATCTAAAAAAGAGTTTTACTTGTTCAACTCGAAATTAGTTAAATAGGATATCGAAAATAAATATTAATCTCACATTTTAATAATAATAATAATAATAATAATAATAATAATTACTATTACTTTGCAATTTGCCTTCACCTCCATTAATGGAGCTTGAAGTGGGAGTGAGTGACTGAGATGGCTGTCATTTACTGAAGGCTGCTCATTTCTCGTGAAGCTTTCACTACTCATGTAATGTTATGTTTATGTAGCATCACTTTGCTTTCGCTTTATACGCTTAAATCTCTCTCCCAAATCTCTCTCTGATACACAGTTACACACTCACTCACTCTGACTGACAGAGAACAAAGCACCTGACGACCCGTGAAAGTAGTTACCTAAAACATTGTAACAATTCTTCTTTCCAATATCTGCATTTCCTTTCTTGCGTCCACGAAACCCCCTCATATTTTCCCCCCTTTTGTTTGTTGTACTTGTATCCTTTTAAAACCTTGATATCCACCATTAATGGCGTTTTAACTTCCTTTCTTTGCTGCAAATATTGCTGCTATCCCTTTTTATTTCACCTTGTTTCTTGTTTCTACAGTTTGGAATTGATTTCCGAGTCTATTCTCTATCTGGGCTCGACCAAGAATTGTTGAAGCTTGTGTTTTTATTGCCCAAAGATTGCTGCTTTCGTGCATTCCTACTTTTGGTACATTTTATTAGCTAATTAATGTTTGTGTCTGTCTAATTTTGATCCGGAATTTCTTCAAAAGTAGTGTACTTTAGTCCTCAAGTTGAGAGGCATGAATATCATCCTTTTTTAGTTTGCTTGATTTTCGTGAAGTATTTGAGATGGGCCATTGAAAAGGTGGACGTTTTCATGTGGGTTGTCTGGCTCAAGGCTTTTCTTGGTTTCAAACCTTACTAAATATCTCAGGAGTTTCCAATGTTGTCTGAAATATAGCCTTTTTGGTGGCTTTCCACCTTAGAACTGCTAGATGTTCATTTTATTGATTTATTCACGAGAAATTTTGATCTTTTGATTGCCCCTTTGGTCCTTGTATTGAGATTGAGAGTATAGTAACACACACTCACACAGAAGAAAAAGAAGAAGAAAAGGATGGTGATTTTGAGATTTTTAAGTATTTTGCTACTTGTGTTGCTGTCAAGTTCTCAATTCGTGATTACTCAAGCTCAAAGTGATGAAGCCACTCTATTAGCAATTGGAACTGAGCTGAAACTATCTGGATGGATTGCTAATGGCTCAGATTATTGCAATTGGCCAGGCATTTATTGCAGCTCCAACAATTCACTTGTCGAAAAGCTCGATCTTTCGAATAATGGGCTGCAAGGTAACATCACACTCATTTCTCAGCTCAAAGGACTCAAATATCTTGATCTTTCACACAGTTTCATCCATGGAGTCATACCACCTGCATTTGGGAACTTGTCTGAGCTTGAGTTTCTTGATTTGTCATTTAATTACTTTTCCGGGTCGATACCTCTAGACTTGAGAGGGCTGAAGAATCTCAGGGCATTAAATCTTTCGAATAACATGTTGATGGGAGTGATTCCTGATGAGCTCAAGGGTTTAACCAACTTGCATGAATTTCAAGTATTTACGAACAAATTGAATGGATCAATTCCACGCTGGGTGGCTAATCTAACCCGTCTCAAAGTTTTCACGGCCTATGAAAATGGGTTGAGTGGTGTTATACCAAATACGTTAGGATTGCACTCAGAGCTTCAAGTGTTGAACCTCCACTCGAACGAACTCGAGGGGTCGATTCCTGAGGCCATCTTTTCCATGGAGAAGCTTGAAAGTTTGGTTTTAACTCAAAATAGGTTGACGGGCTCGATTCCTGAGATGATTGGGGAATGTAAAAGCCTTTCGAGTGTTAGAATTGGTAATAACTACTTGATTGGTGGGATTCCTAAAGGGGTTGGTAATCTCACTAGCCTTACTTATTTTGAATCAGATAATAATAATCTATCTGGTGAAATTACTTCAGAGTTCTCTAAATGCTCTAATCTCACTCTCCTTAATCTGGCTTCAAACGGGTTCACTGGAACTGTCCCACCGGAGTTTGGCTCCCTCACTAATCTTCAGGAACTGATTGTTTCTGGTAACAATCTGTTTGGAGAAATTCCAATGTCGGTTTTGAAGGCCAAAAATCTTAGCAAGCTTGATTTGAGCAACAATAGATTCAACGGCACCATACCGGATAACATATGCAACTCGTCTAGATTGCAGTTCTTGATACTAAGTGAGAACTCCATAAGAGGTGAGATACCAAACGGGATTGGCAACTGTGCAAAACTGCTGGAGTTGCAACTGGGAAGAAACTATCTGACAGGGAATATTCCCCCCGAGATCGGCCATATCAAGAATTTGCAGATTGCTTTGAATTTGAGCTCAAACCACTTGCATGGCCAGCTTCCAGCTGAGTTAGGACGGCTTGATAAGCTCGTTTCTTTGGATGTCTCAAATAATCAGCTCAGTGGAAGCATTCCTCCAGCACTAAAAGGGATGATGAGTCTGATCGAGGTTAATTTCTCGAACAATCAGTTAACAGGACCTGTTCCCTCCTTTGGCCCTTTTCAAAAAAGCCCAAATTCGAGCTTTCTTGGAAACAAAGCTCTCTGTGGTGATCCTTTGAGCATTCCATGTTCGAGCGGTTCTGATCATAATTCTTACCATCATAAGGTTTCTTATCGAGTCATATTAGCTGTTATTGGCTCGGGTTTAGTGGTTTTTGCTTCTGTGACTATTGTTGTTGTGCTATTCGTGAAGAGGGAGAGGTTAGAGAAAAATGTCGGAGAAGATGACGAAAAGACTGCTGATGGCCTCAGCAACAACAAGCCTGTTATAGTGGCAGGCAACGTGTTTGTTGAGAATCTTAGGCAGGCTATAGATTTTGAGGCCGTTGCTAAAGCAACCATGAAAGAATCAAATAAGCTCTCAGCCGGAACATTTAGTAGTGTTTACAAAGCAAATATGCCGTCGGGGATGATTTTATCTGCGCGGAAGCTGAAATCAATGGACAAAACTATAGTTCATCACAAGAACAAGATGATCAGAGAAGTTGAGAAGCTGAGCAAAATCTGCCACAATAATTTGGTGAAGCCTATTGGTTTCGTCGTGTTTGAAGATGCTGTGATTTTGTTGCATCAATATTTTGCAAATGGGACTTTGGCTCAATTTCTTCAGGATTCCAAGATTAAGGAGGATTTCAAACCAGATTGGCCAACAAGGCTTTCGATTGCTATTGGAGTGGCTGAAGGGCTGACATTTCTCCACCATGTGGCTATTGTTCATCTTGATATTTCTTCGGGGAATGTGTTTCTGGATTCTGGTTTTAATGCGGTTGTTGGAGAAGTTGAGATATCTAAGCTTCTTGATCCTTCTAGAGGGACGGCGAGTATCAGTGCTGTCGCGGGCTCGTTTGGATATATTCCTCCAGGTATTATTCTCTTTCATTAATGCTTATCCTAATCATATCTTTAGCTTCGAAGATAACTGAGATAGTGTTAATTTGCGAACTGTAAAGCAAAGTGTGTTTATGCTTTTAGGTTAAGGGAAGTAGAACCGGAGTGTTTTAAGCTTCTGCTTCTGCCTAAAATAAGCTTAGAAGCTAGAAGAGCGGTTAGGGGATGATTTTACAGCTCGTGTTCTTTTTCTGTAATATAAAAGTTTTTAGTCGTTCTCCTTTAAACACTTCCACAACTTCAACTTCTCCAAAAGCAAACATCCTCTCAGCTATTTTATAGGGGCTTCTGCTTTTTTGAAGTACTTAAATCTTGAAATTTTCGAAATGGTTGCTAAATAAATATTGAGATATGCTAAAAGTGTGGAAATTTTCAGCTTTTCATTGTTTTCTACTTCAAAACGGCAAAAACAAGAATTTCAAACACTGTGTCACAGAAAGCTCTAGAAAACTGAAAGCTCAAATGTAACATATATACTGATTTATTTCACCTTCGTGTCACAGAATATGCATATACTATGCAAGTTACAGCACCAGGCAACGTTTACAGCTACGGGGTAGTTTTACTTGAGATCCTTACGACTCAGCTTCCAGTAGACGAGGCTTTTGGTGAGGGGATTGATCTGGTGAAGTGGGTCCATGCTGCTCCAGCAAGAGGAGAAACCCCGGAACAGATTCTTGATTCCAGGCTTAGCACTGTTTCATTTGCTTGGAGAAAGGAAATGCTTGCTGCCCTTAAAATAGCATTGCTCTGCACAGACAGCACGCCAGCTAAACGGCCTAAAATGAAAAAGGTGGTGGAAATGCTTCAAGAAATCACTCAAAGTTAGGCTAATTTTTCATATTTCGACAAACAGAAAGATGGGTTTTTCTTGCTAGTTGATCCCAATGACATATTTCATGAGTCGAGTCCGAGGAAGATGAATGGTACCGGTTGCATCAAGAAATTGTGATAATGGAATGAAAAGTTTCACTCTTTTTAGATGGAAAAAAGTCATGGAGTATTATATGAGTGGAATTGTATTAATGTCTTATGATGAGCCTGAAGCATGTTCAAAGGGAAAATGGCTCCACATATGTATGAGAAGCATTTGAATAGAAAATGTTTTGAGTGGCATGAATTTTGATGATTATGGTGCTCATGATGCTCTGTTTTTTCAGATCTTCATTTTGTTAAGCTTAATTCTTGACAAAGATTGAAGCCTCTTTACGAATTTAATGGAACTCCTGAAACATAAATTTCATTTTTCTAACCCTCACTAATATTCTATTTCCATGGATATTGAAGGGCACAACACAGTATTGAAGAAATAAACACAGTTGAACAAGTAGAGTATAATAGGGCGTTTGAGAGAACCAAGTCTGAGGAACTCGGCAAAATGATCCCGTAACTTGGGGAGAAGGCGTGCTCTCCTTTTGATTAGGAAAGCAGCCCATACTAGGGGATAGCGACTGCCGACTGTTTATAAAAAAAACACGGACTCTGCGAAATGGTATAGCAATTGTTTATTCAAAACACGACTCTGCTAAGTGTTATAGCGATTGTTTATTAAAAACACGACTCTGCTAAGTGGTACCACAATGTATAGAGTCTTACCCCTACCCAATGCTGTAAGGTCAGAAGGAGAAGCGTTAGTTGCTTGGGAACCCCAGCAAACGACAACAGTAACTCTAACTGTCCTAACGTGGCGAAATTCCTTAAAGAAATAACCACAATTAAACAAGCAAAAAAGGAGTCAAAAAGCATCATCCATAACAAAACAATATCATTTCAACTTGAAAAAGATGTAAATCCATATGCATATGGCAAGCATACAACTCTTATTACTAGCTGTTATGCAGCATAACAGGACTCCACATTTGAAGATTGCTGGTGAACAAAACAGCAAAATCTGAATACAAGATTTAATTCCTCCACACAACTTATCAATTGTTCCCCAATAACAAAAGAAAACTGCAATTTTTTATCTAATCGAGACTGGACTTCACGATGAAATTTTGGCGGCTAATGGGGTTCATGACCACGGGAGGGCCTGCAGTGCGTGGCCATGCCTGGAATTTCTTGTCGGTTTCGACTGCCCATTCTTTACTTGCGACGGTGTGAGGAGTAGTGCCTATCGCGAAATGCAAATGTTGTTAAAGTGAACAAAAGAATACATTTTGATGCAACCAAATAAAAGTGTCGAGTATGTACCTCCAAAGATCTTCTGATCGGCGATCAAATTGTCACTGATGTAGGCAATAGCTATGGATCCCAAAACAGCAGGAAAGATGTATTTGGCAGACATTTTTTATCAAAACCTGTAAGATTCACATCAAGAACAACACATTTAATTTTTAATCTAGAACCTAACAGCCAATTATCTAGTTTCACATCAACAATTACAGGGTATACATACACATTCAGATTAAAGAGAAGATTATCACCACAACGAAAAGCTTTAAGGCGATTCTTCTTTTGTTTCGTGTGTGAGATTTTGTACGAACTACATTCTAATACGCAAAGTTTATGACTGATTCAAACGATTGAAATTCAGCCAACTGCAGATGAATAAACAGTATACATATAGGATCCCTTTCACACCTCAAAATATACAAGTTTTCAGAACCCAAAAAAAAAAAAAAAAAAGAATTCCAGGCTAATCAATGTACATACGAAACAAATTTAGGTTCCATGATCCATAGACAATTAAGGAATCCCAATATCAGAATAATATTCTACGCATTCAAAACAGATCCTAAAACAGCCAAAAGAAAATCACACAAAGCGCGAGTAATTCAAACGACACACCCATAAACACTCAAGAACAAATCGAAGAAAACCCAAATCACACCTGACAACACTGATTCAAAATCTGTAAAAAGGTATTGCGGCACAAAATCAAGAACAGCATAAAAACCCTAAAATCACATTTCAGAAAATGAAAAACGGAAACCCTAATACCGCGAATCAGAGAAATAAAAAACGAACAATACACAATCTCCATAGATATAAGCATGTACATGTAGAGATAGAAAGGTCTTACCTCGATGGATTTCCGTGGAGAGAGAAGCAAAGCAATGAGGGGAAATACAAATGGCCATTAGAGTTGGGGCTTTATATATTCGAGCAACGTCCGAGAATTCAGACGACGTCGTTAAGCGGTGTCGTGCTTACGACGTCGTTCTGGCTTTTCTAAAGCTCCTTCGTTATTTTAATTTTCTTTTTGCTTTTTTTTCCTCCTCATTCGTAGCATAAAATAAAGCAAAATAATTACATATACTCAATATTTCATGTATTTCAAATTGCATAATTTTTTACGAAAATGATTATTATAGTTTCGCATAATTATATATATATAATATACGATCAAGTTCAAGCAAAATTTTTTAAAAGATCATAATATTATACCGTTAAAAATATCATTTTGTTATATCATATTATATTGAACACTTTTCACTAAAAAAAATTAAAAAATATATATGTAGTATCGTTGTTTATGTTATCTGAGTCATATTAGTATATCATAGATCATAACAACAATAGTTTCTAAATATAAAGTTACAAGAATTACAATAGGGAGTTTCAAACAATTAACATTTAACCTATGATGCATCAATCATACGAACACAACACGATATGAATATAGAAATATGAATTTTTTCTTTAATTTTCTTTAATTTTTTATGTGAAAAATATCGGATAATACAAACACAATATGACAGGGGTATAAAAATATTATTATTATTTTTCAATTTTCCACGTAAAAAATGTTGCATACAATGCCACAAAACGGTATAAAAAAGATATTTTAAAAGTGTGCATTTAACACAAACAAATATCGCAATAGTTTACATACATTAATAATTAATAATGATCTAAGAACTCTAATTAATAATGATCATTAGTTTCCATAAATTTTTTTAAGATAATTACATATGTTTGAAAGACAATAACGGAAAAAAATAAGACTAATTCAGTTATTTATACAACAATTTGCTCTAATCTAAGTACACTACAAGAGATCCTCACATCTTGCTAAACGAATTCTCATCCTCATGACAGAAAAAAAAAAATTTTAAAAAGGGAAAATTTGAATATATTTTTGCCTCGGCACCCCGACTATTATCACTTCGACTCGAGGAAACTCAATGAAAAACAAATAAAAGAATAAATAAATTTAATTTCTTAAAAATTTACATGAACTTGGGCGATGGGCTTATCTTGCTAGCACCACGGAGGTGTTTGAGCGTGTTGAGGCCAGAAGGGCATTTCTGCCGTTCAGCATCCGGCAGCTTTCAAGAAGTTGTCATAAGGGCTCGACCAGGAGGGCGTTTCTGCCTTTTCAGCATCCAGCAGCTTTCAAGAAGTTGTCGTACGGGCTCGATGATGGAAGCCTGAAGTGGCCGGGATATTGCTGGATTTCAGCAGCACATTGAGCCGGTGGTGCGCCACTAACCAGTCTGATTTGAACGTCGGATGCATTTTGATCCAAGAATGGATTTCCGGCCTGAAAGAAGGACGAGCGAAAGTTTAAGTCAGACAGAGAATCATATGCTACGGGGCTGTTTCGCTAAGTTTATTTAAAACGTGTTATAAGTTTTAGTTCGACATGTCGAACTTAAAAGATACTGAGGGGGGGGGGTGGGGTTTGCGAAGCTTATAAAGCTTTTTGAGAGCTTAAAAGAAGCTCGTAAGCTAGACAAACTATTAAAGAAGCTCTTAAGCTCTTTGGCCTAGTTATGCAAACTTCCATAAGTCTGAGAAATTACAAAAAACTTCCCCTATCATAGAATATACATTGCATTTAGATCCATGAATTTTGATTATGCTATCTCTAATTGTTTATGAACACTCTAATTTTGTAAACACTCACTAGTCAATATTTGTTTATAAATTTAGAATTATATTGGCACACGTTTGGCCAAGCCTCAGGATATGCCTGGAGAAATTATTCTCAAACCTCACGCAAAGTTAGGGGAACTTTGTGTAATTTTGCCAAATGTCAAGCGAAGTTTTTGTAATTTCTCTAACCACAGGGGAAGTGAGGGGAAGTCTGTATATTATTTTCAGTACTATTTAACTAAAAGAACTTATAAGCTCTAATTTTCATCAAAACAGACAATTAAAAGTTTATAAGCTGCCAAAACATATTAGATCTTATTCATAAAGTAAAGTACCTTCTGCGAACCATCGTCGTGCAACACAATTTGCTTATTATTATCATCTTGGGGATCTTGTGAAGTTAAAGCCAACAGATCCGCTTGTCTCTGCTGCTGCTGCTGTTGTTGGGTGTTTATCATAGACATTTTCTGTTGCTTTCCCTTCAAAAGTGTATCACAATGATTAGCCATTTCCTTGTAAGATGCATCAGGAGCAGTGCTCACGGACATTCTTCCAACGTGATGCGACGTTTCCAAAACCTGCAAGCAAAAATCATAAGAAATTAATAATGCAGGAAATGAATTTCAACAATATTGTTTAATAAAAAAATTTACATATAAATAAATATATATGAGCGTGTGTGTAAATAGCTTACAGATTGAAGAAGTTGATCGACGCTCAAGAGATTCGGGGGATGTTCGACGGTTAATTGTAAACTGTGCTTGTTATTGTCAGTCGAATCTGGAAGAGGATCGTCGTCCATTACAAATATTGAAGGAGCCTGAATAAAAACAAATTAAATGAAGGAAACAAGACAAGATTAGATGAGATTTCGACGAGCATAAGTAAAACTACCTTATCGAGAGATTTATGGTTCAGTTGATCTCCTTCCAAACCCTTAAGAGAACCTAATTCATCAGGCAAAAATTCTTTGAGCAATTGTTCTCTTATGGTAGACTCTTCGGACTGTACAAATAGCATCACAGTAGTATAAATATTAGATAGCATAAAATTATAAAAATCTAATAAAATTTCAGTATAAATATAAAATAATTCTGATATATTTATTAAATTTATGATGAGTGAAAAAGAGAAGCAATAAAGGATAAAGAATGCTATATGTTTAAAGACATCAGATAACTATGTGTAGTAATTAACAGAAGGGGGTAACCGTAAAGTGAAAATAAATTACATGAGAGTTATATGTAATTTTCCGAACAAGATGCGATGTTCATAACATTGTATATATAAACGATGAAACTTTATATAACTTACATCTGATAAGTTCTCCATGCTCTTGACAATTGCAGAAACAAGGGACTGGGTACTCAAATCCTCATTTATATTTATTTCCGAAAGACATTTCAGAGCTGAACTGTCGTCTTCTTTAGATCCATAAGGCATTCTTTGGTGTCCAGCTCCGGTTTCACTCACCTGCAACTTCGAATCTTCCAAAAGACATAAAAATGGATCAACCTGCCGCATGCAAGATATACTGAATTTAAGTAATTATATTCAAAAAGAAGAAAAAAGAAAAAGAAATAATGAGGCATAATTAATCTACCACTTTCTCGGAGATTGTAGGTTTGATACGTGCAGCAAGTTGAAGAATGTTGTAGGCCTTTGCTGAAAAGAGGATCATACAATTTGACATTACGAAGAGGGATCTACGTCGTGAAGGTGGCAACTTTCCTGAAAATAATATATTAAATTATAGTGATTGCATCGTAAAAATGTTAAAACTTTTAAATGCAATATAGCAATGGTTCATGTACGTATTCCGTTTGCATAATTAACCGGTTACCTCCTTTAGCAAGAGAAACACTCCTCAATGAAAATGCCAGCTGGAAGCTTCGAACAAGAGTATCACGATAGGAGTTCTGCGCCAAAAACGAAAAAGGAACAGATATTACATGTGTATATATTCCATTTATCATTTCCCTTAAATATGAAGGAATAATGTGATGCCGTGCCGTAATCAAGGGGAGGTTCTCATGTTGATGAAAACGAAAATTATTGATGTGCACGACACAATACTATTCATATCTCATGGTAACTTTAATGATGAGAAAATTTACTACTCCAGAAATTACCTTGGCTCGAGAGAACAGCAAAACTAAGCTGTAAGTGTGAGCTATCGCTACGTAATTTTCAGGCATGTTTTCAGGAGAAATGCATTGCTCCCATATAGATGAAAGTATGAGGCTTATTTGGTGGCTGCTTAGTCTAAGAGGAACCGCATCCTGAACATGAAGTTAAAAAGGAAAAAAAAAATTTTCAATTCAGGTGGCGAAGTGTAAAAACGAGCATATTTCGATACGCAAGGTATCTTTTTTATTTTTGTTTTTCCTAACCCGGAAATATCAACAGAATCAGAATTACCTTTTCTTTAATCGGCTTGGTTGAATTTGTCACAGACTGAGCATCCGGTACTGGTGTAGGTACACTTCTGGTGCTGTATACTCGACTATAAGTCGATCTAATTCTGTTCAAAACTCCACCCGCATTGCTGTTATCAACCGGAGGAGGTTTTTCTTGGTTCAATTCGTTGTTATTCTCCTTAGAATGGTGGTGTCTTTGATTTTTCAGCTTGTCAAACAAGGCAGCTGATGAAGAAAATACGGAAACCGTTCTCGAGAGTGTTCTCGATAAGGCGGCGTTCTTGTTGACAGCGGTGGCATCTACTTGTGGGGCAACAGATGACGGCACAAGGACCACTGAGAAGATCTGATGGGTTCCGACTCGTGTCTCGTGATCAGGATGTAGCATAGCTGGGAGTAACTGATGGAATAAAGCCTCCGGGAAAGACTGAAGATATGGAACATAAACTATGGTGTGTTAGTAAATAGATTATGTTGTATGTGTGTCAGAGAGAGATGCGTGTGTGTGTGTGTGTTTTAGAATGAGAGAGATGTAGAGACATTCAATTTGCAAAAGCTTGCCTTGTTTTTATACGATAAATTTGGCAAAGAAGCAACAATCTGAGCTGTGCGGTAGACAGCAGAAATAGTTGTCCGAGCTATAACAGTAATGTTCGGGACGTTCTCCAACATAGTAGCCATTACATCAAGGATCCGACCTGCATCTCCAACCTGTAAATAAATGAAAAACAAAACAACAAAATATATAACACCTTCATGAAAAGGAAAAAAAATAAAATTATATCCAATAAGGAGGATAGTAAAGGCCAACCTTCGACGACAACTCTTTGAGACATTCATCCACGGCTTGATGAAATTTCCTATTCCAATTAATCAAATCCTGTCCAAGATTTGCATCGTCGAGCGAATAATGTATGCTTTTACGCAAATGCCTGAGAATATCACTCACACCACTGACAATAGCGACCGAAGACTGGACTTTCGTGAGCTTTGCAAGTGCGGTGACAACCTCAACAATGTCGAGTTGCATGTCCGGTTGCTTTAGGACATTTTTATGATCGAGATGCTTCACTAATATTGACAGCAAAAAATGTGTATTCTGCCCTGCACAATCAAAACAAATTCTTGCTTAATTTATTTTTATTTTTTCTCGAGTGCTCCGAATCAAATTCGAGTCGGCTTATAGAAAAATTGACTGAGAAAAAGAATTGAAGCTGACCAGAATTGTCCATCAAAAGCTGCATGTCTTTGAGAACAGGAAAAGCAATGCCTTCTTTTGCAGGCCATTGATTTCCATTGTCAAAATACCGAAACAAAGATTCCAGAACACGGCGCATTGTTGTAGCTTCTTTACCAAGTCTGGCCATGTTATGGAGGCAAACACGAGACCAAAAACGCGGGTTCTTCGAATCCTCTCTGTTAAATAAATCACCAAGATATGACTTTACACAATGAGGGGGGCAATAACCACCACTCTTATTTTTTAAACCCCATTTTATGTTGAATATATGGAAGGGCGACGTACATCTACGTGGTTTGGGGTAGTTACAAAATAATCCCTCAAAGTATTATTAATAACACTGAGGTCCTGACATTTCATTTTCAACGGAAAGCATCCTAACAGACATAGCTAAACTACAAAATGAAAAGTCAGGGATCCTGGTGATATTGAAAATACCTGAGGCCTGAGGGATGTGTAATTATGTCAAACCTCATGAATCGTATATGTAATTTGCCTATATATTAAACATATAGGATGTCATTATTAAGTTCAACAGTTTAGTGATTTGCAATAAAAACATTTCCGGCTGTGCCACTGAAAGAAAGCGAGTATTTTGAACAAGAAATTACACTGTAACGTTGAGGTTCCCTTTGTCATTTACAATCATTCTCCATGAAGGAACCCTCAATGAAATTTCAGATGCAGGCGGAGCAACATGACCCTCAGTCTTATGAACTTCTTGCACCCAACTGTTTGGACTGGAATCATCGGATTCTTTACTTGAATTTTCGAAGTTTTCCAAGACAACTGATACAATCTAAGGAATTGGAGGAATAAGATGGTAAGCTCATGCATGTAACATACATTTTAGAAAATATGGCTTCTATATGAAACTACCTAGAAGACTTGCTTACATTATCGAATTCAACCGAAATATGGGAATTTTCACCCATGAACCAAACCTGTACAACAAAAAGAGCAGTTAACCAAATAAACCGAAAGAAAATATAAATATACACATCAGAATAAAAACTGAAAAACATCAGTAAACATGAAAATTGTTGACAAAAATCTTTAGCAAGATAGGAAAATAAAAAACCAGTCTCTTGATGAAATTGTGGATGCTCAATTCCAAGGAATTTTTGTAGTTGACTTCTATAAAAGTATGACGGAATTCAAATTCTTTCAAAGTGGAAAAATTTAAACTCCTTTATATTGCTAAGTTACATATTGAATATTCCATTTCAGAAAATTAAATTAAAAAAAAAATCAACTGAAGACGAGTATGATACCATAGCAGATAAAGCTTGCAGCCCGGCTGCTCTTAATTCTAGCACCCTTTCATCGTCTCCCACTTCTTGAGCCAGCTGGCAGAGTTTTGGAATGAATCCGTCAACATTAAACATGTAAGTTGCATCATTCTGGAGGGCATCAAACACGGGTTAATCATAAATGCATCAAAACAAAATTTTGACAATAATAATTACAAACATAAAAAAGAATATCGAACCCACTTGATTATTTACAAAATCGAAGAGCGAGAGGCATCCAATAATTAACATTTCATCTTGGTTTGTTTGATCCAGCAAGGTCTGCACAAGAGTCATTACACTGTTTGCAAACAAAGGCCTGAAATGACGAGATAAATGTAACAGATAAACATATCAAACACCTCTTGCTTCACAGCAGAACCAATTAAATGAAAATAATAAGAGAAAAAGTGGTCGCACATTTGTTCCTTGCAAGTTGATAATAGTTTCCTGTAAATACACATAACAGTTTTTACTGATTTATAGTTTTCGTTCCTCAATTCCCTGTAACATCTTTGCTCAAGGGAACTTGCAATCTGTAATGCCAAAAGCAAACCAAAGTAACATTAAGTATGCGTTTGTACAAAAGCGAAAGAAGTAAATAGTAACAAGACAATAAAAACAAAACACTTCACTCTTTTTTAAGTATTACAACACTTAAAACTCGTATATAATCATACCTTTGGAATCCTCAAGGGATTTTTGGCAGCATATTCACATAGTTTTCCAATCTTCCTGTCATTTGGCTCTTCTTCCTATAAACCGAAAAGAAACAAAAGGGTTCTTGAATTTATGCAAGAAGTATCAGCTAGCCACAAAAGGACTACTTATGTTAGGCCAAAGCTCCTTAATTTTAATGCTCCCAAACGAGTTCACAAAATCTTCACCCCAATATAGATAACTAAATCATTAATGTTCAAAAACCAAACAAGGATAACTACACTGACATACCCTGAAGTCTTACATAATTGCACGAGCTTTCCCTCAGCTTTGAAAAATTACAACTCCCCCATCAAAGAACCTACACTAAATCTGTATCCATTCATTTTGATGATTTTATCTCTAAAAATTACAAAATACCCTATTTTGCTAGGCACTTATTAATCAATAGTAGACTTTAAATTCATGACTGTTATAGCTTGTGTTAGGCTAAATATTGGACTAAAACAGAGGGAGGTTTTGTAATTATTACCAGCCTCATGGTATGCCAGTGTAATCGTCCCCAAACATTATGATCATAGGATTCAAGAAACGAACCTGGGATTTTGGAAAAATATCTGATATCAACTTCTTGTACCTCTTCACGGGCTGTCGAGACCTTGCCCGCATTGCGGGACAAAAGAAACAAAGGCTGCCGCATGCTGGCAAGATTTGCCTCGAGACCACGGCTGATAGAACGCTCATAGTTATACAGACCAATTAACAGAATTATATTCTTTTCTTTTTTTCTTCCTTTCTTTTTTTCACAACCTTCAGAAATGCTTTCTTTCCCTTCTTTTCTTTGAAGAAAGAAAATAGGAGATTCCTGGAAAATGCTTGGGAGGAAAGGGGAAAGAAAGCTGGTATGATTCAACAGGGCACTTCTGGAATGCCAGTACCAGCCTACAGACGAGAATCCAACAAATATTGAAAATCCCTCACATTAAGATCAGATTATTCATCAACCAACCCCATGACAACAAAAAATGTAGATTAAGAAACATCAAGGAAATGGGCATTTTAGAAATGGTTCAAGAATTCGACTTTCTTCCAGAATCTCAATCATACAAGGATTTCATCAAAATGGGCATGGCTAAATGCTTGAGAATTGGGATTTCTTGCAAGAATCTTCGATCATATTCGGATAGTACCACTATTTTCTAGCTACAAAAGGGATTTCAGGGGGAAAAACATCATCTTTTTCTTCCTATTTGTTGACATTGGAATGAAAAAAGGTTTCGGATTTTACCTTCAGACCCAATTCCTGCAACGAGCAGACCAGAAGTCTGGTAAATCATCAAAGATTTTCAACAATGTACCGATTATCCAGCATTCTCTCTCTATCTCTGCCTTCTCTCTCTACCCCGCCTCTTTGTTTTTTTTGTAATTTTTTTTTTCCTCTACGCGTATATAGAAATTGAATATGATATTTCAGCCGGACTGACATGAATGATGATTGAGAACGTGTCAAATTCCACATTCTCGACATGGGATGAACTAATGAACTGTGGCTGGATTGATTACGTTCAATGGTTTCGACATTTGGTGCGGTTCGGTTAATTGCTAAAATTAGGGGGGTCAAAATGAAAATATTTAAAGGAAATATAAATGGTTGAAGTTTTATATAATAAATAATAAGGTAAATGAATCTTATTTGATTTTTTCTTGAGAAATAAATACTTTAGCAAATGAAAAATTAAATAAATTTGTTAAATTGGGTCCATTCTTCAACCATCAAATAAATTACATTAGATTCTTTTAGTAATATAGTTATTATGATATATTTTTAATAAAAAGGGCTGTTATTTAAAAATAATTCATCCCCTATACATCAAGAAGTCATAGTCTTAAGAAAATGAAAGGCACTTAAAGATCATGGCCAAACAATCACAGATTCCTATTATTTTTTCACTCAAATCATAGTTATTTCGAGTTCGAACATGTTCAAACTTCCAACAAATTGATATGGTTCGTACACAAATTTGTATATTTTGTCCATTTAAATCATTTATTTCGAGTTTCAGTTGATTCCGTTAGCTAATGTGTAAAGTTCTTCTTGCCCACGGTAAATAACTAAGCAACTAGGCTACTTCTTTATCAAATGAACACCAAAACAAACATTTCCAAAGAAACCTCAAGGTACACAAAATGGTTGCTTCCAAAGCAACTCTTTGAATTGCTTTCCAATATTTCATAACTCAATAAAATACAAGTATTTTCATGCCCTATACTTTAAAAGAACAAATCAGATCTATGTATACTTCGATTTTCCCCCTAATCTCATTACAAACATCCTCGTATGTCCAAGATAACCAATCCTATTCCCACAATTCTTCAAGAACAACAAGAATCCACACAAAAGAATACCTTCACTATTATGTGCAAATCACAACTATCAAAACACCACCATTTCCTTCTTAAGCTCTAGATGCACCTCGGTGTTCTCTCTCGACGTGCTGGACAAGCGCCACCGCATCACGAAAGCCTTTACTACACTTAGGGCAAACGTCGACCGTCACCTTCATAACCCCTTTCTTCTCATGCACCTTCTCCACATGGTCCACGAGCGCACCTACCGTGGAGAATCTCATCCCACATTGAGGACAAACCTCCACCGATAGTCCGCCCGCACCTCCATTGCTGCTCCCCTGTGCCTGCGTCGTTCCTCCATTCGTGCTCAAAGCACTGAACTCGCTGCTCAGCTTTGCCATTCCTGCCTCAGCCGTGGCACGGAAGGATGAAGCTGCCTTGAGAAAGCTCGAGGTCCAGCTCGATTCGCCGGGGTCCGGACCCGGGGCCACTTTCTTGGGCTCATACTTTTTGCTTGTGCTGAAAAAGCCCATGAATGAAGGTTCAGGCTTTTTGGGCCCCGGGCAAGAGTGATCTGGGCCGAATCGGTGTTTGAGACAGTGGTCAATGTTGCAGTCCCTGCATTTGATTGTGTTTGAGAACGTTAGAACCTCTTTGCATCGAGGGACAGGGCATTTTCTCTTTTTGGTGACTTTCTCATAGTTTGACGGGTCACATTCGAGGTTAACGTGCGACTCCCATGTGATGTTCGGGTTTTCTCCAGGAATTAGTCGGACCCCTTTAGCACATAGAGGGCAGATCACGACGGTGACATCATTCTTGTTGGCTTTGGGACATCCGTGTCTGCTGTAGCTACGATGGTCGAGGCAGAAGACCTGTAGATGAGAGGGCAAAATGATATCAACTCGAGAAAAAGGGTGACAGAAAGACAAATCTCTAAGGTTAGAACCAGATCAAGTCCCATACTCAGTGTCATTCATCAATGCTAGAAATTTTCAAACTTCTTGTCACATACATCAAATATTCAACGTCTCTTGTATTAACAACTTAACCTTTTAAACGAGCTATTCATTCAATACGATATCAGAGTCGAGCCAGTCGGCACCAAATTCAAATATCTTACTTCAACTCATTCATGATGCAAAGGTTCTCATTCATAGTAGAAATTGCCAAAACATGAACACACACATTATCTGTAGATCATTCTAAAACATATCCAAAATCATTTATCTCTGGAAGGATTAGAAAAGCTGATCATAGATGTTCTCCTGGGATTGCAGATATCAAATTAGAACCTGATTTCTCATATTTCTCCAATTCAATCCCAAATCCCATCACACATGCACATGTCAAACAAAGCTGATTTACACGTTTTCCAGGGAATACAGGTATCAACTTAGAACCTGATTTCTTACATTTCTTCAAATCAATCCCAAATCCCATAACACACACACACACACCAAACAAATAAATCCATAACTTCTACTTCAAAGATAATTACCATAGCATCATTCTCCGTACAGACGAAGCAACAAGAACCCATTAACAGATCCCACCTTCCAAACACAATCAATTGCTTAGACACAACACATCCCAAACACAAAAATCACAACTTTTACCTGTTTGCAGCAATCGCAGGTGAAAGGCAAGAAATCAATCTGGCGGCAATCCTCAACGCTGCAGTGTTTCCCGAGATTTGGAAATTCCGGAGTACCCATTATTCCTGAAACCCAAAACAACCGGGAGAAAAACCGAAACTTCACACCGGAGACACAACAATCGCGAATGAATGCGTGTAATTGAGCTCCGGCGACTGCAAATCCAGGCGAAAAGACGTGAAAATTTCACTGGATTTGAGGTGGGCAACAGGGAAATCCGGGTTAGATTGTGTTCTTAACCCGAATTCCGCGTTTGGGGAGACAATGACAGCGAAGAATCGAAATTTGGTGAGAATTTCAACGGGGATAAATGAAATGGAGATCTTCCCAAAGTCGTTTTGTTTGTTAATGTAGTTGGTGACAAGAACCAACTATAAAGGGTCTCTTTCGCGGTTCTTGATTGGTTAGAGGCCTTTATTTGTTTGCTTTAATTATTATTTATTTGTAAAAGGAATTTAATTTTTATTGCCGCTCAATTTTAAACTATTTTTGTTAATAATAATAATGTTCCCTTTCTTAATTGCATTTTGCACCCTTGGGGTTTCACATATTATAATTGGATAGTTGTTAGTCATTTTATTATATTTTGGTCCCCTTTTAAAAATTATAAATTACATCAAATCAGTTTTTCGTTAAATTTAGGATGACATTATAAATTTTTAAATTTAAATTTTCTATTTTACCCCTACCTGAATAGGTAATTTTTATACCAAATTCATCATAAATTTAAGACATATGTAAAATGGGAAATTCAAGTCCCAAAATAAGCATATTTAAGTTTTAAACCAATTTTGTGCAGTTTCATTGTATTTTGAAAAATAGAAGCACCTTAACTATAGGTTATTTCATAAATAAACACAGATTTATACAAATAATCAAAATATTTTTTATTTTTCTTTTTTCAGGTTCAACCCCCCCTTCTCCGTTTTTTATGAATTGAGGTACAATGTAACTCGTTTGTATTTATTGAGCTCAAAGGTGTTCCATATTTTGGATTAAAACATCATTGACTTGACCTAATTCTTCTGAAAAAATAAATATTTATTCAAATGTGGTGGCCAACATGGCAAAAACATTCCATGGCGTTGACTTTATGATGCCAATCCCAAAGTAGCAAATTTCTACAAAAATTCAAACAAAGACCAAAAGTGGAGGATTTTTTAAAAATATTATTTATTTTTAATCGAATTCATAAAGTGATACCTAAAAAAAAGGTTAATATTTTATACTAAAACGCCAGAAGCTCTGGCCTTTTTGGGTATTATTTATTAATATTATAACGGGATCGTCATAGATCTTGGCGTCTGAAATTTTTTTATTATTTCTTTTTGTCGGTCGCCAAAGAGTGTGGCATTTTTTAAATAAAAAAATATTTTTTTAAACACGGTTGCCAGACTCTCTGGCAACCGAATTAAAAAAAATTATTTTTTTAATATTTTATTTAGGGTCGCGAGAGCCAACGGGCGACCATACTGTTGAAAGTTTGACCAGGTCTAAAAATCTGGTCCTCCCCTGGCACATACCCCATTCTTTCCCCCTTCACTTTCTCTCCCAGCTTCTCTCGCCCACCCGCGGACCCCCTTCCTCTTACCTAATTTCTCCACCACCCGCCGCTGAACTTTCCGACGCCATCACCGCCCCGTCGCCTGGAGCTGCACCGGTTGGAGTTTTCAACAGCCACAACACCCAACTTCTCAATTTGTAGGTAATTTTTCCTATTTTTTTCTTATCCATTTTATTATTGTGTTAGTTAATATGTTAAATTTAGTATGAATTAGTTATATAATATAATATATTTTATTTTTTTGAATTGTTAGTTGTTAATTATATAAATTTTGTATGTAGTTATTTCAAATAATACTATTTTTGGGTAAAATTTATTATTTAGTAATTTAGGATGTAGTTGTTTATAGTAAAATCATTGTAATTAGTAATTAATTTATATTATTGTATGTGTGTTGCAATATTTTCATTATTATATTATTAGATAATGCGATCATTTTAATGAAATAATTCAATATTTAATGTAGATTTATAATGTCCGGAAGCAGAATTGGAATGGCGTCGTTTGGTCCAATTGAAGATGATTTACTTTATTTGCAAGATATTCATTGTTCAAATTATGTTTATCTTGGCAATATTGATGATATTGTGCGTACAAGGCATAATAATTCATCTGGTTTCAATCATTGGGAGAATGATGAAAGGCAAATAATATTAAATGAACAAGTTGTGGAGATGTTATATAAAATGGGCTTTTATGGTGTTTATCATTGTGGGTTTATAGAGGTTGACTCACATTAAATCACAATATTATTAGAAAGATGGCGTCCAGAGACTCATAATTTTCACTTTCCTTTTGGGGAAGCCACGATTACTCTAGAGGACATAGCAGTTTTATGGGGACTCCCAATACGTGGTGAGCCAATAATCGGGGCAGATAGTTGTCTGGAAGAGTATGATTCGTGGAGACATTATTGTAATGATATATTGGGATTTTTACCAGATGCGACTGAGATTAGAGGATCCCAGATTAGATTGACAGTCTTAAAGGGGTCATTTGTTTGACAATTTGGTGGATGAAGAGAGCACTCAAGAGGAAATACTACAATATGCACGCTCCTCCCTGTTATTGCTTATTATTAATGTGTCTGGATACTAGTGGAAATCTTGTGAGTTACTATATTTACAGCATATGCGAACAGTTGATGAGTGTAGGAATCAAAGTTGGGGTAGTGTTGTCCTGGCTTTTCTCCATCGTGAATTATGTCGAGGTAGCTACAGTTGTCATACTAATCAGAATATTAGTGAGCATTGCAACTCGTGCAAGTAAGTTTGTGTAATTTAAATTTTACTTTAATGTATATTTACAGTTATAAACCGTGTTAAATATGTTGGTTCAGATTTGGGCTATGATACGTATAAAATCTATTCGGCTACAATGACGAGTGCCACGTGTGATACTCGAGCAAATAAACAATTCTTATGAACGGGCGAGTATTGACAGTACCTCTACATGCTGCTAGGTTCTGCTATATTAATTTTTTCGATATTTGTTTATAAGTTTTTATAATAGATTAATTACTGTTGAATCCATTGTAGGTGGACCACTTATTTCTCATGGATGTAAACTGCTAGTCATAGTGTTAGAATTTTTAGAGAAATATTTGATTGTTTGACTCTTTCTGAGGTATATGAGATGAAACTTATACATTGCATTTTCGTGAATCTATTTATTTTAATTTTAATTTGCATTTGCCTCATTTATTTTACTTGTTGGCAGTTTAATTGGCGGCCTTATAACATGAATTGACCAGAGATTGTTGTGTTACGTGAGGAATGTGGTCGTGAATTGTGGCGTTGTAAGTGTCCACTCATCCACTACAATATTATTGAGAATCTTCACACTGACAGAGTGACACGGCAATTTGGCATTGTTCAACATATCTCCCCAATCCTTCAGCTAGAGAACAACAACATCTACACAAACTCACTCGGCAAGGACGTCCCAAACAAGATTGGGCACAATTTCATGCCAGGTACATCGCTAAGTGGCATGAGGCAGCGGTTAATGAAATTGTTGGGGATGCAGTGACGCAAAA
>JBBMKE010000003.1:10187054-10201903 GCA_037834125.1 Lippia alba
TTTTAAAAGTGTTTATAAAGGATTGTCCATTACCTACAATTAAGCATAAAAGAATAGTTATTACAATCCATAATTGTACCTAAAATTCAGCAAAAGAAAGGATCGTCAGTGATCACTGATCACTACCTACCATTCAGCAAAAAAGAATTTCATCATTGTCAAATTATATACTGTTTTGCTTTTTAATCAAAGAACCTCGTCAATATAATGGGTCCTAATCTTTATGTCACTATAAATGTGAGTCAGTAATTGTGATGAGTTTTCAAAAATTGAGATACGTACTTTATTTAAAAACATATCTTTTTACATAAAAATGTTAATATATAGTTTTTGGAGGGTTTCTTCTAGGGGTGGCCGCCGACCGCGCCTAAATGAGAGGGATTTGCTTTGTAATTTACCTCTTGTCTGTGGGAATAATATTCGGTGAAAAATGAATATACGAATATTTCAATGGAGATGGTGATTTATAAAATTGGATTATTATATGTTGAATTATAAATATTAATATAATTTAGTTTGCAAAATATGAAAAAACTGACAATTCGAATGATAACTTTTTCCCTTTCCAAATAAATCGAACTACAACGGAACAAAAAATCGAGTCTTAATTGATAATAATTGCATTTTTACATAATCGAATACGAGGATTCTGATTAAGCAAGCTAGCATAACGATGAATCACCCAAATCTACGATACTTTCGACATTTACACAACACTTGTAATTAATTATTAGAAACAAAAATCAATATGTATGATATATCCAAATAAATATTGTACAATAAGACATGAAATGAAAATTGAATATGTTGAAGCAACATATATATATACAACTATAAACATTTGAAAAGAGCAATCCTTCCTTCACATCTCTAGAGCCTTTCTTAAACAGAAACTTGAAAAAAAAAAACAGAAATAAAAACCCGGAAAACCAGAGGAATCACGACGACATGAACACGAGTGAGGACTATATCCAAGTTATCCGCAAACCAAACGGGATCATCTTACACACGAGTATGATGTCGAAAACAATGCAGAAAATCTGAAGTGAAAAAAATTGGAACTTTTGAGGGCTTTGAAAGGGTTTAGAAACTTCACTTCTATATCGGGTTCAATCGAGCTGTAGCAGCTATCTGTCGTCGCTATTGCTTTGTAATGATCCGTCCTTCATCAACTTTAAGCTGAGGTTATTGTAACGTTCTCGTGAGTATGCTCTTGATGCTTTCCTCCAATCCGTGCCCGACTTCATCATTGCAGCAAACTCTTCGTAGCTTATTCGTCCATCCTGCAAGAACAATGAATTTGACCGGTTAGATTGAAGCCCGTCTGTTAGACTCAAGTCGGATCTTTTTAGATCGGTAACATTTGATGGAATTTTAGGACGATGAACGGAGTGTTGTATCAACTGTTTCACATTATATTGACTGAAAATATATATTTACTAATATAATGATAGGAAAACTATAATCGGATTTTTTGCAAATTCTAAAAATGCGTGAGTTATACTGATTCGAGCAGAAATAAGTTAGAAGCCAGAGGCATAAATACGCGTTTATTATCAATTTTTAGGGCTCTTAATAGTTCTTTATATATTCTATAAGTGTTTTAGTACTTTTTTTCTCCAACCACACCCAACTTTTAGTACAATTTTTACCACTTCAGTCTTCAGCTTATGTTTCCGATTCTCCAAAAGCAGAAGCTTTTACAAAATATTTTTAGGGAGATAATCATTCAAAATAATTAGTCTTTTAGTAATATTTTACGAAAAAGTTTGAAAAAATATTCTCACGAGTCCAAAAGAATACCAAAAAAGGGCAAAAATTTTCAGCCACGCATAATATATAATGAGAAAAATAGAGAATTAAGAGAGAAATGAGGGAGGTTAAGATAATTTACCTTGTCTGTGTCTACATCTTGAATAATAGCATTAATGACTTCTTCGCTAGTTTCCTCCGCCTCATCGGCAAAGGCGTCTCTCAGCTCTTCGATCTCTATATAACCACTTTGGTTTTTATCAAAAAAATCGAAGGCTTTTCGCAGATGGTCGTCGTTGCCCATCTTTCTTAGATGTACTGAGATTGCAACAAACTCAGCACAATCGAGGTATCCGTCCTTGTCTACATCACCCTGCACAAAGAAAAACTCGTTTATTAACATTGGAAATCAGGGGAGAGAGAGAGGGAGAGATTGTTACATAAATGAAAGTATCAATAGCTGAAAATGTTAAGCATCATGGGTCGAAGTGCAAAATCGAAAAGGATATTATGCATAAAGTTTTGCAACGGAGTCCTTGAGGGGTATTTTGGTAAAGGATGCAAGAGTAAATAGCAAAAGAACCAAAGATAAGGCACTTACAGCTTCCATAAGAACTTGGATATCAGCTTCAGGGATTTGATGACCGAGCTTGTGTAATCCGATTTTCAATTCATTAATGTCGATTTTACCCTTGTTGCTCGTATCCATCAGTTGGAATGCCTCTTTAATTCCCGCTACTTCCTCGACGGACAAATGTTCAGCAATCACCTGCAGTTTAAAAGACAAGTTAGTGCAATTGTTTACTAGCAGTCGGATACACTTGATGCTCGTGAAAAATACAAAGATTGCATATAATATAGTTAAGATTATTTAATAATAATCTCTAAAGTAAACTCCAACATAATTTTACGTGGAAAATCACCGTTTCTAGGACTTATATCCAGTTAATTTACTAAATAAAGATAAGGGTATTTACGGAAAGAAGGAAAGTGGCAGAAGTACCCTTAGAGCTCTTTTCTTGAGCTTATTCATCATTGAGAATTGCTTCAACCTAGCTCGTACGGTTTCACCAAGAGAAACATTGGGGGCACTCTTGGCATTTTGTAACCAAGGATGATCTGCAAACAGAAGTGATGCTCGTCAAGATTCGATCAGAAGAAACAATCAAGCTTCTCGAGAAGAGTAAACGGATATTATTTACAGATTTGGGCTATAAATTACCTAAGACTTCCTGTGCTGTAAGGCGCTGTCTAGGATCGGGGTTGAGCATTTTCTTGACCAAGTCTTTTGCTTTATCAGAAACCTTAGGCCAAGGGTCTCGTCTGAAATCCACAACCGAACGAATGATTGCTTGTGCAACTCCTTGTTCAGTTTCTGCCATTTGATTTAACAACAGTTAGGATCCAGAACATTGGAAAATCGAAAAAAGAACATATTTTTTGGATTCATATCTTCTAATGTTCTTGACGTTGATCTTCTTCAATGCACAGTCTTGACATTATTCATTAATATCTCATAGTTTCTGCAAATGGAGAGAGAGAGAGAGATAACTGACCAGCCCAAAATGGTGGAACACCGCAAAGTAAAATGTAGAGGATTACACCCGCGCTCCAAACATCGACTTCCGGGCCATAGTTTCTCTTCAGCACCTCTGGAGCCATATAATAAGGACTTCCCACAATTTCATTGAATCTCTCACCTGAAGAATTTGATTTGAGCAACGTGTATTAGCTATGGACAGATAGAATCAAGAAAATGGAATTGGAAAATTGACAAATATGTGGAGATGCAAAAGGAATAGGCTTTATACCAGGCTCGAAGAAAACTGACAGCCCGAAATCAATGGCCTTAAGTGGTGCAGTTTCTTTCTTATTCGCAAACAAGAAATTTTCGGGTTTAAGATCACGATGCATGACGCCATGCTTGTGGCAATTCTGCAAAGAAACACAAGTTATTAGTATATTTGCATATATTGGGAACACAGCAAGATTTAACTAACAACGTGAAATTACTCATTGAAGCAGGCCACATTACTGCAGGGGGTGCTTGACTACTCGTGATCTCCTTTATACCAAAACCACCCCTACATAAACTATAAATCTATATTTTATATCTTATTTTGATAAGGTTTAGTTTTTACCCCAAAATACTAAAATGAACTAATTATTTTGGAACACCGTCTCCGTCTCTCTCCAACGAGAAAAACAGTCCTTAGCTCCACCATTCGGAATCCAACTCAAACATATCATCCCCTAAACTAGGCACATTTCTAATACTTAATCAGCAGAATCACAACAATGTCACAAACACAAAACAACATTCCAAAATAACTAAAATTCCCAACATAGCACACACACACACATAAAGATTAGCTACCAAAATTCACCTGAATAACTTCAACAATAGTTCTCGTCACGGCCGCAGCAGCCCTCTCCGTATAATGCCCTCTCGCGACAATCCTATCAAACAATTCACCTCCCTCACACAACTCCATAACCAAATGCACTGCGTGATCATCCTCATAGGTATCCTTCAAGGTCACAATATTCGGATGCTTCGGCAAATGCCTCATGATCTCAACTTCCCTCCTAACATCATCAATATCCACTCTTGTCCTGAGTTTCTTCTTAGAGATGGATTTACAAGCAAAAACCTCACCATTTCTCTTATCAGTGCACAAATAAGTCACCCCGAATTCCCCCCTACCGAGCTCGCGGCCCAGCTCGTAAAATTCCTCGATATTACGCCCCGTTGGATTGCTCAACACTAAGGACTTGTTGTATCCACCGTTTGGTACATGGCCACCACTATCAGTGGAAAAAGGATTAGGCTTATGCTTTCCTCTAATCTTCTCATCAGAAGTTTGAGGCACAGCACAACAATTCCCCATTACAACCAATAAATTCCAAAAATCAAGATTTCTATTACTACTTCCAACCAAACAAGAATTGAAGCTCAACTACTATTTTCAGCTAAAGCTCCAAATTTGACCTTTTCTTTTACTTCTCTGGATCTTTCAACCAACTGGGTTGTGCTAAAAAACTATCAAGACTCGATCTTTACGATCAAAACACACAGAAAAAATAGAAATTACAAGAGGGTACCAGGCAATATTTGATGAGCTTCAAACCCAACAAAGAAACACTTCAGATCTTTGAAGACTGACAAATTTCCAGGCGATTACACCAAGAGAACTATTGATTTCAACGTTTTTTCAAGAAGAATAAGACAATAAAAGGGATCAAAATATCTTTTTTCAAAGACTCTGGTGATTACACGTCAAATTTTGGAATGCCTAGAGTTTCGGGGGAGCTGATGGAGATTTAAGGTAGGAAGGAAAAGGGTTTGGGATTGGAGAAAGTGTTGAGATAGAGAATTTAGTCACAGAGAGAAAGAGAGAGAGGGATCAAATACAGTTGCAAGAAGACTTTATTGCATATTATATTCATAGTTTTCATTTTTGACTAATGTGGATTGTAATTTATATGCACCTTTATTAATTGAGGGAAAAGAAATGAAAAATTAAAACACTTTGTTATTTCCAAAATTGTCCAAAAAAGAACTCAAAATTGCCAAAATAATAGTTTGTTTGACTTTTGAAGTGGATGAATTTAACTTCAATTTCGGACAATATCATTTTCCTTTTCATATTCTTGTTGCTTGTTGTTTTTAATACTATACTTTTAAAAATATTATTTTACTGTATTATATTATATTGAATATCGAGTTTGACACTTTTTACGTGATAAATTTAATAAAAATTATGTCGTCAAATATGTATCGATATATTCATACTATATATCGTAGGTTTTCTCCATATAAAACTCTTGAATCCATTGAAAGCGAAATGAAATGTTCAAATATTATTATTATTATTTATTTATTTGGGTTTTATGTAAAATGTTTTGGTAAAAAAACAATTGAATTTTTACTGTACATACAAAATATTCTATGGAATAGATAAATATAGCTCTATTTACTTTAGTCCAAAAATATTTTTACTTTAAACACTACATTTATAAGAATGTAGTGAGAAGCAACACCATGTAGAATATACCATATAACTCAAATTTGAAAAGAAATGTAATTTGATGTAAAAGTTAAATATTCTTACTTGCATTTAAAGCAATACATGCATATAAAATGTACCTTCGACCAAAAAAATTAAAAAAAAGTACCCAAGAAAGTAAATACTTTAAATAAATTATTAATTATAAATGAAGTTTAATATAAAAATTGATTTTATTAATGATCTCATAAATGTGAAGATATTGTTATGTATAATTTGTAATGCTTTTAGTTTGTTAGGGTCATTCAATAGGCTTTATGTATTTATTTTTGTCTAGATCATATAGTTGATTTCGATTATAATCAATCACAATAATTTTATCACTGAATTACAAGTACCTTTAAGAATGTGAGCAGAAAGATGGTTAGAAAATTTGAAGTCTAGTTTAATTATAATTTTGGTGTTAATTATATTTTTTGGATGATAATTCTTCTTTAATTTTGGATTTTTTGGATTTTCTGCATGAAGGGCAAGAAAGTAATTATAACTTGGATTTTAATATAAACGTGCAGTGTTGTGGGCAGAATTGTTGGATGGCCTTCTAGAAGCCCACCCAATACTATATAATTACAAATATAACCTCCAAATCATATTTGTAATGTTCCTGATCTTTGTTTAGTAATATTTATCAATTTATAATTTGGAAATTAAGAGTCATAAATCAAAATATTTTTCAAATTTAAACAAAATAAACCATATAATAATTATCATTTTTTGAATATTTAATCAAATCATAGATCTTGGATAAAACATGCAAAATCATTTAATCATGCAAATATAGCTAATTTTTCAAAGTAGCAAAAAATATATATTATTTTTTAAAAGAATTACACTTTTCAATATAATTTTTTTTTAAATTCTATGAGGGGTACTTTAGTCTTTTCGTAATAACCATGTGATTAAAAATTAATTTGGTAGTTTCCACGAAAGAAGAATCAAGAATATATAGCCGGCTTTTGGGTCAAACTCGGCCAGTTTGACTTCCAAAAGTTTATTTATTGTAATTTTATTTCTTTTCTTAAACTTAATTTTAATATATTACATATCATTTTTTTGAATATTTATAGGGTGTTCTCATTTACGCGTCGAGTCAAACTTTGAATACTTTTAATCTTGAATTTAAGTAACTATATTCTTCAAAAAAAAGTATATGGGTTGTTACATTATACTTGTCTGGGAAATTATTTTATTTTAATTTACGATTAGACGCGGGAATAACACATGAATAATTATTTTAATATGTTTATAAACTATAATATTAATTCTCTAAGTGCTTTTGATGAATATATATTATTTGATTATCAGAATCTTGAATGAGGAATGCCATCATAATAAATGCCAAAAATGTGAAATATAAAAAAATGGGTGCACGGAAGAAATCAAATACTAAATTTTATTACACATGTTTATTAAAATTTAATACCTTTAAATCTTTAATATTTTTATTCTATTCTTATTGTTTTGGGGTGGTCATCATATAGATATAGTCATGTCCTTTAGAATTTGACTATTTTCATGTTTTCCAAGACATTCCATTGAATTATTATTTAGAGGTAAAATTATTTCACAAGTTTTTGTATTTTCATTTATTTTTTACCCTTTGAATGAGCTTTCGATTGTTATATATTCGAATTAGATCGAAACAACTAAAATGTATAATTTTATACAGTACTAATATATGAATGTTTAAATATTCAAATACGATACTTACAGTTTAAAAGATAAAATCTCAAATTACAAAAAATATGGCGTTAATAATAGTACAAAATACTGGCATAGAAGTTTCTCCTGATCTCCTCTCCCCAACCCTTCTTATTGACTTGGAACATAATCAAACTTTTCTTCCCAACTTCGAATGTAAGTATATAACCGAAGAATTTGGTCTTTTTAGGTATATTTTATTCAAAGAATTTGGTCCTTTTAGTTTTAGGCATATTTTGACTTGTTCTTACCACGATTAGCATGGGTCTCCTCATATAAACTACACATAAAACAAGTAAAAGATAACACACACAAATAGGATCTCCTTTAAAACAAAAAGGCTCAAGATGAAAATTCTTGTATGAACTCGGTGTTAAAATACTAGGGTGAAATCTATATTATGTTGATATAATTTAATTCGTGAAATTCGATGTTCGATACCAAGGTCATGCAAAAATTTCTCGCGTCAACTACTTCACTTCGTGCGACATAATATTAACTAATAATTATGCACATTCAATTCGTATACCCGAAAAAAAATATAAATGAGTCAAACATTTAATATAATATGGTATAGATAAAAATAAAAAATATATATATTTTTTAAAAGTTAGGAACATAAAAGAAAAAAGTACAAGAATAAAAACATCAAAGACGATTTCTGTCTCGATGCTTAATATAATAGTATAGATAATCTCAACCAATCACGATTTTCGATTAATTTTAATGGCAAGTCGAAGTATTTATAATAATAAAAGAACCCCTTAAATTATCAAAATTAAATCGATTAACATTAGATCATATTGATCAAAAGATAGTATGTATGATAAAATAAAGATGTCCCACATGAGAACCTATAAAGCCCATAGAAGGCAATCTTGATTCTTGAACAGAAAGATGAAACATCCTGCAAAACTTATATAGTTATATCTGCCTACACTATAATTTTACTCAAGAAAATACATACATGCCTGAGATTCTTCTACAATGCTATATATCCAAGGTTCATGAATCTTGTTATCATTGTAATAACCACGTGACGATGGCGCCGAACTCTTCGTGAGTCGAAGCGTCGAGTCGGGGCGAAAAATCATATTGTTGCTCAATATGTAACACTTACATGGTTGCATTAGGCGAGTGACATGCAAACGAAGTGTTGTGATAAAATCAATTTTCAGCGCGATTTCTTTGTCATTTTAGGGTTCTTGCACATCCGGATGCTTGAAGGGGTCACTTCAACGAGCTCGTCTTCTTGAATGTACTCTATGCAGTCGTCCAGACTGTACTCCAGAGGGGTATCCAGAACAACTACACGAAAGAGCGGAGAGTTTAGCAATGGAAATCGAGAAAATGTGTATCCAAGTGATATAACGTAGCCAAGATTTCAGCTCAGTGAGGCAGTTATTTCACCTGTTTGTTCTTTATTAGACCGGACATTTGTGGCAGCCTTTTTCTTGCATACATTCAAGGATAAGTCACCCGGGCGTTGATGGATGCCGACTATTTGACCTTTGTAAACATCAACTCCAGGTCTGATAAACATCTGCCCTCTTTCTTGTGAACTTGCAAGAGCATACGACGTACTCGTTCCATCCTCAAAAGCAACCTTATAGGAAAGAAGAGAATTGTGTGATAAGGTGCATTTCATTTAGGTTATCATATATGTGTTTACATATATACACAGACACACACACAGAGAGAACTTACCAATGAACCAAGATCACGGGTACTTATGTCACCAGCCCAAGATCCGTACTCATCAAAAATTGTATTGAGAACAGCCGTGCCTCGGGATACTGTAAGAATTGAATTCCTCAATCCAAGAAGGCCTCGTGTTGGTATCTTATATTTCATCAAAGTCGTGCCTTCCGACCTAATAACAGTACAATTGTAGCTTCTTTAGAGGCAAATGACAGCAAAAGCAATGATGGAAAAATAATAAGATTACTCCTCATGTAACTGTTCAACAACTCTAAGAGAAGTACAAATAGTCAAATAGAGTTGTTAATTTTGGTGCTTCCATTTAAAGTACACTAAAAGCCTTTTGGGGTGCTTCTTTTAGCTTTTAAGTTAAGTTTTCCAACCAATTAAGAGTGCGCTATCGCGCTTTTCAATCAATTAAGAGTGCTATATCCCAATTTGTACAGCATTAATTTACTAAAAAATAAAGCTTTTTTGCAAACCCGCCTCCCCCTCCTATGTCCATGAAAGCAAGAGAATTTCTCGTGGAAAATAATTTTGAAAAGTACGAAGGGGTATGCAAGT
This sequence comes from Lippia alba, assembly GCA_037834125.1. Lineage (NCBI taxonomy): Eukaryota > Viridiplantae > Streptophyta > Magnoliopsida > Lamiales > Verbenaceae > Lippia > Lippia alba. The sequence goes on from JBBMKE010000003.1 coordinate 10,196,843, forward strand.
CAATACCCGGTTCCTTCCATATCGATCATATGTCCACGCCTTCTACCAAGAAGTTCAACTATGGGCCCGACATACTCTTCTTTTACCTCCACGACAGCAATCTGCGAAACAATCAAGTAGTTATTTTACATCAAAATTAGAGATAAAAGGACAAATCAATATAAAAACCTCTATAAATAAAATTTTATTAGCTTGAACCTTTTAGATGGAATGGTCATTCAACATCGCTATTCTCTATCAATTTCAAAAAATGTGGTCGTTCAATAAATGGAACAAGCCGAGATCTGGCCTTTCTCTCAAGCTTGAATTACAAAATTTTAAGTTATTATTTCTTAAATTTGGGCCATAGCTCGAGCTCAAAAATTAATATATTTTTCATAATTTGATGTTATATATATAGTTAGATTTAACAAAACCTTGATCTGCAGGTACATGCATATGCATCAGAGAAACAAGAGAATTACCTCATATGGTTCGAGCAACTTTTCGCCCACTTGTTTGTTAATAACTTTGGGCGGCCCCACCATGAACTCGTATCCTTCTCTACGCCTGAGAGAAATTATGCATAATATAAGAAAATTTAAAGATGTAATTCATTGATCAGGATTTATAGATTTCTCGTCTTACATGTTTTCTATTAGTATAGTGATATGCAGAGTACCACGGCCACTAACAATAAATGTGTCTGCAGTTTCACCATCTTCAACTTTCATTGCCAAATTTCTCTCGATCTCACGGTAGAGACGATCTCTTAAGTTTCTACTAGTCACATATTTCCCCTAATATCAATAAAACAGATCTTAGTATGACAAAATTATACACATAAAATATTCATTTACGGAATAACTACACTGACATACCCTGAGGTTTGGCAAATTACACAAACTTCCAATGAGATTTGAAAGATAGCATGCATTAGGCCACACCTCAGGATATGCCAGTGTAATTATCCCAAAAAACAATCACACATCACAGAATTACATATTTTTATACCTCACGGCCCACAAAAGGTGAGGTGTTGATCGAGAACGACATTCTCACTGTAGGTTCTTCCACCTTTATGGAGGGTAATGGCTTCCCCGTAGATTTGTCAGCTATAGTCTCTCCAATCTGCATTTAATAAGTACGTTATCACGATTTTCTCAGTGTCAGAGATTTTTGTTTTATCTTTCTTCTTCAAAGATTTCAAAAGACAGCATAAATATTAGCCATGTGATTTTTGAATCTCACCTGAATATCATTAATACCACAGACAGCACAAATATCACCAGCCTCTACTGAATCTACAGGAACTCTGAAAAACTTTTCATACACGAAAAGTTCACTCACTTTCCCGAATCTGCATGCATCTTCTGAGGTACAAATCTGAATGAAACAAAAATTGTTATTATCTATATTTTGCTAAGAATATCAACCCAATGTAAGAATAACCATTTTTTAAATTAATAATTCAAATTCAATGTCTTTAAACCTACCCGCACATCCATTCCTTTGCGCAATACTCCGGCATGCAAACGACCAATAGCAATGCGCCCTTTATGTTCATCATATTCAATATTTGTTGCCTGCAAAATAGTTTCGAGACATAATTATATAAAAATAAACAACATAGGCTATAATAAGAGTATGGTTATATGCCAATTGTTTCTTTCAATTATTTATGATAATACTTTTATTGGAAAATATAATGCTACATCAAGAAATATTACCGAGCTATGAATTAAAATTCGCATATTCTTTTAAGGCGAGGAAATAAAGTGGAAATAAACATAAAGGACCACCACTAACAAGCATTTGAAGAGAGCCCTCTTTGGCAATTTGAGGTCCGGGTATGCATCTAATGATTGACTCAAAAAGTGGACCAAGATCATCTGCCAAATTTTCAGGTTCAAGTCCAGCTTTTCCTTTGAGGCCACTTGCATATATTACTTGGAAATCACACTGCAATAAGAACAAAAACCAATAAAATCATTTAACAGGAGAAAAAGAAAGGAATAGAAAGAGTTACTAAGAGTTGAAGTGAACATCAGCTTTAGCGTTTGAAAACAAAATTTCATTTTCACATAACAAGAATTAGTTCACATAATGCAGCAAAAAAGAAAATATTTGCACATATTCATGGGATGCAGATTAATAAAAATATTTGCAGATAAGTACCTGTTCATCTGATGCATTTAGTTCAATAAACAATTCAAAAGTTGAATTAATGACATAATCCGGACGAGCAGAAGGCCTATCAATTTTATTGACAACAACAACAACCGCATGGCCGAACTCAAGAGCCTTCTTCAAAACAAATCTTGTCTGAGGCATCGGTCCCTCAACAGAATCAACCTACAAATTCATAGTCACGTCATTTTATCAGCAAAACCACCTTTTCAACCCATTAAAAAGCTTCTTGAATAACAGAAAACTAATTAAATTGCGCTTTTTTATGAATAGGTTCAATTTAATGCAATTACTTATAACTAAAGCTTTCAAATTAACACGAATAAATGATAATTCGATACAGAATAAACAAATTTACGTATTACTCTTAAAAAGAATCAGGGAACGAACCACTAAAAGTACCCCCTCAACCATGTTGAGAATGCGCTCCACTTCACCTCCGAAGTCAGAATGGCCTGGAGTGTCAATGATATTAATTTTTGTATCGTTATACGTAATAGACGTGTTTTTACTCAGAATTGTAATTCCCCTTTCTCGCTCGAGATCATTTGAATCCATTATCCTCTCCTGTACAACTTGATTGTCACGAAAAACCTGCACATCAAAATTAATCGAACATCTTAAAAGGTAAACATACATGCTTAATTCGCACCGTTAAAAGATATTTAGCCAAGGAAAAATGCCAATAATGCCATACCTTAGCTTGCCTCAACATAGCATCCACAAGAGTAGTCTTCCCATGATCGACATGTGCAACAATGGCTATATTCCGTATGTCGTTTCTCCTCACCAGCTGAGTCTTTTTATCTGAGACAATACAACAAACACATTAAGGACCGAATAGAGTTATAGCCGTTTCCAATAGTATGAATATGCTCCAACAGAATACACACACTAGAAAATTCAGAAATATTAGTTTAGCTTCATAACTGCTCGATTCAATAAAAATGGATTACAACGAAACAAAATTTCTCAACAAGGAACCAAAATTGAAGCGAACAGAAACATGAAACACCTCAAGCAACCACATAACACGCGTACAAAGGAATATGCATACATAATCGACTAACAATAGAAAAATTCCACACACACAAAATTCTACACAAACGATCATCACCACAACACACTGTACCAGTGGCAGTCTCAGTAGCTCCAGAAACCGAGCATTTGACAGAATTCCGAAGAGGGGTTCCCAAACTCTTCCCCTTGCTCTTAACACACAAAGAACTCCCCAAAAACTGTCGTTTCATCCAAGAAGAACCGCAAATTGAGCTTCTTTTGGTGATTTCACCATTTCTTGATGCAAAAAGGTGAGCTTTTGGGGCGAATCTCGAAGTGGGCTGCGAGCCAATCGTCATCTCCATTGCTCTTCTAACTCGGTTCCTCTCTCAAACGCAGAAAGAGAGAAGAGAGATAGAGGGTAATGGAAGATGATAGTGTATGGGGCTGAGGATTGAAGATGAAGTGAGGCTGATATAATGGCGTCGCGTCGACACAAACAAAGAAGAGAGGCTGCTGTTTATTTTCGATTTTATAGATAATTATTTATTTTTTATTATTTATAGAATATTCGTTTTTTTCATGGACAATTATTATTTAGTAAAACCCCAATATTTTTTTTAAGAGATAAAAAAAAAGGAGTTATAATTAATTGTTACGTGCCATAATTGTGTCTTTAGAAAATAATATTGCTTAAGCAAAGCTTTTTTTATTAAATTAAATTCGGGAGTATTTCATTTCTTTCGAGTAAATCTATCTTGAAATTAACATTATTGGGATTACGAGATTTTATTCATTTTTCAGGGGTATTATTTAATTAAGAATTAATATATATTAATTTAGAGAGTTTTGTTTTATAAGTTATGAAGTTGAGTTTTGATTATGTAAATATCATTGTATTTTACAAATGTATGTATTATATCCATAAAAATGGTAAGAAAAACATTAAATATAGGAATTATCTTTCCTTCAAATTAATTTACATGTTTTGAGTTGCAAAATTAAGGTAAGATTTATACCAATTGTATCTGAATATGGATCGCTCGGGTAGCAAGCAGATTCATAGTTCCATCAATCTAGAATTATAAGCCGGAGGAACAAGAAGAACAAATGTGAGCCAGTCGAGCCAAAATGAAGAGATTGGGGTTATGTATGATTGTATGTTCAGTGTTGAGGGTTGACACTCCAGTATTTCGACCATTAAGTTAGCAAATCGCTTGAATGAAAAGGGAAAGTAATAGAGGGTCGATGAGTTTATGAGATTTGTTTTTCATCTGATATAAATATTTAAAAAGTATTTAAGTTACTCATAATGTAAAACTTTATGTGCCGACCAGTATACACAATCAAGATGCATTAATTGCACCTACGATGATTTGTGAACATGCGACACATACAACCCAGTACTTGTATTAGGGTATTTACAGAAGATCTCAGATATACGCTAAGCCCGTGCATGATCCTCAGGTCGGTAGTCGCCTATCTAGTCGAGGGCCTCTGTGACGCTTATCCAATTGAGGGGTTTCATGATTAGATATTCATCATGCTCGACTGAGACCTAGTTTGTTCGAGCAATACAGCCTAGCTAGCCATTTACATTTTCGAGTTTAGGATTGCGGGACAGAAGAACACGCCCTCGAGAAGACGAGAAGCCATCTCCATATAGCAAAAGTTCAAATCGCGTGATCATGTCACATACGAAATATAAATCCTTTCATACCTATTTATACACGAAATGACGTCATGCGCGAATAATATCGATAAAAAATAAATCAAATTAAAAAAACTAAAAATGAAGAATCAAAAAAATATGAACTAAGGGCTTAACACACGTCATCAAATCTAAGGACCCCAACAAATAGATCAACCGTTAACCGTCAGTGTTCCCAACCA
>JBBMKE010000003.1:10222006-10248427 GCA_037834125.1 Lippia alba
AAGTGTCGGTGCATTAGAGATTATGCCTTTAGATTAAATTCTACACTACCAACATTAATTCTTTTTTAATTGGTGATCAAACTTGATAATTCAATAGAACTCTTCATCTTTTACTAATTAAAATACCTATACATGATTACAATATTGGGTATAATATCCAATTTATAAAGAGAGATAAATTTACTATTAAAGTTGGAGACAAATATACGTGGGCTGGGTATAAATTTTGGGTTGGGTATATAAATATTAGAAAGTGGGGAGGGGGTGGCGTGGAGTGCGGGCCCAAGGGGGGCTCCCCCCCTTTCCGCCAGTGCCCTAAGTTTCAACATATTAGGAACAAAATAATAATTGTCACATATTACGTTAAATTTAATCGAGGTGATAATGGCCTAGGGAAAATTTGTAATTTTTCAAATTTTAGGGAATAATCTGTAATATCGTCAAAATTCAGAAAGATATTCGTAATTATCCCTAAATTTTAATTTTGGATATCTAGTGTTTTAAGTTGACGCTCAATACAAATATAATGAATTATAAATAATAAAATTTAGTTATTTTTTTAAAAATAAAATTATACTACATATTAGATGTATTTTGATTAAAGGTTCAAATTTGAAATTCAGAAGCCAATAGGGAGTGATAAAGTAGTTTGAAGGTTCTTTTTCAAAAACAATGACTCAAATTCAAATCTTTCTAACCATTTGAATATTTGTTTAAAAAAAAATAATTCAAAACTCACAAGTCACAATGAATCTAGACGTGGGAAATGGGGTCTAGGAAAGTTATTGAAAACCATAAGAGTGGCTTTACAAGAAAGAAGGGAAACCCTATAATTGGGCTCGCTCTAATTATCTTCAAACATCGGGCTGTTAGCTTTTGTGATCAAGTTTGGACTCTTAAGAATAACATGGAGCTCGAACCTGAGCTCAAATCGTTATCGTCATCCTATGTTTGATCGAGTAGTCCTCAAGTTGAGCTCGAAACAATGTAACGATATGGAGCTCAAGCTTGAGCTCAATTCATTATCTTATATTTAATCGAGTGAAGCTCAAATGTGAACTTGAATTAAAGTTTTGAGTGAATTCCAAATTCGAACTTGGCAGTTGGCACACAAACTTCAAATATCATGTGTGATCTTCAAGCTGAGTTGAGTTTCAATCATGCCGGTTCGTGAATCTTATGATCTGACTCGACTCGAACTGAACCATCTTCAGACATTCAGAATAACAATTACACTCATCAATCATCATACTATAGCAAGTTCACACACTAGCATCAGATATGGGACAAAATACATACGGTGACTCACTAACTCAACATCCCATACCCTGAAATTTTGACATCTAAATCACTTTATAATGTACAAATATAACTTCGGTTTCGCCTTGCATAATTTTCGAGTAACTATACATCATCGTATGTTGTAAGATAATCATAAAGTTTGTGTAGTAAGATAATCGTAAAGTTTGTTACTAAAAGCTCATATCAATCACTCGGACAAGAAGCTTTTACGACAGTCCCATTGATGTAAAAATTGCATACCCTTGGATTCTTGAGACGGCCGCCTAATAAATTCATTGCAGCTCGAGGAAGGCTCCACTAGCCCGGAAGTGACTGCTGGTGCATATCCGGAACCCGGTGCACGAAAGAGAGGAGAGTTTCCCGTGCTGTTATTGCTTCCCTCGTGAGTAGAATTTCTTGATGAGTTGTCTGTTTTCTTCGTGTTGATAAAACGGCCCCCACATCCTCTGGCTCTTCTCAAGGCATGCAAATGTCGAGATTCGTGAAGATATGGCTGTTATACATAAAGAAACATATGTTACTTGTCGGTTTGGAAACTATATTGAACTACAACAGACTCCCTGAAAAAATTTCTACGAAATTACACAAACCACCAATTAAGGTTGACAAAGTTACACTTGGCCACTAATGTTTTCATTTGACGAGGTCCGTCTGCGTAAATTTTTAAAGTTCCAATGAATGAATGGTTTGTATTTTCAAACTTATGGTTCATCTCGGTAGCATAAATTTAGACTAGCTAGATATTTAATCCAAGAATTGAGAAAAATAAACCTTTCTAACTCTTGTAACTTTATTTTCCAGCTCAGCTTTCGCACGCAACTGTCGTCGCCTCAGAATTCCACGGTACTGTTTGGCATTCACATAAACAGGCTCCTCTGGCATTAAAACGGGCGGAGTAGTTCCAATATGAGACGCTCCGGGTAACTCTGGGTATATCTGAAAGAATACCACATAATCACACTCTACACATAGAATCATGATTGTCATTCTCCCCAAAAAAGGTGCTGGTAAGATGGAATATCTCAGGGGTGTTCTTGTAATATTTATAACTACCAGGGGTTTTTTGTGTAATATGCGCATTATTTAGAGCTATGTTTTGTAACGCGTATATCTAGGGGGGTACAAACTGTAATATTATACTACCATTAACAAAATGAGTGGAATATCATCTGGTCGTTATGCTGTTAGAAACAAGATGCACTTGATATTATATATTTAATATTTAAAAGTCTAACGTCAGAGAAGAGAATATTAATATCTCTAAAAATGAAAATACAGACCTATACCACAATGGTTGCAGCAAAAAGGTAGTAGAAAGTCACATACCAGCTTCTGACGACCATCAACCGGGGCACCGTCCCTTAAACGCGGTTCTAAATAAGCATATGAGGTGCATGTCTGAAATGTAATAAAAGAGTTAACAAGTTAAAAGGTTTTATTAACTTTTATTTATTATTGTTATTATTATCTTTTATTTGCATATACAATATATATCCAAATGAGCGTATAGTGTTCTCACATTTGAGCTGCCTATATGATCACGTCGGCTATCTTGGATCAAATATTCACCAACTGCAGGTTGCACTACGGACGATGCAACACTTCCATGCTTCTGCCTACACGCTGAGAATATAACTTCATTAGCTTAGTTTCTACCTCAGCTGCATAAATTTATGCTTAAAAGGACATTCTTAATTAATCACTAACAGAAATATGTATAATTCTTCTCCTTTTCACGAAGGGCATTCCACCTGGTTGGCTACCCCTAAGCTTTGGTGTATTTAGAAGAAGTCCTTCGGGTGCTAGAAATGTTACAAATCTGAGGTCAGGTTTTGATACAAAAATATCTGCATCGGAAATTGCAAAACTACCAAACCCATCACTCTCCAAGGGATTTTTTTACACCGTAAATGAAAATTGGTTGGTCGTTTTGTTATTTCTGATATCTAGTGGACTTTTCTCGTAAACGCACCAAACCTCAGGGGTAAGTGTCAAGAATTGCTTGATCCGGCAAATGCAACAAAACAGAAACGAAGTAGATTTATAACTACACATTAACTCTGCTAATCATACTTAAATCTAATTAGGAGTAGCATTTTATGTCTACACTTTCCTTGGCATATAGTAACTACACAAATTGTTTCTCTTCAGCATTACACATGAAATATAAGAAGTAGCATTTTAGGTCTTAGCACTTTCCCCACAAACTAACAGCTTCTTCTCCATTGTATGTCTTCTTTCTTTCTTTTCATTTTCTCAGGGTGGGGGTTGGTAATCTAGTCGTAAAGGCAAAGAATTAAAAAGAAGTTCATAGTATGTTTTATCTATTAGTTTATGAGGTGAATTAACTACCAAAAAACCTAGTTTAACAAGAAGTCTCGTGTTTTTTTATACGCCGTTATCATTGCTAGGGAGCTAGTAGGAAGAGTTCTACACCATACTAGAGTCGAACTCATGACTTATGGGATCCGAAAAAGAAAGAAAAGAAGAATACACACACATACAAAACCATTCGTGCGATTAATTCTTCTTCATCGATCATGCCTTAGTATGACCATACTCTAAACAACACAACGCTAGAAACTATTCAGAGATCTTATCTCATCTAACTTTAGTTATCACAAATGAAAGACACTAAATATTTAATTTTGTCCCTAACATGCCAAGTCCTTCATATGCCCCTCAACACTAAACCCCCCCCCCCTACCCCAAAATAACGCCATTTTTTTCTTAAATTTCCTTTTTTCCCCATAAAAGGGCGCAATGGGAGTTGAACATACAACTCCTTATTCGGCCCGTCTCCGATGATTATCACGACCATCTGACCTAAAGATTTAATCTATTGGAGAGGAACAATATTCACATAATCAGTTATCCTTAACAAAAACCTGAACTTTCAAACAACTAACATATATAGTCTCATGGGAAACGAGCAATGAGAAACTAGAGAAAACCATAATACACATTTTTGGAACCTGAATCTTGGATCCCAGAAATTTGTCCACTGTTGGATAGTGACCAACCGGGATTTAGCTGATGCAGACCGAATGCACTTTCCGATATTCCATTAGACGAGACGAAACTATCTCCAATATTACCATAATGCCAGCCTTGAGAACCAGCTATGGATATATTATACCCTTTCGTATCAAATTGATCATGACGTTCCCTTTTGTGCGGTTGCTGTTGCATAATGATACCTATCAGTCATTAAATCAGCATTGTCAAGAAAAGAGAAGAAATGTATAACCAAAAACACGATTTTCAACAGACAAACATAAGACCTGATCAAGAATATGCATACAAGTCATGTGCTACTTCAACAATAAAGGACAAATAATTGCAACCCATATGATATATACATGAAGAAGATCGACATGAGATAACAAACATTGAATGTAACTCGTGCTCGTGACGATCATATCAAGATTATACATTAGTTTATCCAGCTATGTGTAGAAATTTCGTGCTGTTAATAAGGCTTCTTAAAACTTTGGTTATCCCCTTGGAAACTGTAGGGGGATACCTTTTGATCATTTTCCTAATTCTAGTGATGATAAGTGCTAAGCTCCAAACAATGAACTTGCGAGGAAAATACAAGGAAAATGGTTACATATTAAAGATTACATTACACTATATCATTTCAACTCGAATTGACTATCATTCTTAATCCGGTCGGGAAATGTTTAATAGTCGAGATTCTACCGAGCAATTCATTGTTTAATACAAGGAAAATGGAAAGGTTTACACATTAAAGATTACATTACACTATATCATTATCTCGAATTGACCATCATTCTTAATCCGGTCAGGTAATGCTTCGAACAGTCGAGATTCCACCGATCAATTGACTTGTGCTCAACAATAGATGTCTTCCCTTATTGCTCGATCATATGATTATGACAACAAATAACCCTAAACTACTGTTCTTATTCACAAGCCGAACCTAATCGAGCTCGAGTACCGTAATATTTCCAGACAATTTTCATTCAAACTAATTAATCCCAATTGATTTAAGCATCCAAAATCAAGAATTTATTTAGAAACAAAAAAATATTTGCTCAAAATCGAATTTCAAGTAATTTTGATTTATTTTTAATCTCATGTTACAAACTATACATCTATTTGCTCAAATAATAGACAATAACAGGAAGCAACCGTACAGAAACAGCAACCTTAACATCAATAACATCAGTATACCTTCACAATCTTTCATTAATTCAACCAAATTTAGACATATAATCATAATTAACCAACTCAAGAACCAAAAATTCTTGTCTCACATAACCAAACAGCTAACTCAAAAGGGAAACAGTATATATATTTTTTAATTTTTTCAAAAAAGGACACAACCCCACCTGGCTAAACAACCCAAAAATATCAAACAAGAATCACAAAATCGAAAAAAACACACACAAAAAGCAAAAGGGATCGAGAAAATACACTACCTCACAGCATAAAAATCCATTCTTTACCCAAAACAAACATCAAGAACTAAGCAATAATCCCATGGAATCGATTGAAGACAACGAACTTACTGTAGTTCAGCAGAAATGGTAACACCTGTTCATGCAAATGGGGTCTGAATCTTTCTGAGCTGAGTTACAGAGATGAATATATGCTAAACATGCACACCTGGGGTGGGGTGGTAGGGGTGGGGTGGGGGGTGCGTGTCCCTCTGAGGATGGGCGAATATTCAAAAATGCACAAACTCATTAAAGCAATATACGTTGATAATGATGCCCTTGATCTTGAGTTTTTGTTCTTTTTTTGGAAATAATGATGCTGATATATATATATATATACATATTTGTATGTGTAATATGTTGAACGCCATTAGAGAAGATTAGAGGTCCGTGCAAGAATGGCTGTTGGGTTAGACTGAAGCAGCCTCAGCTCTTGCCTTAAATGACTTATCTATCCCTTTCCTAAAATTGGTAAAAGATATATTTTATTTTATTTCTTGTGTGAAAAAAAAAAGTTAGGTGATGTGATGATAAGAAGAGTGAAATATCTTTCTATTCAATTTTGTGTTAATTTGCAGTTTTTCTATGAAGACAACTCGAGATAGTTCAGTATAAAATTTTTCGTATTAATATTAGCTGCGTTGTTAGGAATTTAAATTTAAAACTTTTAGTTAAATTATTACATTGTCGAACCATAATATTATATCACTTGACAATTATCGTATGTGATTATTAAAAACAGATGAATTTACTATCGCATTTAAAAATGTAAAAGAATCCTTAAATTATTAGCTCTTTACTAAACACAAATATAATTAAATCTAGGATTCAACTCCTCCAGTCATCTAGGTGCTTGTTAAGAAAAGTATATATATATAATCATTTCCATTTTTTCCAAACATTACCCATTTGGGTCAATTCAAAAATGCAAATTTCCTCATAAAATTAAGAAAATACAATCAATTTTCTAATTTCCATTTCCTTGCCATTTTATCCGGGAAAATCACGATACACAAATCCAAACATAACGATACTAAAATATTATAAGGACATGAATTTTATTTTAGAATTCTCATGAAAAAATATCCGATACAATATTCGATTTTTTTAATGCATCTATTCAAGTGACCAAAGAAATTTGAATCTGAATCATTATTTTCGAGAAATAACCCTCGACCCAAACTCTGCTGGCAAGACACAATATTCGATTTGAGCGTTTAAAGCAGTACGAAAAAATAATAATTTAAAAAATGATGAATTTAATATTATATATATATATATAGCATTTTCAAGAGAGGGGCAAAATGGTCACCAAAAACTGACATACCACCAATCATTGTACAAGGTGAGTACGTGTCCCGACAAATTAGTCGGGAGGTGGTCCCCACACAGCGACCTGCGACACTTTTCCAAGCCACGTGTATGGTGACTCAACGGTTGGTTGACGGCGTTACGCCGTTAAGTCGTGGGCCCTGTCGAGGCGTTAGGTGGCAGAAATCTCGCCCGCAGGCTGGAAAACGACGCCGTCACGGTCCTTCGGCCTGACGGCGACCGTCAACTTTCCACGCGTCCGTTTTGCTGTCGCTCTCTTTATCTGAATATTTATTTTCTCTTTGTTTAATTTATTAAGTCATAGTACAAATTTGTATCTTAATGATGATAAAAATTTGGGGTTCTTTTATGGCTCTTTTCCAAACTTGATCCAAGTCTAGATCAAACATGTTGGTTACGTTTTTCTTTTTGGTTGCTTTAATAAATTGTTTTAATGATGCTATATTGATTGCTTTTATTAGTTTTCTTTTATCTAATGGAAGAAGATTTATAAAAATATTATTTTATAAATTTGATACTTTTTATATGAAAATTTCAAATAAAAGCATTTCTATCATTATATTTATATTATATTGTATTTGTATCCGTAAATTGTAATTATTTTTGTTGAATTATAGGTAATTTAAAGTAGGACAACTAATTAAAAAGTTAATGACAAGTAAAAGTGTGGAACAAAAATATATAGTATGGGTAATATGAATATATGATAAATGGGAAAATAGAATACTCAGTAAAATGGTAGCAAGAAAAGAGAATTGAAGAGGAAGTGAAAAAGGAACAAATAGATAAAAATATATTAAAAAAAATGTGTTTTCGGACAAAATATTCTCGAGCAAAGTTTAGAGTTCAAAATCTGCTTTGTGAATAGGTTAATTGAGTTCAGACTTCAGATAACACATAATGCTCATATTTTATATTGTGAATGGAGTAATAGAGTGTAAAAATCGCGGTTATAATAGACATTATTTTTTCGATCTCTCAAAGTTTTCCTCGCCCAATTGAGTGAAGAACTAATCTTCCGGGATAGCTGAATGCACTTATTGTGGGGACATCTTCCAATGTAGTTTTTTACATCCACTAGTATTCGAAATTGATGGAAAATCAGGTTGGCATAGAGTGAGATCTGGCATGAGGGATTATTTAAATTGAATTGAAAAGGAACTTAGGGCAAAAGTATTTCCTATTCCAAACTGGATTGCTTCCGGCTTACTTCTTATCAAGCCCGAAAATGATGAGCTAAGTTCAGTAATTCTGCATTATAAATGGAAAGAGATTACTGTAGTTTTCTAGCTCTAGGGATTGTTTAGAAGAAGGATTAAATTAAAGCAATGTGAAACAGATAGTTGCTCATAAAGAAATGGTAAAATATGGACACAATTCATAAATCATACAAACCAAAAACCCTAATTATTTCACACAAAACCAAATACACCCTCAATATGTACATTGCAAGTTGACCATGGAAGCTAGCTCACAAATCACAACAACAAACAAAGATTGACATTACAATGATGAACCCTAACTTGAACTTAATTTCTCACAAATAAAATCTAAAAATTTTGGGTACCCAAACAATTCCCCGATCCTCGACGACGCAGGTCACGAGCAGTGATAGTTGAAGAGTCAACTCGTGCAACTATTTTTTTATGGCGTTGTCCACTTGGGAAACTAAACGATTCAATAGCAAGTTCAAAATCTATTTGAAGATCATGAAGAAGAAGATTTTGAGCATTTTGTTAATATAACTTTCAGATATTATTTCTAAATGCACGCAAAAAGAACATCTCCAGTTCAGTAGGAGCGAAAAACTCAACACATGATCGTCTGGAAGAACACATTGTAGTTAACCTTCTCTTTTTCGGAGCTGGTGGACACGAAATCTTTTGCGAGATCTTAAACTTATGACCCTTCGGCGTTGAACACTCACTTATTGAACCCCCCGTATTCTTAATATCCTCCTTATTGCAGCATATTAATACGCATGAGGGCTCACTTACCTCCACCACTTCTTTGTTTCTTGTTCCAAAGATTTGCTTCTTGTTGTGTTCATGATCACCTTGTGATGTACTTGAAGAACTATTTAGTGCCATGTTGAAGAAGTAATATGAACAGATTGTTTGCTCAATTTTATCCAAATAAATAGTTGAAAAAGTGCTTAATTTTTGTGGTTAAACAAAACCCTAATCCACTTTTGCCATATCTTTGCTATTGTAAGCACTGAGACCAGCTTGAATACACCAAATATGTGAAGTTAAGGTTAGCCACTAGACTATGGGAGAGTTGGAATGTCTTATGTCATTTGTTAACTAAATTACAACTATAAAACAACATTCTATTAACTGCTACCACTAAAGTATGCTACTTTTTGTTAGTAGTTACGAATAAAGGGAATGTTTAATGATTTCATCGACCAATAATATCTTAGTAAATCCCTAAACGACAACTTTTGCATGTAGTAAGTAACGAAAAGGATAATTTACTATAGCAAAAAAAAATTTTTTTTTGAAAGGTAGTAAAATGGTTTGAAATATTAAAATGTGGGTTCATATTTGATTTTCCTTTCGTACGATCAAGATTTGGTGAGAAAATAGTAGGTAGATTTTGATGCACGGTTTTTACGCAGTTTATTGTTTTTATTTTCAAAATTTTATAAAGTTTATCTTCATGATATGTAATTTTTTTCCCGGGTAATTACAGAAAAATCCTCAATTGGACATCACATTTTTATTCAACTCCCCAATTGAGCATCTTATTTTTACTTTACTCCCCAAGTATAATTTTCCCAGAATATAGTATAAATATGGTATAATGTCGTATAATTTTAGCAATAGAGTGTATTCACAAGTGTTATGAATATATTCTAACCCTCCAAATATGTAGTATAATTTTCACAGAATGTAGTATAAATATGCCATAATGTAGTATCTATATCCTCTAATGTAGTATAATTTTTTGGGGAGTAAAATAAAAATGTGAACAGTAGAGGGGAGGGATTCGAAATTACCCCTTTTTTCCCCATGAATTGAGGATGGATGCATGTCTCGAGGGTTATGACAAAAATGAAAATTATTAAAAAGGATTGGATAATATAAACTATTTGTTTGCACATATGTACAATGTTTTTAATTTTTTTGGCAATTTTTAATATTAAAAAATTAGGTCCGAAATCGTCGTTTTTCTAATGAGAAAATTAAATGAATAACATATATTTTTACTGAAGATTAAATCTGTGGTTATCTTTTTCAAGTTTTATTGTACATATTTGAGGCACAATTTAATTTTAAGTGTTTGTCAAATAATAATAATAATAATAATAATAATAATAATAATAATAATATATTAAGCAAGAGAACCAAGTAGTAACTGTTTTGGTCTCTTGTTTTTTTGGTCGAACTGAAGCCAAAGAACAGGCAGAAACAAAAAAACAAACCAAAGGGGGGAAAAAGAAAGAAAAAAAAGACTCCTCAGACAGACATATCCGGCTGTGCCCCCCAAATCACGCAATCCTTCTCGATAGTGTGACCCAACTTAGCAAGCCGATCCGCACTCTCATTTTTCTCTCTAAAAATATGGTTGATTTTGATATCCCAAGGCATGCGAATAAGTGTGTCCGTCCTTGATGATGTTCCCCCATGGATGCTCTTCCATCTCTTCAATAGTCACCCAGTTCAACATTGTAGCCGAATCAATTTCGACTTCAATCTTATAAATCTTCTCTCCCAAGCTATCTCTAACCCCTTGCGAAGACCAAGCAGCTCTGCTAGATTAATTGAAATGCATCTGAGCTTCAGAGCATATCCGATAATCCACTCACCATCCGAATTCCTGATCAATCCTCCCGCGGTTGCGTGCTGCTTGCTCTCGATAAAGTTGCCATCTGCATTCAGCTTAACCCATCCCGAGGCCGGAGCTTGCCACGCCATCTTCCTCCTCTCCTTAATCTTATTGTTCAATTTCGTATCAATAGTTCCCATCATGTCCCCGGCAAACTGCTTGATGTTATTAAAGACCACGTTGCGAGGCAAGGTGACTTGTTGATACTCGAAATTGTTACGTGCTTTCCATATATTCCACACCACAGCCAATACAACCACCCACCAAGGCAAGTTAGAGTTAAGTTTGTATTTGAAATCTGCCTGAATAAGTCTCTCCAACCAATCTGCATGTCCCATATTTACAATCTTCATGTATATAGGATGATCGACACATAGCTCCCAAATCCTTGCTGCAAAACGACAATTTTTCAGAATCACTTTGGCACCTAGAATACATGTCCGAATTTTCGAACCTTCTATCAGACTTCAAAGCATTTGTGAGTAGACTATTGTGTTTAAACAACCATAAGAATATTTTGATCTTCTCGGGATATGGAATTTTCCAAAGTTTTTTCCAAGTCGAATCCCTATCAGCAATTCTCGGTAACAACATTTTGTATGCCGAATTAATTGAGAATTTACCCGAGCTGCATCCTGTCCATATCAGTCTATCATCACCATCGCTAGAAGGAATCGGCACTGCCTTGATCTCCTTCTTCACATGATCCGGAAGTGCAGTGCTCAAGTCCTTGAAATCCCAAACCCTTTATGAGTTGATAATATCACTGACAACTTTATCTTCATCACGTGACTCAACCGTTCCACCCAATCTGTTCCTCAAGGTCTCCTTCGAAAGCCACCTATCATCCCATAGCCAAATGATATCACCTCGCCCGACTCGCCAATGACAACAAGGTTCTAACTCTCTTATGCTGCTTGTGATACCTTTCCATGCTTTTGAGGCTGTATTTTTTGGTGTATGCTCCAGAACATATTCACCTTTCAGATATTTCTCTTGAAATTTTAAACCCCAAATCGTATTCTCACCACGGATCAGACGCCAACCCGTCTTAGCCAACAAAGCAATATTCATTTTTCGAGCTTCTTTGATGCCAAGACCACCGTCCTCCTTCCGTTTCACGACCGTCTCCCACTTAACTAGATGTGTATGTTTCTTAGTTGAATCTGTAGCCCAAAAGAAGCTTCGATTCAACCGATCAAGTTTCTCGCTGACATAGTTGGAAAACCAGTTAGCGTGCATTTGGTATACTAGGATTGCATTAGTTACTGACTTGATGAGAGTCACCCTCCCCACGAGATTCAAAGTGCGAGATTTCCATCCCGACAGGCTTGTTTCCACCTTCTCAATTACCGACCTAAAAACCTCACGCTGGTTCCGGCCAAAATTAAACTTGACCCCCAAGTATTTTCCAAGATTATCTATGCTAGATATCTCAAGAATATTGCAAATATATTGTTGCACTTCTTTGGGAACTTACTGACCAAACAAAATTTGAGACTTTCTGTTATTGAGAGTCAACCCTAAAGCCATACAGAATGTTTGGATAATCTTCTTTACATAAATAGCATTGTTAACCGTGGCCTTTGCTCCCAAGATGATGTCGTCTGCGAACAAAAGATGTGAAATTTCAATTCCATTTTTGCTCGCTCTGATTGGCTGCCAGTCGGCCTTTATCACCGCTTTTTCAATGAGGTATGTTAATCGTTCCATACAAAGAACGAAGAGATACGGGGAGAGCGGGTCTCCTTGACATATCCCGCATGAAGGTTTGATCCCCTCCGTTGACGCCCCGTTCCAGATAATTTTCGGCTCAATGCATTTGATCGCTTTCATGATGAGTTTAATTGTAATCTGAGAGAACTCAAAGAATTTTAGAGTTTCCTCCAAGAATTCCCATCGAATTTTATCATATGTTTTCTCTAAATCAAGCTTTAAAATCATCCCAGCTCGCCTGTCCTTCAACGGTGTAAAGTGTGAAGAACTTCTTAAAGAACGAAAATATTATCATGCGTGCTCCTTTATGGGATGCAACTGTTCTGATTCGGACTAATTATCTTGAGATAAAAGGATTGATCCGAAAGACAAGTAGTTTAGTCACAATTATTTCCTTGAACCAAGCATTGATTGACGAATTCCACTACCGAGGTGCCCACAATATCCCAATAATTTTGGTAGAAGAAAGCCTGGAAGCCGTTGGGGCCCGGAGCTTTGAACGCACCCATCGACTTTACCATCTCGTGCACTTCTGCCTCATAAGTTGGTTGTGAGATTAAGCAGCTCCAGGTAGGTAGTAAAGTACTCTGCAACTGGCTTCTTGGCAGTTGAGTGTGGCTTCTAGTATTATTTTCACAAAAAAACTGCTGCAAAAAACTCTCTTGCATGATTTTTCAGACACTCTTCCTCCGTTTCCCAATTATCCCCTATTTTCAAGGCATCGATATAGTTCTTTCTTTGCCTCGTGATTGTGGATAGGTGAAAGAAACGAGTGTTTTTATCTCCAAACTTGAGCCAATTAACTCGTGACTTTTGGTACCAGATGATTTCTTCTTGTCGAATAATATCGTTAAACTCTTGTACCAAACTTTTCTCTAGTTCCACCAAGTGAGAATGAAGATTGTTCCTAGGAATTCTCTGGATTCCATTAATCCGTGCTTTCAGTAGTCTCTTTTTTCGAAAAACATTTCCGAAATACTCCGATTCCAGGCCCTCAACTTGGTAGGCAAATTCGAAATCTTCTTCATCAAGTTGTGTTCCCTGTTCCATGCTTCTGATATCAGTTTGCGACAATCTGGATGGTCGTCCCAAACTGTCTCGAATCGAAAGGGGCGATCGTTAGGAGGTTGCGACAAGCCGAAGCAGAAAGTCAACAAAGGGTTATGGTCTGAATGCGTACGTGGGAGCACTAAGACCGCCCCCTCTGGAAATTTCAATCGCCATTCAGCATTTACTAGAACTCTATCTAGTCTTTCATCCACCATTTTTCCCCCTCGGACTTTGCCCCCCAAAGTGAAGCGCGGTCCAAGAGCTCTAATGTCCATCAAGTTGCAACAATCAATATGTTCTTTAAATTCGATGCATCTGTTCCATTTACTTCTCGACCCCCCTGCTTCTCAGTGGGTCCTAGGATGTCGTTGAAGTCTCCCATCAACATCTATGGGAGGTTACAATCAGCTCCAAACTGCTTGAGTTCACGCCAGAGTTCCTCCCTTCGATTGAGAACAGGACTAGCGTAAAATCCTGAACATATCCATTCTGAATTGCTTCGTGGCCCAATAATGGCATGAATCACTTGGTAAGAGACTTGGATTATTTCCACTTGGATGTTGGTACTGTCCCATAGAAGCCAAATCTCTCATTCCCGGCCATTAGTCGGAGCTTTGCAAATATTAAGGTAGCCTAAGCTCGCCGCCACCTGCTCAGTTCTCGTCTCCTCAACTTTCGTTTCCAACAGAAAAATGATATCAGGGTGACTTCACGCGTAATATCCAAAAAATTATGCTTAAACTCAGCATTCCCGGTTCCCTTGAAATTCCATGATAGGATCTTCATGGGATTGATAAGAAGAGAGGGAATCATTGTAGGGTCCCTAAACCAGGTCCCCGCAGCATCCATCAGTACTTGCTGCCATAGCAATGTTGTCATCATGCATTGTCTCATCATCTCTTGATTCGGTATGTCCCAAGATATTGAGCTCATTCGACGCGCCGGGTTCCCATGCGAACTG
Source organism: Lippia alba (assembly GCA_037834125.1). Lineage (NCBI taxonomy): Eukaryota > Viridiplantae > Streptophyta > Magnoliopsida > Lamiales > Verbenaceae > Lippia > Lippia alba. Next base: position 10,236,668 of record JBBMKE010000003.1, read on the forward strand.
ACTTCTACTTTCACTGATAGTTGCCAAATTAGTGGGTTCACCGTCATTACTCGAATGAAATCCAGATTCAAATCATATCTGTCCGTTAGTCCCACTTCCTCCAGATACTCTTCGATCATGTCTACTTCCACCATCTCCACATCCGAATCGGAATGGTCCATTTGTTTCAGGCAAGATTGGTTTATTTTTTTCCGAAACTTTTCCTTTATTGTTCAACTTGGTTGCTGGTGTTTTTACTTTTCTGTCAATGGGTTTGGGTTTGCCCGAGACTCCTTGTGGTTTAGGAATTCTCGATTCAAAAGTATTCAAACTTTAGCTACCCGGCTTAAAGGATTTCTTAATATCGAATTTAAATTTTTCACTTGAGTTTACCTCTTTCTGGACTTTGGTTGGATGAGTACTCTCTTTGCTTATCTCCAACACCAATTTTGAGGATTCTCCTATAACAGTGTTCCTCTCCGAAAGCATAGAAATCGTTTTCTCTTCTGTGCGTGTGTTGGTGTCGTTTGAAAGTAATTCAAATTTATTTTGTTGATTCAGCTTTCCGTTATCTAGATATCCGGAATTCCCGATTCCGTTCACCGTCTTCGCCAGCCGTCGATTTGTTGCTCGCATCCACGGCCCGTAGCCCGGTAACTGATCTCCTCCATTCTCTTGAACATGGTTCTTACCCTTATCTTGATCTTTTTCCAGCCCTGCAACGACACTGGCCATCGAGGGTTCCTTCTTTTCTGTTTCTGGCGAGTTTTCTTTCGGTTTTTCTTTTTCTCGGAATTCACTTTCTCTGTGTTCCACCCTTCCGCAGGTATAGCATATGGACGGTAGCTTTTCATACATCACTGGGAGAAGTCTACCATCAACCTCCACACCTCGCCGGAGTGGTTTATCGAGATCAATTTGAACGCAGACTCTCGCGTACCTTCCCTTCTCGCCATAATACGTTCTTTTGACAATCTTGATTGGTATGCCCAATCCCGCCGCTGTATGATATAACACAACTTCACGGTAGTATTCGACAGATAATTCTGGGATACGAACCCATGTGATAGCCGTCCTCACCTTGTTTTTTGAAGCTTGGAATTGTGGTTTTCCGCACAACCAAGTAATGTCCCTCGATCACCCAAGGACCTTCAGTGAGGATGAATGAAGTTTTTTCCCTGTCGTGGAGCTTAAGAATGTAACAACTATACCCCAAATCAATGAGTTCATACGCACCCTATAGCCTCCACATGTTGTTGATTCTCGCTGATAGAAGCTCCGTGTTGACCGTTCTTCCCAGAATTTTCAGGAGTAAAGAGTCTTTCCACGGTACTTGCAGCGCTTTTCGATAGTCATCTTCTATAATCACTCTGAGATATGGGAACTCTGTTGTTGGTTCCAACACTTTGATTTTATCAGTGTCCAACATGGTGGATGTTTCAAATTTCTTATCAACAGCTTCCTTCTTGCCAACCAGGAAACTAAGGCAGGACTTTGGTTGTGTAGCATCACTACTGTCTCCATTCTGCAGGTCTCCATCCATGTCCAGCCCCGCATCGAATGTCGTTCGAATTTTTTTTCTTGCTCCGTCATAGCTGATCGGATTCTTCCTTTGATATCGGAGTAAAACTCATTTCGAACTTTTAGTCTCTTGTGGTATCCTCTTTTTCTTTTTCTTTATTTATTTTTATCAATTTTTTTTTCTTGTGTTGTTTTCTCTTCCTTTTTATTCTATTTTATCACTTCAATGGTATTTTTCTAACTTATTTTTTCTTTAATCACACTTCAATTCTTTTTTTTCTTTTATAAATAATTTTTATCTTTTTTTCAAATTAGCGTTGTTTGATATATTATACTTTTATACTATTTATTTACTATAATTATATAAATATGTTAAAAATAATTATAAAATATAAATTAATATAAAAATCAATTTTAATATATTTAAATCATAAAAAAAATTATCGTTGGTGTGCAACAAGGGGCATTTTTATAAAACTCCCCATGAGTTGAAAAATTTTTAGTTTGCTGGAATTGAGTATTCAAATCGTGATATTGCGTATCTAAATCGCAATATATCGTATTTGCTACCCAGATTGGGGAGTAAACTCAAATTATGATTCTCATCTGGGGACTAAAAAAAATTCAACCTGGGGAGCAAACTAAAAATTGATTCCACAATTGAGAATTTTTTCATAATTTTCCGGTGCAAGAATTACTTTTTTTCTTTTTAGTAATGAAAATTTAGGTTGAGGGGATGGCGCCCCAATCCAAGAAAGGGAATGCCTCCAGGCTCAACGAGTACCTACAGAGGTTCTTACATATACCTCATCCCATGGAGACAATGGGGTGTTTGAACCTGCGACCTTGTCAGGATCAAATCTTGTCATGCTCCACTTGGCCAACCCCATGGGATTGCAAAAATTACTATTTAGAAGTAATAATAATAAGTGGACAAGTAGAATATTGGTTGATAATAAATGGATGGGCCCAAAATAGGCGAAATGGATCTCATTTGGGCCTTAGGCATTAGTGTATTTTTAAGATAATGGGCTGATAAATAAATAAATAAATGAGCCCAATAGTCTTGTCTAGGCCCTAACTAGTAAACACTAGTCCACTACATCATCTCTTAAAACCCTTTCAAATTAAAGAAAGGAATTTAGAGTTTAATAAAAAGAAAAGCACTGGAAAATAATTCTTCAAGTAAAAAATCTCCACAAAGAATCCATTTTTACCGACTCTGATTCCTCAAGCTCAAATTTCTTGAACAAGAAAAAAAAAACACTACTTGATAATTGTCCAAACTGGCATCAGATGTAAGTAACTAATCCCTTCAATAAATTATTGTGATGGTGTCTCATGTGTCAATTAAAAGGAGTTAGTTCAATAGCTCGACTCTAATTGAATAAACATTGACAAGAAGACTATCTCTCGAAATAAAACAAATAATACCTAATGCGATAACCAATCATTTATACGATCAAAATAACAAGGCTAAAACTAACTCTAACTCTTGTTCTATAAATATAATTTTGAGATATGACGATTCATTAAATATAATTAAACATCTATATTATTTTTCTTAAACTCTAGTGTATTAAGAAATACCTTGAGAAAAAAGAGATCAATCCTTTTTTTTTAATTTATTTAGTTTGAGGCTGAGCTAAACTCATCAAATTAATACCTTAAAAAACAAAAAATATAATAATTAACTATGCGATTAAAATCTGCCTCATATGCAAAACGGGTAATGTATGGGATAAATTATCAGTTGGACATCATATTTTTACTTAACTCTCCATTTTGGCAAAATATCGTATGATTTTCACATAATGTCATACTTAAAATACCTATCAAAATATGTTGTATAATTTTCTCAAATTATAATACTAAAATATTCTAATACTGTATTTATATCCAAATATGTTGTATAATTTTATGAAGGATAAAGTAAAAATATTTCAAATTGAGAGATAATTATTTCAAACTGTCACAACTCAAAATCATAAATAGAATATTATATTTAAGAATGATGTACCCAAATGTAGTGGGTAGCTAATGCTATTTATTTTGAGTGGCCCATGCAATCCACATATTAGTGGGATAGAGATGATTTAAATGGACATGCATCTTCTTTCCTCATATACAACCAAATCCATTGGATTTTACAACTAACGCACAATCATAAAGTTGTTTGTACAATCTAATCTACATTTCCCAATTGGTGATGGGAGCTGCCAAAACAACCATTTCAAGCCATGTGTCCCATTCTAGTATTTAGTTTTAGGGTTTTCTTAGGGTTTTCTTTATCTATTTCCTTTTTTTTTCTCTCTCAATTTCTTGATATATTGGTTCGACAGTAGCTGTTCGAATTAAAAGGATAATATTATTTAAATATTATAAATTACATTCACCGTACTAGTTATTTTTTATATAATTTAGAAATTATTGATAAAATAATAAAAGAGAAAAAGAAAAAATCATTGATAAAGTGGGAAAATAATAATAAATCAGACGATATATATAAACTCTAACCCCATAAAAGAACCACTTAAATAGGCCACTCAATGATGCCCTTTTGCGTTCTCCATTCCTCAATTGTCACATACGCAATCTCAATCAACCCTTTAGATTGATATTCCAATATGATTTTATGCTTGTATAGAAATGATGCTTCAATGTGACATGGAACCTCTGTCATTTACTCGGAATTTTGTAAATTCTTCTGTTTTTCAAGTAGAATTATAATACAAAATTAGTAAAAATAGTGAATGTTGAGAAAAAATACAAAAAAAAAAAGAGAGAGAGAAAGAGAGAGAGAGCGAGTTCTAGTTAAGTGTTTGGAGAGAAAAGAAAAAAAAAATATATATATATATATACATTTTTGCTTAACTTTAATTTTCTAAGAAATTTACCTGGAGACCGGAGGTTGGACCTTAAATATTTCCGGCAAAATTCTACGTAAAAACAAAACTTCCAAACTTATAAAGTGCTTAATAAATGAAAATAATATAGACGTATTGTATTTAGAGAGTTCGGAAACACACTCCTAGTCCAATAAAAAGTAATTGAATACCGCGGAGAAAAAAATGGTGAAATAATTTTAGGTTTTGAATAAAATATACAATAAAATTTTGAAATTCTGTAACAAGAAATTTGATGATTTTGATGATTTTCTATTGACAAACAAAATTGATCTTTCTAATTGTTGGTCCTACCGCATTTAAATCAAACACAATCTTATATAATATTTAAGGACAATAGCCTAGTCAATAGCGTTGGTCCAAGTTGTTTGGTACCAAATTGGAAATGATGCATAGTTTTGGGCAAAGATTTATGATGGCGTCAATAAATTCTTCTTGCTATTGATACTAATTGCAATCTAACCAAGTATTTGTTACCTTTTCCTTTTAATCTATTCAAAATCTTAAAGTTTAATCATGATTTAGTGGAAAATTATATTTGCCGGGAAAATTGCAATTTTAGTCCTATTAGATTCAAATCATTGCAATAAAAGTCTCGTTGGTTTGAAAGATGCAAAATACATCCCATTGGATTCTAAACTGTTGCAACAAAGGTTCCATTGGTTTGATAAATCCAAAATACATCCCGTTGGATTCTAAACATTGCAATAAAGGTCTCATTAGTTTAAAAAATTCAAAATACATTTCATTTGATTCTAAATCGTTGCAAAACTAGTCCCGCAATTAGTTAACTAACAAAATTTACGTGTTTCATTAGTGTTTACATTTTTATGTTTTTTTTATTATAAAATCACCTTTTTCTGTATAAAATATTTTATTTTCACTCATATTTCTCCTAGTTTTTGTCAATTTCTACCGTTTTATTAAAATATTATTTTTTAAAAAATTAATTATTTTCAATCCTATATCTCTATTTCTACCAAAAAAATTTATCCTTTTATTAAGAGTTTTTTTTTTCAATTTATATATTACTCTTAATAAAAAAATAAAAAAAACTCAAACTTTTCAATGTTCTCATTTATAGGGGAGGAAATAAAAAATATTATTTCCCACACTTATACGATGTTTTTGATGTGAAAAATAAAATTCTCCTTTTTGATTACTCATAATAGGACTTATTTATTTATTTTTTTGTTATGAGTATTGTTAGATCATGGTATTCGGAGGAAAAGTTTTGTATCGTATTCATTATGTTGAGAATTCTGTGTTACAACGATGAGTCCCAAAAGGGCTAGGATAAATAGCCGTCTAAGACACAATCTCTAAGAATTACGGTACCATTTCCTTATTCTAACACTCCCCTCAAGCTAAGTAATGGAATCTCCAACGCTTAGCTTGCCCAACACTGTTTTGAAGATCTGACTCGTAACAACCTTTGTGAGTATATCTGCTAGTTGATCTTCGGACTTGACAAAATGAATGAATATTGTGCCTTCCTCTAACCTTTCCTTGATGAAGTGCCTGTCGACCTCAACATGTTTCGTTCTGTCGTGTTGTAACGGATTTTCTGAAATGCTAATTGCAGATTTGTTGTCACATTTCAGCAAGCTTGGTCCCTTCTGTTCCACGCCATTTCTGTCATTAGTTTTCTGAGCCAGATAAGCTCAGTAACCCCTTTTGCTATTCCCCGGAATTCAGCTCTGCACTCGACAGTGCCACAACTTTCTGCTTCTTGCTTCTCCAAGTAACAACGTTTCCTCCAATAAGAGTAACAAATCCTGACGTGGATCTCTGACCATTTGGATTTACAGCTCAGTCAACGTCTATATATGCCTCAACATTGAGGTGTACATGCCTCCCAAACATGATTCCACTTCAGCCAGTGCCTTTGAGATATAGAATGATGCAAATAACAACTTCCATGTGTTTTTTATATGGCTGGTGCATGAATTGACTCACAATGCCTACTGAGTAGGCAATATCCGACCGTGTTGAGCCAAACAGATTAGTTTTCCAACCAATGGTTGATATCGCTCTTTATCTGTTCGTTCTCCATTCTCTTCAATCCTCAATTTGTGATTCGCCTGCATTGGAGTTTCTACAGGTTTGCAATCAACTAACCCGGTTTCTGCCAATAGATCAAGAATGTACTTCTTCTGTGAAATAAAAATCCCTTTCTTTGACCTAAGGACTTCAATTCCCAAGAAATATTTCAGTCCTCCAAGGTCCTTCATTTCAAACTCCTGAAACAAATTCTCTCTGAGATTCTCCATTTCTTCACTATCACTGCCTGTAATAATCATATCATAAACATAGATTATCAGACATGTGATCAAGTCTCCTCGTTTCTTCAAGAACAAGGTGTGATCAGAGTTACTCTGCACATATCCATGACGTCGCATGGCCATTGTAAACCTGCCAAACCACGTCCGGGGGGACTGCTTGAGTCCATACAGCGCCTTTCGAAGTCTACAGACTTCGTTTTTTCTAAAATCTCCTGTGAACCCTGGTGGAGGTTCCATGTAGACTTCCTCGTTCAAATCCCCATGCAAGAATGCGTTATTTACATCGAACTGATGTAGTGGCTAATCTCTTTCGCTGCTATTGATAACAGAACTCGAACAATATCAAGTTTTTCTACTGATGAGAATGTCTAAGAGTGGTCAATTCCAAGTGTCTGAGTGTACCCTTTCGGGACTAGTCGGGCCTTAAACCTTTCCACGGAGTCATCTGCTTTATGTTTGATTGTGAAAACCCACCTACAACCAACCAACTTTTTTTTCCCTCAAGTAACTTTCACTTCTCCCATGTATTATTTTGACTCAATGCTTCCATTTCAACTTCCATAACTTTCTGCCACTTCTTATTCTGTTTAGCTTTCTGTACGGTTTTGGGTACCTCTTCCTTGTAGAGACTACTTAAGAAAGCCTATGTTGTATGGGACAGACTCTCCCTGGCCATATTTCCAATAGGATATTTAGCGATCCGGGACATATGATCAGATGAGTATCTGCGCGGTGGAACTCCTCGAGTACTTCTTTGTGGCAACTGGTACCTAAGACTTATTGCATTCTCAGGTACAATATCAGAAGTACTAGGAATATCAACAGGATCAGTATCATTAATAATTACAACAGGAAGAGTGGAATAACTAGTTACCTCATTTTGGACATCATTCGGAGGAGGATCGCTGGGTAGAGGTATGGTACTGAGTTCTTCAGGTGCCGATGAGAGCGGTGGGGATGAAGGTGGCTTAATCAGATCAGTATAGCTCAACCAGATTATAGATCTGTCACTGTGATTCTCCCCTTGATCACTGTGCTGGGAGGAATAGAAATACTTTCTTTCAACAAAGTTACAGTCCATACTTACGAGAAACCTTCTGGAGTTCGGGTTGTAACACCGATAACCCTTCTGGCCTAGGGCATAGCCCATAAAAAACACATTTCTCAGCACAAGCATCTAATTTGGTAAGATCTGTATTCGGGACATGAACGAAGATTGTGCACCCAAAAATCCCTGGAGGTAAGGTAAGGTGTGGGGGAACTTCAGTGCAACAGCCCGAAAACCCGCCTGTCGATATTGCCCGTTTTGGGCAATCCAGATACCCCGCCCTTTTCTCACGGTTTTGTTCTTCCCGATTGATGCCCAATCCAGGAAAAGGCCTCAATAGGAAAGAGGTATCCACCTCCTTATAAGGCAGGTTTCGTTCTCCTCTTCTTTCGATGTGGGACAAGCACTTTTAGTCTTACATTCAGTTTGGGTTTGGAGAACGTTTCGTGGGGTTTTATGGGCTAAGATTTTGGTTGGCAAACGGTTGGTTAAGTAGACTGCAGTGCTAACTGCTTCGGGCCAAAAGTGAGTTCGGACATGTACTTTAGTGAGCAAAGCCCGGGACATCTCAAGTATGGTTCAGTTTTTTCATTCTGAGACCCCCATTTTGTTGGGGAATATTAGGACATGAAGTTTGGTGAAGGATCCCTTGTTGCTGGAAAAAATATGCATGTCTCGGTTGACATATTCGTGGCCACTATCTGACTGAAGCACCTTAATCTTCTTGTCAAACTGTGCACCCCAAAATTTGTAAGTGGTCTTTTATAGTTCCCCATTTTGAGAATTATTTCGTGGAATTGTAAAGGAGCAGGCAACGACGTGTTTTATCGTCATTTTACAGATATGATTAGGGCATATCGCCCGAACATTGTTTTTTTGCTCGAAACGAAAGTATTGGCCGATCGTGCGGAGGATATTATAAGTAACTTGGGGTACCCGAATTTTTACCGGGCGTCCACTTTCAGATGGGAAGATGGAATTTGGATGCTATGGGATGAAAATATGATTAAACTGACTATTCTGGGCACTACCACACAAGTTGTTCATGCATTCGTCGAACCTAGCACAGGGGATACGTGGATTTTGTCGGGGGTGTATGTCAGCCCCATTATGACTAGACGATCAGAACTTTTGGACTCTCTTACCTCGTTTGGAGAATCTCATAACTCGGCCTGGCTTCTCAAGGGAGACTTTAATGATATATTATTTCCAACTGAAAAATGCGGAGGTAGGGCAGCAAGTGAGAGAAGATGCGAATGTTTTCGGAATAATCTAGAAAGTTGCAGTCTCATGGATTTAAAATCGGCGGGGCCGAAATTCACTTGGGGAGGTGTAGTGTGCGGGGGCATTCATGTACAGGAATGATTAGATAGGGTTGTTGCTAATGCGAGTTGGACTCTAATGTTCCCAAACCATGCTATCCGAGTTTTACCACGGCTTCACTCGGATCACAATCCCTCTGCTTATTAATACTTTGGGTATGGCGGACCGGGTTCTGAATAAACCATTCCGTTTCGAAATGGCGTGGGACACTAACCCTAGTTGCAGGATGCTGATTGATACTACTTGGTCGGAGGATATAAATGCACTAGAAAACCTTAAACGACTTCCCAAGGTCTTGAAGAACTGGAACCAAGAAGTTTTCGGAAGTATTTTCAGAAGGAAAAAAGATTTGATAGCTCGCATTGAGGGAATTCAGAAAATCCCTCAAGCAAATTTGCACCCCCATCTTCGGAATCTTGAGCAAGAATTGATAGCTGAATTCAATCTCACCTTAGAGCAAGAAGAGATGTTGTGGTTCCAAAAGTCACGTGTGAATTGGCTCAACTTGGGTGACAAGAACACGAGATTTTTCCATCTCTCCACTATTTGCAAGCGTAAACGGAATAAGATCATTACCCTTAAGATTGATGGTGAGTGGATTTTGGATAAGGCAAAACTGTAGGAGCACGCGTTCTCTTTTTTCTCTAATCTATTTACGGCTGATACAGTGCTCCACCACAACCTGGAACTCAGCCAACTTCAACGTAAACTCCCCCATGATTTTATGATGAGATTAGCTAAGTTCAATGTTTTCAGGATCGGACCGTTCGCTAAGCGAACCGAAAAATTAACTGGGTCAAGGGTCACTGGTTCAACCGTGGTCGAACCGGTGGCGTCATAATTATGTAATAAATAATATTAAATATTAAAAATAATTATAAAAATAATTATAAAAATATTTAAAATTCACCTTTGTATTTTTTTCCAGTTTATACTTTATATGTATAAGAATGAAAGATAAAGTATGAAATATGAACTAATAATTATGCACAATGAATAATAAAGAAATATAAAGTTCAAACTTCAAATCAACAACAACACAATAAAACTGCATTTAGTTCAAATCAACAACAACACAATAAAACTGCATTTAGTCTTGATTCATTCTTAACACCAACATTCAAAGTTCAAATCAATAAAACTGTATAACTGATAAGTGATAACATCATAACACAATAACACATTAGCCTTGATTCATTCTTAACCAAACTTCATCATCTTCATCTCTGAGGCTCAAACCACCGGTTGTGCTATCACCATCTCCAACTCCAACCGAAACATCATGCAAATTACCGGCAATATTCAAATGCTCAAAGTTTGAGAAGTCAATATCCTCATCAGCAGCAATAATGGGCTCAATATTATCATCATCATCGTCAACGGCATCGGAGCAACGAAGAAGAAGGCAAAACCCAGCTAAACAGTCTGAATCAGTGTTTGGGGAATTAGGGATTTAGGCCAAGAAATGAATTATTTATATCTTCTCATGGACCGAACGGTTCTTATGGACCGTAAGCGGTTTTACGGGTTGCGAGGTTGAACCGCTGTTTTTAGCGGTTTTAACAAAATAAAGCGATTTTGGGCATGAACGGTTTTGGGCTGTAAACCGGTACGTTCGGCTGACCGGTCGACGGTCCGAACAGTCGGACCGTCCGGTCCGGTCGCGAAAACATTGATTAGATCTAAGGGAAGGGGGTATTTGTAATTTTTATATACAAATTACAGACCCTGAGTTGAACATGAGGCTTTATCCAATTTCAAACCTCAAAGTTTAATAATAACTTTACCTTGTTTGAAGTTTATCCCTCATCAGAGTTTTTTACTTGTTTATATCTCAATCATCTCACATTTCCATATAACATAAATATATTTAATAATATATGTTTGTGGTAACGGAATTGCTTTATTTTTAAGATTCTTTAAGAGCCCACCTAGTTTATGTTATTCTTCATGTCACTATTCATGACAATGTTTAATGTTAGTGCCAATAATAAGTATGCCTAAGTTACTGAGAAATTTGCTGAGACTCTCCTACAGGAATAGTTATATCATATACCAAATTGCTGAGAAATTTGCTCAACGTTCAATTACCATGAGAGGCATAGGAAGAATATTTATAATTACACCAGAGATAATGATTTTTTAAAGTGCGAACTATAGCGATTTTTTTTTTAGCAATCTACAGTTGATGTGTCGCCACTAACGATTTGCAACTCGAAATGGTTTGTATTGTGATGTACAAAAAACGCTATAATCAACAAATGTGCCGATTATTTGGCCAAGGGATGCCTTGAAGATCTACAAAGAATTTTTAACTATTCTCAATAAGACTCGAACTCATATCTTATAAATTTATAATTGCAGCTATTTACCACTTAAATCATCCGTTCATCTTTTGCTCATAAATGAATTGTTTTTGGAAAATTATTGCTGATTTCCTAACTATATAAAATGAGACTTGATCCCCACACTCAGCTTCAATTATATTTTCATTATCAGCCCTATATTTTTTAATTTTCTATTATTTTAATTAATGCAACCCTACTAAGTACTAACCAATAGTCATGAACTAGAGTCCTACTAAAAGAGTTTGGTCCCAATAACATCAATACAATTAAATTTCATAGTGTTTTTTCAATTTGTGCCATTATTTTAGTTGGAACATTGTTTTCCCCTTCCACATGCAACTTCTAGCCTA
>JBBMKE010000003.1:10248527-10278163 GCA_037834125.1 Lippia alba
GTTGAAGCGCTGATCAGTGATACTTGGAATCTAGATAAGTTAAAGACTCAACTACCTCAAGACATCCAACAGTTAATACGGGACATCTCTATCCCGATGAATCGTGAGACTTCAGATAAGGTAATATGGGCAAACAGCGGCAATGGAATTTTTTCCTGCAAATCGGCATATGAGCTGCTCCATCGAGAAGAGGAAAGCGAGAGCAGCAATTGGCAATGGTTTTGGGAGCTTAAAATCCTAAATAAGTTGAAGAATTTCTTATGGCTTATACAACACAATAGCCTAATGAAGAAAGCACTGAGATATGATAGGCATATGTGAGAAGATGCTTGGTGTGAACGTTGCGATGCTACAAGGGAGGACATACAACATACATTTCGCAGTTGTTCTCATGCAAAAAGGGTTTGGGAGCAAATCATTGAAGGAACAGAGATGCAGCGGTTTGTGAGTATGGATGAAGACAACTAGGTACTTTCGATGGTCAAAGCAAAGTTTAGAACACAACCACATATAAGGTGCAGTTGGCGTAATATGTTCCTTGCGATCCTGTGGAATCTATGGAAAGCGAGGAATGGATTTGTATATCAAAACAAGACTGAGCCGGCTCATGTTACGGTACGTAATGTAATGTCGTTGGCAACTATTATGGACAATATGAAGGTGGGGTGTTTTAAGCCTTCAAAGCCAAGACCTAAAAGGCAATGGAGTAAGCCACCTCGGGGTTGGGTAAAGCTTAACACAGACGGAAGTGTTTTCGGAACGAGTGGGGCTGCAGCGGCGGGAGGGCTGCTACGGAATGACGAAGGAAGCTGGTTATGCGGATTTTCCATGAAGTTATGGAGAATAAATATTCTGTTGGCTGAGCTCTTGGGTCTTCGCTAGTGGCTAAAACTCGTTTGGGAGAGACGGTGTCATAAAATCTTGGTTGAATGTGATTCGGAAGTGCTGATTAAACTGGTGAAAGAGGGGGATGTGGAAAACCATCCGTATGGGGCCATTGTTATAGACTGCTGAAGCTACCTTAGGAAGCCTTGGGAGGTGAGCTTGCGCCATGTTTACAGAGAATGCAATGTGGATGCAGATTATGTTGCTAAGTTGGGCCATAACATCAAGGAAGCCATGGTCATTTGGGATGATGACCCACGAGGGTAGATGAGTTCGTAGGTGTGCGAATTGTTCTTGCTGTTTCGTTGAGTGACCAAAAAAAATTATGTTAAAGAAAGCCACAAAAGTACTAAACACCTCAGATTTATGTCGCAGAAAATACACCAAAGTCATGCTAGAAAAATCATCAACGAATAGCACAAAATACCGAAATTGATTCTGATTAGTCACTAGGGCTGGTCCCCAAAAATCAGAGTGCACTAATGAAAACGCAGATTCAGCCCGAGTATTATTTAACTTAAAGGATGTTCGATGGCTTTTACTAGCTAGATAAGTTTGACATGATAAATCCAACAACTGATCTGAAAAAGGGAAAAAAATAGCATTTTCAAATACCCAAGAGAGGGATGACCCAGACGCCGGTACCAGAGCCATAATTGTGTGGTTCATTTTCCTTGTGAAAGAAGGGCTTTTGACTGATTTTCAACCTCATCAACGTAGTACAATCCCCACGCTCAGTACCATGCCCAATGATCTCCGTCGTATGAATGTCCTGCAAAATAAAAAATGAGGATATATGAGAACCACACAGTTCAATTCTTTCACCAATTGACTCGCTGACACTAATTTGCAAGATAGTGACGGAACATAGAGGCAATTTTTGAATTTTAAATTTGAAAAGATAGAAACAGAGACTTGTTTTTTCATCGGGATTCTATCTCTGCTTGCAGTCAAAATATGAGACTGAGTGGGAGTGGTGGGATCAATAATGTCATCCGGGTCATATGTCATCGAATCTGTAGCACCACAATCAGAAATCCACTGTGTTATTTTATCAGACTTAGAATGTGAGAGAAAACCACAAGTTGTGTCAAATTGTCGGCCCATTTGCAATTTGTCATAAAGGGGGGATCATTATGCAAATTGTGAAACATAGATGAGTGTAACCTAGGGTTTGGGTCATTACCCGCAAATCCAATACTCTGTGATCTTGCCGGCTATGAGGTTTGCCCGGCTGGCTTCGACGGCTGTCGCCACGGTGTCTCCTCCGATGACGTCGGCGGCGGTCGTCCTCTCTTCTCCATTTCCGATGGATAGATTAACCCGTTTACTGTTCCTTTTCACCGACGGCTTCCCGTCATAGTGGTCACAGACCAAGTTTGATTTTTTCTCATGCAGTGATGGCCGGCAACCGATTTGTGTCCGGCCAGCCCCTTCTAAAAGTGATGTCCCACGCCCTACTTTTTCCTTCTTCGCCACTAACCCAGATACCTGTTTATGTGATTTTGAGTTGAGGGACATTTCGTCGCCGTAAGTGATGGCGAGGAGGAATTAGTTTTGGGTTTGCTTTTTATTTCGCAACAGATTTGCTAATTGTATTGACAAATCTGGGCGAACTTCGGTTTGATTGTCTTTTGCTGCTGACATGTTGGTTTGATTTTCAAGTTTGTTGCCGGTTCGAGACTAATTGGTTTGAGATTGGTTTGGGACGATGATTATTAAGACTAAGTCCCCAAGAATCTAACACTGCTCTGATACCATGTTAGATCATGGTATTCGGAGGAAAAGTTTTGTATCGTATTCATTGTGTTTGAGAATTCTGTGTTACAGCGATGAGTCCCAAAAGGGCTAGGATAAAGAGCAGTTTAAGACACAATCTCTAAGAATTAGGAAATTGCAATAATTACGGTAAGTCAACCATTTCCTTATTCTAACAAGTATTTTTACTTCTCTATCATTTTATTGAAGAGTTCTTTAAATTAAATAATTTTTCCTCTTATGAATGCAAACATTGTTTATCACATTTATATGATGCTTTTGCTGTGAGAAATGAAAATCTCCTTTTGTATTGCTCACAATAGAAGTTATTTATTTCATTGTAATTCATAGTACATTGCAAAAAAATTTAAAAAGTATTTATAAGAAAAAGATAGAAAATTTAGTGAAATAAAAAAATATAGGGAATAAATGATTAATTTTTTAACAAAGATCTTTTTAATAAAATGACAGATTGGGTGAAAATTAGGAGAAATATGGGGAAAATAAAATATTAAAAATTAGAAAAAATATGAATGAAAATAAAATGTTTTAGAAAAAAATGGTGATTTCCAAAAAAAAATAAATAGAAAAATCATTTACACTAACGAAATATGTAATTATTTAGTTAGATGACCAATGGTGGGACTAGTCTTGCAATGTTTTAGAATCAAATGAGAGGTATTTTGAATTTTTAAATCAATGAGATCTTTATTGCAACATTTTAGTATCTAATGTGATGTATTTTGTATTTTTTAAACCAATGAGACCTTTTATTGCAACGTTTTAAAATCCAATGGGATGTATTTTGGATTTTTCAAACCAATGAGACCTTTATTGCAACAACTTGAATTCAATGGGACTAATATTGCAATTTTCCCTATATTTGCCATACATTTTCTTATGATTAACACAAGCATCAAGCATGCATAAAAGTGATGTGTTCCTCTTTCTAGGATATTCAATTATGTAGATTAATTTGCTTGTTAAATTGTAGATATCATAAAAAGTAAAAATAAAAAAGGCCAGAAAAACTTAAATTACTATACGTATATTCAAAATCCGTATTCAAACACCTTCATTAGTATTCAGCTTAGAATAGTAAATTTAGAGATGAATTAAGCATGTTTTTAACAATATCTTAAAGTCCAGCTAAACTAATCATAAGTTCAGGCCAATAGGAGTTGATATAAGTGGTTGGGTTATTTTTTAGGGCAATATTTCGGATTTGAATCCCATTTGGGTGTGCGCGTCGCTGGGAAGGCGGGAAGAAAAAAAAAAAGCTAATCAGTTTAGGAAAAATTATATTTTTGGTCTCAAATATAGCTATTTTCGCAATTGTGGTCCCAAAACTTTGAACTAGCAAAACTCTAATTTTTGGTTGAATATTAAGACATTTCATTAATACATACGGGAACAAATTCTCTATTGCTTGGATATTAATTATTAACCAAAGAAATCATGATAATTTTTTAAAAATAAAATTAATACTTCAATTAAGAAGAAAATTTATTAATTTCTATAAAGTTAATTGTAATGAATTATGCCAAATAAAATAAGATTAAAATGACCTAGTCCTAAAAAGTAAGATAGAGTAGGTGATTATGAAAAAGACTATAAACATTTATTATTTTTACTAATATTCCTATACGAGTTTGTGCATTATAAAATCACTAACCACACATGTCACCATCCAATTTTATTTTGTATTATTGAGCTTATTTATTTATATTATCATATTAAGTTAGAGAGTCAAATATGGTCTCTTGAATTTTTTATTTTTATTTTTCATTTTATTTGATTTTTTACAAAAAAACTCACCCCACTTACGATACTAAGTGTTTTCGAACTATTTTTTAGACTTTTCATATCTTTTAAATTTTATTTTAATTAAAAAAATTAAAAAAAGCTCAACTACATACTAACTATTCTAATTTCAAACACATGTTATTAATTTTCTTTTATCTATACAGACATCTGAATGTGCAAAATTACTAAATTATAAATAAACTTAGCGCCAAGAACATGAAATAATTTATATTAATTTAGCAAGGTTGAAGATAATTATAGACATAAATCCAAAGTTTTATAAACCCAATATGTTCGATAAAATATAAATTTCTATCTACTTTACTATATCCATAACTGAAGTCGGTGGTGACAAGTCTCGTTTAAGCACATTTTCATAACTACTGAATTAATTATGTAGTAAATTATTATAATTGTTACGTGATTAATTACTCTTTTAAAAACATACATTAATAATCTAATATAGGCAAATATAAATATATAATTATTACGTAAATTAATAGTATTTTGTTGAATCATGCCGGAAAAAAAATTATTATGCATAACTCAAGTAATCTAAAACAATTTACCAAATTCGATGTATAAAAATTTTATATTTGGATGCGTCAAACATGACTTGGTAAATTATAATAGTTGTGATTTTTTTTATTATTATTAATTATTTTTTGGGGATTAATGCCATATATATATAATATTTTTTCTTTCATACTTTTCAAAAAATACGTGTTCCTTTTTAGTTGATGTCAATTGGGGCGGCTCTTTTTACAATTACCATCAATAATTGCTAAGCAATTTCGCACTAAATTATTATACCTTTAGGAAGATATTATATTTCCACCGAAAATAAATTGAATTACCAACAACTGTCGTCATTTGGCCTTTGTGCATTTCATCTTTTAATCTTTAAATTAGCGTGTTGACTTCTTTAATTTTTAAAATATATTACAATTAACTTTTCTCAAAAGAGCATAATAATATATAACTAATTTAAATATATCTATATTTATATCAAATTAAAAAATTTAAGATAAGGAACACAACGATGATCAAATTCAATACCCAATAATCGACGAAGAAAAAATTACTGATTAAATACTAGTATAACGAACGGAGCTTTACAGTGACTTTTAGCAGTCGAAATGGTTTAATAAATTTTGTTTACCTTGAAGTTACGAACACAATGACTGTGATTTTGATGTTTGAATTTTTTCTTCTTTTTTAAAAAAAGTTTGGGTTGCTTCGTCATATTGAGTGACATATTTTTTAAAAGTTAGGAAATAATAACATTAATTCAAAAGTTAAAGGACAAAACAGACCAAATAATTAAAATCATCCAAATTTAATACAAATAAATTATATTTATTTTAACTAATGATAATTGTCGAACATTTTAATTAAACCACGAACAAAAATTCCATAAATTTGAAAACATTTTATTTTTCTAAAAAGAATAAATTTTATATTTTGAAAGACTATTTCACCTAAAAAATACCTCATAAGTAATTAATTCAATCAAACACAACTCAATCACCAAGGATATTAATCTCATAAATGAAAAAACATCAAAGTTTACAAAACCACCTTTATTAAAAAAAAAGAATATCTTATCTAAATAACTCTATCCTTTTGGAATATTATTATTTTCACCCCCTCTATTTATAAATTAATTTAGCTAAATAATCCCAAAGTATTTATTCCAATTTCCCTTTTAAATATCAATTTCAACCAGAATATATTATTTATTTTTTCCCTCTTTTTTTAAAGATTTGACTCGACGTTTAACCAGAATTGACTTGTGTTTCAAGTCCGCGGCTATGATTCGCGGAACCCAACTCCACATTTAACTCCAATTTAATCCCCCACTCCACGTACGCCCTTGGCTACCGGTCCGACCGGTCAAATTTTCCTATATTTCAACAAGTTCCAAAGACCTTTCCACCTTCTCAACCGGTTGCCTGAAAATTCAGTATTTTATATTCTTTAATATAAAAATACTTTTAAAAATATTATTTTATTTTATCAAATCACACATTCATATTGAATACTTTTCATGTGGTAAATTAAAAAAAAATATTTCTCATCACGCTTATATAATTTTGTATCCATTTACAAGATATAATTCAGTGGGTTCCATAAAGATAGATTTGATATAATGTACAAAATTTAAAATTTATCTATAGTAGAATAATATAAATTTTTGGGATGAATTTTTTATAAATTTATGATAAATGCACATTTTTTTAATGGACTGCTGAATATTCGATTTATATCTCTCAATAACTTTGTCGAGTCGGAATGTAGGAAGCTTTTAGGATTGAAAACTCAAAATTTCTTTTTACTACAAATTTTTTGTTCATATTATTGTATTGTGGATGATAGTTAGTATTTAGGAAATTTTAGTCTGCATCGCTGGGACAGCATAAGTCCCACGTGGCGCTGGTACCAGGTTCTAGATGGAGGATATAAATGTAAATACTTAGAAGTTGAAGGGCATTTTGGGCAAATAAATCTTTCGATGTCAAAATGGAATTTAATTTTCAATAATGTAGCATTGTAGGTGTGATATTTATTTTTAACAAATGTTAATTTCTAGAAAATATTTTATTTTTCGTTCTCCATATTAATGCATTAGAGTAATAATATGGCATAAATATAATACAAGTCTATTATGACAAATTTTTATATATGTATATTATATATATTTATGTATATTATTATCTTCACTTGAATTTATAGTAACTTTTTTCGCAATAAAAATTAAATATTGAAAGTTTTGACATTAAGTGTGAAATAATTTTTAAATTCCTCGTCAACTATTCTATCTATTTTAAATATCTAAAATTCACTAAGTAGATCGATCATCCTATACGATGGTGATTCAAATTATCCGAGAAAATAAAAATGTTGGAGTTACAAATGAATTGGATTATATATTTGGATTCAATAATATGGCATGCCATTTTATTTTTATTTTTGAAATTTTATTCATGTTTTAAGAGTTTTAAATATTATTATCGAAATTTATTCTTAGCCAGTACAACTTATTTGAGCTTTAGAGTTTAATATAATTTTCAAAGCATTGCACACAATTTTTATCATACTTTTTACCAATAAGATTAAATTTAAAATCATACTTCAATTTCTAATAAAAAGTAATTATGAAATTGTTATTTTATATAGTTTTTCTTTCTTTTCTCTAAGGGAGAATTTGGCGCCAAATCTACGATGCAGTCTCATGGAAGTGGGTGCCCACCGCCGTAGCCGATTTATCATTTATGATTATGAAAAATACCAATGTACATATTTTAATTATACTTTACGTTAATACATATTTACCCCATCATTCTAAAGAACTTTTTTTTTTTCCTTTTATTTCCAATAATTCATTCACATCGCTCAGAGTTGGATTAATTTTTTGGTCAGGTCTCGCTCACAAATGAACAACATAACTAATTACTGTACAAATATTATAATTTAAATAAAATAAATAATAATTATATTCATAGAGACTTGTCCCGGCTCGACCCATAAAAATGAACTATAAAATAAAAAAATAAAATAAAATAAAAAATATTCGTAGAGACTCAAATCTTATAAAGAGAGTCATCCACTCATCCTAAATACTTTATTAGGTTTGTACAGTATCCTATAATATAAAAATAATTTTAAAAATATTATTTTATAATGTCGTATTGTATCAAATATTCCTTGAACAAAAAAATAAATCCGTGCATCATAAGTGATATCCCAATTCGATATAGGAATAAAAAGAATAAAAGTTATCAGATAGTGACTATGGATTAATTATATAAATCACTCCAAATTACAGTACTATTTAATTACTCTTTTTTATCGAACACAAATATTATAATAAATACTTTATTACATTATACATAAGAGTGTGAGAGAGGAGAGAGAAAGGGAGAAAGAGAGAGAGAGAGAGAGAGAGAGAGAGAGAGAACAAAAACATTAACATAGGAAATGGCGAAGAAAAAAGAGAGAGGAGGAAGAAGAAGAAGAAGAAGTTCTCCTCTTCATGTAGTCACAACTCTCTCTCACTCTCTCCTCACTCAACTTCTCTCTCTAGATCTGTAAATACACCTGCCCAGATAAGTTAAACCCTTCAATCTACGTATACAATCACTGACATGTGTGTAGACATGTTCAAGAATGAGGCTTTTGCTGCTGTTGGGAGCTGGATGATTTTTTCTTAAGTTTGATGTTATCTGGTGAGGAAAGATTGAATTTTTTTCAACTTTTCTTTCATGGGTTTTGCTTGAATAAGTGAGAAATACTATGTTTTTTGGATGTTTTGGTGTATACATGTCGTATGTTGTGTGTATTGCTGGGTATGATATAATCTGTGCGGCGGGCTAAAGTTTTGATCTTGATTCAAGTATTGGTAGGCATGCATGATACTGGGCTTGCAGATTATTGTTCTTTTTTTCTGTATATTTGCTTTTATTTGTTTGTTTCATTGGTCTGGAGTTGGGGAAGAATTATTTGATTCTCTTTGCTCTTCTTTTCGACTTTTATTTATTTATGTTTTTTGGGTTTTATGTATGAGGGAATCTCTCTCGCTCTCAACTTATTTTTCTTGATTTTCTATGAATTTGATGGTAGTTTGGGTGGATTAATTTTCATGCTTTTAAGTTTTAACAGTATGAATGCTGGAAATATGAATGTTTATTTAGTTTTTGACTCATGTTCTTGATGTTTTGTGCAGTAGATTGATGAGTATCTGTCGTTATCCCTTTTGCCTTTATTGATTATCAAACTGTAAATTTTCAGACAGTGTGATCGTTACACACTTACTATAATGTTTCATTCCGTGTGCAACAATATGTTTGTTGGTGTTAGAATTTAATGTAATTTGTTTTGCCAAAATTGGCTGTATCTGATTCATCTTTCAATCCTCTTATCAATAAATACAACTTTGTATTGCTGTTTTCATTCCTGTTTCAGTTTCTAACACCCACCTTCTCTTGTTTTTGTTGTTTATATCCAGTTGCAGTCATGAATATCAACAATCT
This sequence comes from Lippia alba, assembly GCA_037834125.1. Lineage (NCBI taxonomy): Eukaryota > Viridiplantae > Streptophyta > Magnoliopsida > Lamiales > Verbenaceae > Lippia > Lippia alba. Next base: position 10,258,010 of record JBBMKE010000003.1, read on the forward strand.
GAAAGTCGAGACCGAAGACGGTTTCGCGACCCTGCTTGAACTCGCGGCCAACGACGATCTCGAAGCATTCAAGCGCTACATTGACCGAGAACCGTCCAGCGTAAACGATGCCGGCCTTTGGTACACGCGCCAGAAGGGCTCGAACCAGATGGTTCTCCAACACATGACTCCGTTGATGGTGGCTGCCACGTATGGCAGCATCGAGGTCCTCAAACACATCATCTCCTTGCCGGAAGCCAACGTGAACCGAACCTCCGACACCTACAATACTACCGCGCTGCACTGTGCAGCCTCTGGCGGGTCCCATAACACGGCTGATGTTGTGAGGGTGCTTCTCGCGGCCGGAGCTGATCCGAACGCTGCTGATGCCAATGGTCGCCGCCCTTTTGACGTAATTGCCCTTCCCCCGAAGCTGAACACCTTGAAATGCAACCTTCAGATGATGCTGGCGCCCAACCCTGACCTTTCCATTCAGAAAGACCAAAACCAGAGTCTTGAAATGGGGAATTCGAATCCCGATGGATCCACACCATCGGGGCTGGAAAAAGGGGAATATCCTGTTGACACATCATCGACAGACATCAAGAATGGCACATACTCGACTGAAAAGCTAAACCCTTCGAAATGCACCCTTGAGATGATGTTGAAGACCGACCCTTCCTTCGAGGAGGACCAAAACCCGAGTCTCGATATGGGGAATTCGAATCCGGATGGATATTCCACACCGTCGGGGTCGGAGAAAAGGGAGTATCCCATCGACCCGTCGTTGCCTGACATCAAAAACAGCATTTACTCGACTGATGAGTTTAGGATGTTCTCGTTCAAGGTCCGACCCTGCTCCCGAGCTTACTCCCATGATTGGACGGAGTGCCCATTTGTCCACCCGGGGGAGAATGCACGCAGACGTGATCCAAGAAAGTACCACTATTCGTGCGTCCCGTGCCCCGACTTCCGCAAGGGGGCATGCAGGAGGGGTGACATGTGCGAGTATGCGCATGGTGTCTTTGAGTGCTGGCTCCACCCCGCCCAATACCGGACGAGACCGTGCAAGGATGGCGCAGGCTGCAATAGGAGGGTTTGTTTCTTTGCCCACGCACAAGATGAGCTCAGGCCTCTATACGTTTCCACCGGCTCCGCGGTGCCCTCCCCCCGGGCTACTAATGATTTCGCCGCGCAAATGGCCGTTCTACCCCCCGGATCGCCATCATCGCCCTTCACCCCACCCATGTCCCCGTCGGCCAATGGTGGCGTGCCAGGTGGTGGGTGGGCAGGCCCGCAGAACAACGTGCCGACACTGCATTTGCCAGGAAGCAATCTTCAATCGAGTAGGTTGCGCTCGTCTCTTCATGCTCGAGACATCCCTCCTGAAGACTTGAGCTTGTATGCAGAGATCGAAGCTCTAAACGAGCTTTCCCTTATGTCGCAACAGCAGCAGAATTTGTTTAACCGTTCTGTTCGCCCGAAAACGATTAACCCTTCGAATCTCGACGATATCTTTTCTTCGGAGGGGGTTTTCTCGCCGACGCATAAATCAGCTGTCTTCAATCAGTTCCAGCAGCAGCAGAGCATGCTATCCCCTATCAAGACTACTTTTTCTCCAAGAAACATGGACCACTCTCTGATGCAGGCACAGGGACCCTACGGCATCCCCTCACCCGGGAGAATGTCGCCCCGCAATGTGGACCCCATTTCCCCCATGAGCTCCCGCATGGCAATGTTAGCAAGACAGGACAAGCAAAACCATCACCAGTTCAGGAGCCTCAGCTCGAGGGACCTCGGCTCCAATGCTGCAGCTGCTGTTGCCTCACTGGAGGAGAGCAGGTCCAAGTGGGGTCCCTCCAATGGGCAGCCCGACTGGGGCCCGGTCAAGAGATCCTCTTCGTTTGAGCTTCTGAGCAATGGGGAGGAGCCCGATCTGTCATGGGTCCAGTCCCTTGTTAAGGAATCTCCCCAGGAAGTGACCGAAAGTAAATCCAGCGCTGCTGTGGGCCCCAGCACGGAAACTGATCATATCGAACAAGTCGATCCATTGGTTTTAGGTGCCTGGCTCGAGCAAATGCAGCTCGATCAGCTCATGGCTCAGTGAAAAAAGGGGTAAAAAAGATCAAATTTTTTGATGAAGTTGAAATTAAACCTTTAAATTTTGGCCTTATTTGCTATATATTAATATTATTCATTCTTTGAGGTAGAACATTGAGAAGAAAGAGTGGTAGCTTGACTGGGATGATTAAGAAAAGAGCCCAGTTTTAGGATATGCATCTCTCTCTCAAAAGTTACTGAAAGAATTACATATATTTTTCCAGTTCATTTAGGACTTTACCTCCAATTTATTCACCTTATTGAGTATAAGCTTTCAAATGCAAAGTTTAGAAAGAATGTGTCTTGGTATAGGCTATAGTTCATTACGGGTTTGCCCCCTTATTCGAGTGAGAAAATAGGTGGAGGCATCTAGCTAGTTGATGTACTTGAAAGTCTTTTGTAACTTGGAATAGTGATACTAATAATATGTTCATATTCAGGATCCCTGAATTTTGTTATTGTTGTCTTGTTTTGTGCTTTCTTTTTGATTTGCATGGAAGATGTGTGTATGCTTTGCTGAAGATCTCTTTGCAGTCACTCTGTGTTTTTCTGGAGGTGCTTTTTGTGTGTTTCTTGATTAAGATGGGTTTAGAGTCCATGCTTGATGTGGTTGTGTATTGGGAGGGTTAAAGAAGTTCGAGAATTCTTGCGTGGACGGGGATGACGTTATACGTGCCAATCGGTTCAGATTTATTCGATTAAATCATGGAGTTGGATGTATGTGTGAGACTGTGGTGCACGTACATGAATCCGGGATGGGGATACAGATAGAACGACAAAGATTTGCATATGAGATGTGTATGCATGCGACTGTAGTGCATGGATATGAATGCGGGATATGAATACAAATACAACAATACGGGTTTGCATATGAGATGTGGGATAACACCTTCCACATGAAAGTACCTTTGGATAAAGGGCCCTTTTTCTTTTGTTTTATGAGAATTATTTGGGGGATTGGATGCTCGAGGAATTATGAAGCTTTCTCAGCAAGGGATGATGATGTGGTGGTGATGATGATGGAACATTAGAATATTGATGATGGTTTTGATAAGTTTCAATACACGAAAGAGAAGTATGGTTGGATATTATCAAGACTTGACAGAGGTTGAAGACTTTTGTAATAGGAATATATATATTTATAAAATATGTTAATTGAATAAATATTTATGTTCTTGGTGTTCTATCTTTGTTTGAAATTTAAATTAAACTTTACTTTTTTCGCTTGTGTTCCAGAAACAATCATCCAACCACTTGGACCAACCCCTGTTGACGTGAATGAGTTCCGATTGATCTAACCTAACTAAACATTCGTTTGTTTATATGTTCAATATACATGACTTGAGTTCGAGCCGAGTTTCAAATTTTATGTAATAATCAAAGATAAATTATCAACTTTTTTGAAAAAATGTTAAAAGTAAAAAGGAGATTAGTGGGAGGGATGAAAAGAATGACTTTTAGCTTAAGCATGATCTCATGGACAAAATGGCATGTCTTTTCCTTTATGAGTGAAGTACACATACAAATTGCCATAAAGTTGTTGGCCCCTAATATGATGAAAGTTTTCATAAAAATAAATAATTAAGATCCAAGTTAGGAGTAAAACCAAATAGTATAGTCGTAAATATTTACATCGGTAAAGTATGAATAAATCGTTTACAAGTTAACTATACAAATTAAGTATGGACAGATCAATTACAAGTTCGTACCATCAAGACGGTTAGAGAACTAACAAAAACTTCAATTTGAATTCTTTGGAAAGATAAATTACAAAAATCTCTCTTAAAACCCTATCCATCACAAGCTATTAAATCCTTCAAACTTTTGAAGAATTACATCTACCTCCATTAGGCTATGTGAGAAATGAACATTGTAAAGAGGAAATTAGTTGCCCATTTTGACCCTTAAGAAGCACATATTTTTTTTGCCTTTTAGCATCATATGGAGATAGCTTGAGAAGTTTATTGATAATATTGAAAAGATCGAGGACCATATTAAGGATTATTCTTGTATTTTGGGCAATTCTTCAATTTCTTTTGATCTTTTTTGGGTGGAGCTAGGTTTTTATTCTTTGAGAACAAAAGAACAAGGGCTTTTGAGCAAATCCAGTTGTTCCATTTTGAGATATATATATATATATATATATATATATATATATATCGAGTTCGAATCGAATTACATTATATTTTTACTTATATATGTTCTTTATCGCTTGTCTCATTTTTTGCGATGTCTACAATTCAACGTACAAATTACTCATATCGATAATGAACGTCAGTATCTATATCTATGCCTATACCTATACCCATATATATATGTACATCTATTTATTACCACAATATATTTATGATGCAGTACTTTGTTATTTATTTTTTGTGCTTTGGATTATCAAGAAGGAATTGGAACCTTAATTAACTTTATGCATTTGGAATCTCAAAATTAACTTAGGATTTTGTTCAAATAAGATAAGGATATCCTATTCGGATGATATAAAATAGATTTATATTCCTTTTCAAAAATTAAAGTAAGTTTATATGCTCATCGTACAATATTAGTATTCTCACAAGATTTCATGATCTTACAACTTCTGTCAAAGAATATACTCAATTTTTCATAAAGTTTTTGGAACAATTAAATAGTATTTTGATTATTGATAACAAAATAGTCAAATATAATAAACTATTTAATTAACCTAAAGTTTGAGTCATAAAAAAGACAAGAAAATCCCATTATTCCGCATCTTTCGGTGCCTCGCTTAGGGACCTTTTTCTTTGTCCAATCAGTTTTTATTGAAATTAAAATGCATGAGAAAAGGACTCAATTAGAAGACTATTAAGATGCATAATCACATTTGACTTTGTCTCTCTCCCTTTCAAAACAAGGGAAGAAAAGCATTTATAATAATGTGTAATTGTTTTTCTAATTATGTCTACATCACCTCGACAAGGGATTGGTTTAGAATTAGAATTTTTGGTATGTCTGTCTCATATGGGGTAGAGATTTAAGTTAGAATTTTTGTATAAGAGTTTATTTATGATGCATATGATGCGATATCCATAATGTAATAGTGAATTTTTTTCAATTTTCCACCTAAGGAATATCGAATATGGTAACACGACATATTAAAATAATATTTTTAAAAGTGTTTGTCTATGATAAGAATTTATCTCATATTTGGTCCACAAATATTTAAAAAAAAATTTGTGTTGAGTATTCGTATCAAATATATTGTATCAGATATTCTATACACAATAAATTTAAAAAAAAAATTTTGTATTTGTAACGTCTCATTTGTCCCTAAAAATATCTAATGTTAACAAGACACCGAATCAGAGTTTTTTTTTGTAAGGATAGATCCACACATATCTACTACACAAACACTTATAAAGACTTATGCCATGTTGCGTTTTATAATGCACGAAATAAATACAACGATATAATTCTCTTTTAAATTTTTTATGGGAGGAATGTCATACACAATAATGCAAAATAATATTTTAAAAATATTTGTATATCGAGGTTGAGTTGAATGCTTGTATGAAACATTTCTCGATATTTTGCATGTAATTAGATTTTAAAAAAGAATGATGCTGCTATATTTGTAATATGTCATATTCATGCATTATAAATCTAACTTAAAAATTAAATTTTTTTATCATTTGAGGAGACAATTGAGGGAGCATGGTGGAATAAAGATTTGAGGTAGAAGCCATACTATAGGTTAGGTGGCCAGAAGCACCTAAATTTGCGAGGATGAATATAATATAGGGTAAGAAAATATTAATTTAATTGGTTGATAATTATATTTTATGCCAACCTAAATTAAATAAGAAGAAAAAATTAATACAAAGTATGGTAACCTAATGACATCAATCCATTATCTATTGCATAAGTTTGCACCTTAATTTTCTTATTTAATAAATAAAATTAGATATTAATGTAACTTAAGATATGATCCCAATCCCTAGTGTGGACACAATATTAAAAATATTTTAAAAAATCAATTTATTTAAATATTAGATTAATGGATAACAAAGCTTTATGTTTGGATAATTTAAGGGATAATATTTGAATAGTACCAAAAAGTTAAAAAAATTACTTTTCACTCTCCAATATTGAAAATGTTCTCATTCACTCCCCAAGTAAAAAACAAAATTCATTTTCACTCCCCAAAAACAGTATATGTTGTATCAGAACTCAGGAATTTACGTACTCAGATCCCAAAATGTTGTACAAACAGTGAAATAAATTATCCAAACATATACAATTATAGATTTTTTTTTAATTTCCATGACAAATGTATTCGACAAGAAAAACTTTCAACTATAAAAGCAGACATAACCTTGGCTCTTGGGTGATAAATGAGACCTGATAGATAGTTCACACGAGTTCCCATCTAAACTGTTAAGACGACGAATATTGGGAACTAAAAATAGAAATTCAAAGAATGCTAACGTTATTGTATACCGCGTGATAATTTTACAACTGCAGTACATTAACAAATGTTGAACTTTAGCTCGAAAAGGGTTCTATTTTCAGCTGCAATATGGCCTAGTTAGCCATTATTTCTGTGACAAAAACTAGTCCAAACTTACAAAAAAAACATTCCATTGCCGTATGGATCATGACCTATGTTGAATTCTCACTCATAATGTTCCAAGAAACCCACAAGAAAAGCAATGAACGACAAAATAGAGATTTTCATGTGAAAAAAAGAAAGAAAGCATTCGGTGAAAATAAGGTTGTGAAACATCCCGGGGCAATAATCAACCACAACAAAAGCTCCACAGCCCAGTTCTTGATCCTATTATGTACATATAAGCACTCAAATGTTATAACAAAGGGACAATTACACTAAAATACACTGAGGTTTGGCATAATAACACAAACTTCCCCTGAATTAAGAAATTACAAAAACTTCCCCTTTTAAGGAACTTGCATTGCATCTAGGTCGAAATTTTTTGATGATTTCATCATTATATCATTATGAATGTCCTATTTAACACTTGGCACTTACCCATCAATATTTGAATTTAAATTCATGGCAAACGTAACATGCAGTAAGGTAAATCTTAGAATATGGCAGGGGAAGTTTTTGTAATTTCTTAAATCATGAGGAAATTTTTTGAAAGTAAACCAAATCTCAGGGTATACCAGCGTAACTATACCTAAAGTAACATCTAATGAGTTTTATCGTTGGCGGATCAAAGCAAGAATGTGGTAACGATCAGCAATATATAACAACTGTAGGATTGTAGAAGGTGATGAACATTTATAACTTTAATATAAATGTCATATAATGATGAAAACGAGATTATCAGTACTGGAAAATATTCATGGACAGGTTATGCATAAAGGAGACGAGAACGAAATGCAGGATTGGAAATCGTTAAGTAAATTAGCCCCGAAAGAATATGCATACCTTCAATCATTCCTTCAAATGAGTAGCTGAAAATGCCCTTGAGAAAGATTTAAGGTCACCATTCGGCTGTTTCAAAGGAAAAATTGAGTATAATTTAAGGAATTTAGACAAGAAGTTAACGATCACCACATTAATTTGATGAAATACTGTGTAAATAATTATCAGCAGATACGAATGTCATAGGCAGGGGACTGAAATATAGAAGAAAAGTTACTGAGGTATATTGAAGAACAAACATAAAATTAATCTTTTCCAATATCACGAAATAAAGCATAAATTTGAATATATCTTACTATTCATCATTCAAGCAATTTCACTTGTAAATCCAAGCTTCGTTTCTAGCAAAACATGATTGAAGCTTACGTGATATCCGGCAGTTCTTCACAACCATAAGCCGCCACGGATCACAACTGGTCATTAAGAAATTGTAGAATAAATCAAGAAATTCCTATCCAATCACCAATAATCACCACACGAACACTCCCCATTCTCGAACCGATGGAATCTATTATTATCTCTCACAATGATAACCCTTCCGGTTACCTTCGATATAACCTTTATAGCAACATGACAATCTCCACAAACACGAAGGTTTTTCATAATTCTAATGGGCCGATCTTGTGGAACAGCAATCAATGCAAAAGCAATAGCCAATCTCTCACTATGATAGCTAATATTCTGCCTTTTCTCTTCATCGCCGACTTCTTTCGATACATAATTTGTGTCTGCAACATAACCAGCTCTCTCCATTTCCTTCCCCAACTCCTCAAGCTTTTCATAAATCTTGTCGGAGATTTCATGCCTCCTTTCTCCTGCTGCAAATGTGTGAATCCTATTACCTTCCTCCACCCAGCTCAAGCCCGTTTCCTTCTTCTGGCCACGGTCCTTAAGCATTTTCCTTGCATTTGCAGCTTCTTGGTATCTGCCGGCGGCTGCATAAGCATTGGATAGTAAAACGTGTAGGCCGGGACTAACTGGTCCTATCTCGAAGACCCTATCAGCCACAGAACTTGCTAGTTCAGCATTTCCATGGAGTTTACATCCGGTCAAGAAAGCTCCCCATACAGATTCCGTTGGTTGCATTGGCATTTCATCAATCAGTTTCAAGGCCTCCTGCAATTTCCCGGCTCGGGCCAGCAAGTCAACCATCGAAGCATAGTGTTGGCTTCCTGGCTCGATTTTGTAATCTTTCATCAGATTGAAATAATGCTTTCCTTCTTTCACCAGGCCTGCATGGCTACATGCATAGAGTATACACAAAAACGTGATGAAGTTCGGTTGCATTCCGGATTGTTCCATTTTTCTAAGAAACTCAAAGACACTAGTTGTATGGGCATGCTGGGCACAGGCAATCAGCATTGAATTCCACATTCCCAAATTTTTATCATGAACTTCATCAAAGACTTTGTAAGCACCCTCAATCATGCCACTCTTCGAGTACATAGAGATTAAAGCACTCCCCACGAAGCTGGTTTCATCATAGTTCATCTTCAAGCAAAGGGCGTGCATTTGCTTACCTAATTCAAGCAATGTCGAATTCCCACAAACCCGAATCACGCTTGAGAATGTAAAATCATTCACTTCCAAACCTTCCCGTAGAGCACCCTTGAATAGCCTCAACGCCTCTTCATCCTCCCCCATTTGAGCATAACCATATATCATCCCACTCCAAGACACCACATTTCTCTCAGGCATTCCGTCAAACATCTTCCTCGCGTCCACTAACTTCCCACATTTCGCATACATATCCACCACAGAGCTCCCCACATACACATTCACATCAAACCCAATCTTCGTCGCCAGACAATGCACCGATTGCCCCAACGCGTACCCATTAACCATAGCACAGGCTTTCGTCACACACGGAAAACTATGATCATCAGGAAACATCCCACCACTCCGCAGCATCAGTCTAAAATACTCAAGCCCGCGAAATGGGATCTCATTCTGAGTGAAACAAGATATGATGGAGCTCCAAGTGGTGGAAGACCTAAATCGAGTCTCATGAAAAACCCGCTCCGAGCAATACGGGAGCTCAACCTTAGCGTAGAAATTGATCAAATGGTGGCAAACAAGAGGGACTAACTGGAGCCCAGATTTGATAACGTGGGCGTGAAAAGATTGCCCTTTTAAAAGATTCTTTCCGCGGGTGAAATCGGTCAAGTGATTGCATATGACCCTGTAGTTCGACTCGAAGCTCTGCTGATTGAGCGAATTTTGAGGCCACCGTGAAGGAATAGGGGGTTCATTCGTTGACGCTAGCGGCGGCGCCTCGAACGGCTCCTCCACTAGGCGGCGAAGCATTTATGGAGATTGACGGAGTATGTTTCAGACGGCGGCGGGGCGGCAATGCATCACGGCGGCGGAGATACGGTGGGGTTTTATGGGTTTAAGCGGCGTTGATACGACGTAATAACAAAGGTTTTGGGCCTTTTAATTTGGCGGGTTTTATGTACTCTTTGTAATATAGTCGTATATAGGCAAAATTGCATTTTTGGTCCTTATATGTATCATGTATAGATAGAATTCAAAATTTTGATCCTATAAGTATTCCAATATTATATTTGCCCTGATTATATCTTATTCATTTTAAGGAGATTCTCGAAAAATCCCCAAATGAGGAGTCAAATGTTTGTTACTCTCCATTTAAAAAAAATTGCCTTCACTCTCCAGATGAGAGACAAAATATTTGTTTACTTTCCATTTTTTGCAAACGTGGTATAAAAATTGAAGGATCACGTAACTAAATTTTCAAATATTGTATATCTTTCGCAATAGCATCATTGAGGTACGTGATCCTTGAGTTTTTATATACATTATTTGAGAATTTAGTTACGTGATACTTAAATTTTTATACCACGTTTGCAAAAAATGGGAAGAAACAAATATTTTGCTTCACATATGGGGAGTGAAGGCAAATTTTTTTGAAAATAGAGAGTAAACAAACATTTTTTCAACTCATGGGTACAATTAAAAACAAACTCTTAATTTTAAGGTATTTAGTTCGAATTTATAAATTTAGTCATATGTCAACACATTTGATTATTGATATTAATACATTTAGTCGTGTAAACAAATTAAATAAGTAAAGGTAATGTGCGTTGAAATTGACGGTCCAATTTTCTTTTTTTTTTTAATTATTTTTTTAAATAACTCATTTATATGAGTTGAGTCAAGTCAAATAATTAAAATATAAATCTCTCTTCACTAATAATAGTTATGTGTCTTGTAGTTCAAACACGAAATCTCTGATTAAACTAACACAACACCTAACTACTAAATTGCACCACTTAATGATATTGATGTTTTTTCAATAATTTATGATCTCTAGTAGACATCTCATAACCAAATGGGTTAATATATAAGAGCCAATGTGTAAATACAAACTAAATGTATCAACCTTACTAAAATATAGAACCAAATCCATTAGTTAGATATTTTATAGGACCAAAATTGAATCTCGTCCGTACTTGTAGGATCAAAATGCAATTTTACCTAATATATATCTCAAAATCCTCATTCTTCAAACCTCACACACGGCGTCGTTTTGCAGTTCTGTGTTCGTAGAAACGACTGGAGACCTCCCAAACACACAGAAGAATGGAGATGGAAGGTGAAGAAGAGCAGCAGCTAATCGGGCCGGGTTCGGGCCCCAATTCGGGTCCTATGGTGGCGGCGACAGTTGGTAGAGTCATGGCCACGCTACTGAATTCGAAGCAGAAGAAGCTCCAGGACGCCATTACTCAGCTCCATACTCCTCCCAAACTTGGCCCGGTCACTGGTAAAAGTTTCAACTTCGCATCGCTTACAGTTTGATTCTGATGTATACGTTGATGAATGAATTGTTTTTTCTGATAATTTTTGGTTTGTGCGTCTAGTTTCATTGGAACAGTCACTGTGGTTTCTGCACAAGTACGTAGGGGAAGCTGTGGAGAAAGGGGAGCATTTGGACCAAGTTCTAATTCCCATTGTTCAACATGTAAGAATTTCTGTATAAGTTTGTTACGCGCTTAGGTTAAGATGTATCAAGTGTTGGTGAAAATGGGCTTTATGCTGCTGAAGAGTTTAGTTTATAAGCAGTTTTTGGTTATTTAGGCAATTCGGATGACCAATTTGCTGTTTATTGATTACTGAAAAGTAGTGGATACCATTGTTTTTGAAGATGAAGTTGATTATAAACTTAGATGATTTATTGTTATCTGATGATCACTGTCTATATTCAGTTTACACTTAGTTTGAGCTAGGCTATGCGTATCAACTGTTGGTAAATATGGGCTTTATGTTGCTGAAAGGTTTAGTTTATGTGCAATTTTTGGTCATTTGGGCAATTCCTATGTACAATTTGCTGTTTCTTGCTTATTGAAGAGTAGTTATGTTTTATTTTTCTTTTTGGAAGTGAAGTTATATAATCTGATTATCACTGTCTATACCAGTCAATGACAATGCGAGGGTCAAAACATGGAAACCAGGGGCTGATACTTTTGAACTGGTTGTTTCAAGATGATATCTTTTTCCAAGCTGTTATGGGAAATTTGGCAAGCATTATTTCGAGAAGGGATGATCGTTATGTGGCTCTTGGGTGGTGTGTGTTTGGACGCAGTATTATTGAATATGACAGTGCGGCGAAAAATGTTGGAACTAATGGTAATTTTATTTACTTGGATACTCCCTTTAAATGTTTGTCTGTCAGTTTCTGTATTCTCTTACTTACTGCTACCTTCATATGATCTCAGTGGTTTTATGAGTTGTTAAATTTAAATTTTTGGTTACTTTTGCAGCCATAAGAGAGAAGTATGATTTTATATTGAAGATATTTTGTTCTTGTGTCCCCCATCTCTCATCTATAATATGCAATGGAAGGTATGTCTGGCTTGTCTGAATAAATATTAGAGGGTTTTGTTTCATACAATTACACACACATGCATATAGATCTTATGTTTGTGATTCTGACTGGATGTTTGATCACTGGAAATTGTAGCAATATGCAGGATGGATTTGAGTTACCAACTCGTCTTGCAATCGCAGCTGCTGATTTTATTTTATCTCTTTCCGTGGCATTGACCAGAACAGACCTGGTATCAAATAATATAACTAAAAAGCAAAAATCATCTTCAGTTAATGCTAAAAATCAGCTTGTTTTGTTACCTACTGATACTAGTGACGGAGATGAGAATTCTTTGAGAAAAGCAACTGAACTACCCTCCAGCTTGGGAATGAAGTTGCTTCTTTGGAATAACCTGGATGAACTTATAACTCTTGTGAAGAAGCTCACAGCTGTATGCTCCTATATTTACTTTTTAGTTCTTGATGGAATTTTTGCATTGCGCCCCTTTATTTGCTCTAATTGGATATCTTCTCAATGGAAGAATTATGATTCTAGTTAAAATTTCACAACAGCGTAGAAATTTAGACTCCTTTTGTCTATTGAATAATAAACGTAGTTTATGTAGACATATATTGCTTTTGTGATGTTGATCTGTGTCTTATTCTGCTTTAACGCGTTATTGGTTTTGGAATTGCTTTGTTTTTTCAAGTTTTCCTATTTTATTTGATTGTAATAGTTCTGTAAAAACTCGCAGTGGAGCAGGAAAAGCCGTTCTTTGCATGCAAAAGGCTTGGAGAGGGTATTGAAGTGGTTGCAAGAACTAAAAATTCATTATGATTCTTTTCAAGATCAAGTAGGTCTTGTTGATGCTCAATGTTTTTAAGTACTGTCTTGTTTTCTTTTGCTCAACTTCAGGTCTTATTTTCTCATATTTGTGGTTGAAAGACAGAAATGCAAATGTTGAAGACCGGTTCATTGCTTCTCTCATCTTGTTGGAAGCATTATGGCATGCTTATGCACTTAGCAGACCACAAATTTTCTCAGCAACATAAAGAACTATTGGAACAATATCTGTCTGGTATTCAGGTATAGAGAGAAAAGAGGCCAAAAATCTTTGATAATGCTGAGGCACTCTTGCTTTCCTTTCTTCTCTCATTTGACAGAATCTTATGGAAAACATTTGCAGTTCTATGCAGGCAACGAAGCTGCAGAACCTAATACGAGCAAAAACAGCAAATCAGAGACCATAATATTTTTCCTGAATTGCCTTATGCTTTTATTGGGTCGGCTAGATAATCAGCAATTTGGAAATGCAATAACAGAATTTGGATCTCAAATTTCTCAAGTTCTCATGTCTCAGGTAGTATTGTGAACTTCTCGATTAAGTTGCAACAACTTTGGTACAGTGGAAAATAGTATCTTTCTTGAGTTCTAATTAACTGTGAAAATATAATGGCATTGCGTTCTTCCAAAAGCAGTGTATGAATTAAGGAATATAGCCCCCCTTTTGGATTCTATATTGCATTTGAAGTTTCAAAGTGGTAATCTTGTTCTGCAGCTGCATTCTGCTGATGAGGAAGTGATTGATGGGGCTATAAGCATATTTAAAGCTGTCATATTCAGAACAAATCATACTTTATCCAAAGGAAGTCTTGATGGCATTAAACAAATGGATGCTTTATTGCCATTGCTGCTAAATCTTTTGGATCAGCGAGATGCTGCAGCCAAATCTATTGTTAAGCTTCTTGCAGAATATTGCTCAGTGTACGATCCCCTAGTGAGATTTCGTTTTGTCATTTTTAAGCACATTTTATTTTCAAGACTCACTGTTGATCTTTTTTTGTACAGATGCTCAGATACTAAGTGCCTAAATGAAGTTCTAAAACGCATTAAGTCTGAAAATGTTGCACAAAGGAGAAATGCTGTTGATGTTGTAGTAGATCTCATACATATATCTTCGGGTTCAGTTACTGCACTGGCACAAGAAGCATGGTATGTAACTAAGTTGGTGGCTTAACATCTTATAATAACTCGTCAACATTTTGTTGATTTTGAATTCTTTCTTTCTTTCTTTCCTTTTTTTTTTTTTTTGGTTTGAGTTCTTAGGCAAGATGTTGCTAGCAGCTTGTTAGAATGTCTTGGAGATGACGATCAGGTTATACAAAATCAGGCAGCTAAATTGATTCCCATGATCGGTTAGTTTCCTATTTAGCTAAGTGGTTTATCAATCTTTCAAGAAGTGCCAAGAATTCATGGCAATAAAATTTTGCCATTGAAAAATAAGATCTTTCATTTTCTGTTGCAGACCCACCATTGGTTTTGCCTGCACTTGTTGAGCTAAGTTATTCCAGACACAAAAATTTACAGATATTGGCCGGCAGTGCACTCACGGCCTTGCTAGTCAATCATAAGCAAAACCCTGAAGTTTTATGTCTGTTGCTTGAGTGTCTTAGGTACCTTGCTGAATGAATTTTTCCTTTTCTCTTTTTAATATTATTTACTTGTTAGATTATGAATTTTGTGCAAATTGAAACTCAACTGCTTTCTGGAGTCTGGACTATACAAGATTTTGACAAATGAAAAGGATATCTTTATTTCTAAAGCAACTATTTGTTGTCATTTTAATTATAACTTGCATCTGTAAAATAATAATTATAATGTTTTCTGCAGTAAACTCTCTCAAAACCTGGATCCAGGAAGCTCCACTGTTAGCAAAGACGGTATGCCTAAAACCGTTTATATCCTTTAGGCCTGATTGTTGGTGTCCTTCCCTATTGCTTAATTAAAATGGACATACTGTTTTGTTGCACTAATAGATGCTTCTGGTGTGGACTCCCCATCAATAAATACAGAGAAATGATTTTAGAAGAGCTGCTTTCTCCGAATATCAAATTGTACCCTATATTAACCTGGTTTAATCTTGAAATTTGCATTGCAGGAACCAAATTTGATGCTGATAGGATCTTAAAGTTGCTCCCAGAATGGGCTAAACATGTAAGTTAGATTCGTATTGCGATGTATTTTATTATTTCCAATTTTCATAGTAGAAAAGTGTCTATAGGCAATGGAAAACCAGGTAAGAATCATGACTAAAAGAAATCTTGACTAGCTGAAATCTCCTTTCTGTGAGTTGGCTATTTTATATCCAATACAAAGTGATAATAAAGCTCATATTGCTCTATATATTCAGTTATTTTACCTCTGGTAAACAGTAGTGCTGTCTCATTTGGTTAAAATTTTCCTTTTATTAATATAACCATTGCCCTTAAACGGAATTTTCAGGTTGAAGATTGGCATGTAATGGTTGGTCCCTTAATTGGCAAGATGTTAGCTGAACCGTCAAATGCTGTTATTGTCAGGTTCCTCAGTCATATAAGTGAATACTTGGCCAAGGCTGTGGATATAGTGTTTCATCAACTTATATCGTATATGAGAGAACAGGAAGAGTGAGTCTGAATCTGATCTTGACTCATATGTGCTTTGTTTTTGCATTTATCGCATTTCCTACTTGTATCAATCATTATTGATCCTCATGTGCTTCTCACTTACGTGCTCAATATACGTTTCCAGTGATGTTAGTATCATTGTTGTGGTACGACAAATCAAATATTCTGGCTATATATCTTGTCTCATATTCTGTGATTTTTTTAATCTTTGTTGGGCCTTGAGCAGGTCTGAAGACTGCCCTCCAAAAAGGACAAATTTGAATAGTGAGGCTATGAAGCACGAGCATCGTCTCTTTACCCGCCTTTGCCCATTGCTTGTAATCAGATTGCTTCCTTTAGCAGTTTTTGATGACCTCGATTCTCCTGTTGTATATGGTGAAAACCCAAGTATGTTCCTCACTTTTAATTTTCTTTTTCATAGATCAGCATCCCGTACATCTCTGGAGATGCAAAATGACAATTTTGACTTCATCTTTCATATTTCATGAAAGTAACGCCCCATGAAACAAGGCATGCGGAACGATTAATTTATACGTTATGCCTCATACTATATATTGCTATAATGTTCTGAAATTGCTGTTCCTTCAGAAGATGGGCGTTTCAGCATTGAGGACACTGAGTGCATTGCTGCCTTAATTCTTAAAAGGTTTGCCACTCAAACGAAACACTTTCAGGTTCAGGTATCTGTGCCTGAGAAAAGAATTCTCATATATATAACTTTCTTTTAGGGCTTTGAGTCAGACTGAGTTTGAAGATGTTCGAAAGCTTGCTGCAGAGCTCTGTGGTAGAATTCACCCGAAGGTAGCAACAAACTGATATAAAACCCAATCATGAAGCTATTGCGCGAATTACTTTGGCGAATAGAAGTTTATCTGTAACTATAAATTCATTATAATTCATGCGTTGAACTGATTTTTTATGCAGGTTCTGGTTCCAATTTTGTCCTCTCAGTTAGAATCCGCTGCTAAAGCTAAGGACGTATCGAAGATCAAAGTTTGCCTATTTTCCTTTTGCACTTCTCTTATGGTAAGACCATAGCCACCATCCTCTTTGAAATGTTATTCCAAATATTGAGTTCACAGTATTTTCTACCAAATCTCAATTCTCTTTGTTGTGTTTGGAATAGGTTAGAGGCAGAGAAGCTTATGGATATCCAGATGTATTAAAAATAAGGAAAACAATACAAAAAGTTCTGACGTGGAAATCGGTGGAACGAGACGAAAGTAAGTATTTATACTCGTTAATCATGAGTGGCGCCAGAGACCTCTTGTGTATAATAACTTCCGTGTTCCAACGTATGACTGCTGCATTGTTTCTTGTGCAGTTCCAAAAGCACAACATGGGTGCATAGACTGTTTGGCTTTGATGTTGTGCACAGAACTACAAGCCGCAGAATCCTCAAAAGGTGCAATTTGCAGAATATATGTTTAGAAAGTATTTTGATAGTTCATAGTTCCTACTGAAAACTAAAGGGCGTGTGATGTAGTTACAGGCACTGCTATTCCCAGAGGTTCAGTTCTTGCGTATGTGATCAATCAATTGACAGGCAATGATGAGGATATTCCTTTTGAATCTAATGGAAGCGATAGCACAGTTGAGTCAACTCTCCACCTGTCGTTTCGACTTTGCATGGCCAATGTCCTTATAAGCGCTTGTCAGAAGATAATGGACTCCGGAAAGAAACCATTTGTTAGGAAAGTTCTTCCACATATTATCAGTTCTGTGGGGGTAAGTTTGTTTACCCATTGTGTTTGTGTGTATTCTTTCTCTAAAACGAATCCTTATTGTTGAGTTCTGGCTAGGGATGTGAACAGATCGAGCTGGATCAACATCGAGCTTGAGTTAGAATAATTAAGATATAAATTTTTAGCTTGTGTCTGAAACACGGTGGAATACTGAAATTTATGGAAAATTTGAGCTTAAGCCTATGATTTACTCAGTAACCAAGCCAACCCGAGCTCTACCCTGGTTTTCTTGGCTTGTTTGCTCAATTCATTTAATCTGAACTCTAGCTCGAGCCTTAAAAAATGCCAAACTCAGTGTCGGCTCATTTACATTCGTACTTCTGGCCTAGAGCGTTGGGTTATAATACGACAGATTTGCCCTTTTCTGATTTGCCACCCTATCTTCTATTTTCAGGGGATGATGGAGCCAGAGATTAAGGCCGCATGCATCCAAGTCCTCTTTTCAGTGGCATTCCATATGAAATCTTTGATGCTTCGATATTCTGGCGATCTTCTTACCGTTGCTCTCAAATCACTCAGAGAAGGATCTGACAAGGTATTCCGTGTTCATGATCTGTAATATTGTATAGGGCTAATTACACCAACATGCTCCTAGATTTAACTTAATTAGACAAACCACAAACTTTCAATTTGAGAAATTACGGAACTTCAGGTGGCGTACCCTAATGTTTGGCCTAACTCATGTATTCTTGTCATGAACATGAATTTAGAGTCAGATATTGACACTTTTAAGTCTCAACGACAAGACTAGGGTATTCGTAAAAAAGTAGAGATGATATTACCACAGTCCATCGATGCAGATATAATATATGGAATACGAACTTACTATTCGTTCACATTGTGGCAGGAGAAACTAGCCGGAGCGAAGTTACTGGCGAGTCTGATGGCGGGTGAAGAGGAGGTGGTTGATAGCATATCAGGTGGACTATTAGGAGCAAGAACGCTGCTTCAGAATCTATCTTCATCAGATCCTTCACCAGATGTAAGGCAAATGTGCCAACAACTCCTTGTATGTTTGACTCCTCATTAAAACTTCTCTACTACCTAGTTTCTTTCTCTTCTTCTTACATTTCTAATGGATTGGGATGTATAGATGCATTATCTTAGCAATGTATATACGTTCTTGAATTCTCCCAGAGATTGATGGGCTCGTGTTGTGTTACATGCTCGTGTGTATTTTGTATTTGGTTCTATTTTGGATGGGGGACTGCCACCTTTTACAGTCAAATCTCTCTTCTATCACCTCTCCAAATTATTTCTCAAGTTTCAAATTCCGACACATACTTTTTAAACTATTATTTGTGTGGTGTCGTGTCGGACTCCCCTCCGAGTTCTTATATAATAAATTTCAACAAGAATTAGGTGAGGGGAGTTGTTTTATAATTGATCTCTCCTCATGCAGAACATGTGGGTGGATTAAGATAATTTAGTCAGTGGGAGAGATTACGTTGACAATAATGCGTATCAATTAGGAAATGGTTGCCCACAGCTCGTTCGTGAAGCCCACCAATAATATTCACAATTTTTTTAAAAAAATAAATCAAGAACCATAATTTTATCTATTTCTAGTATGAGCAGAAAAACAAACAAATAAGTAAAATCCATTGGTTGCTAACAGGTATTGGTTTAAATAGTTCCAGGATTGTATCTTGAAGCCAATGTTCCGAATTCAAATTCCTTTGGCTATTTGAGCATGCGTGTGTCTTAAAAAAAAGTAAAATCTTTTGACACTAGTTAATTGTAAAATTATTTTTTATTATTAATGTCAAATCTTGGAACACAAAATTTTAATTAAATCAATACAGCGTGAATTACACCGCTAATATTAATGTCACATATATGCATATTAAATCCATAAAAACAAAATAAAAATCCGTAAAAAAGAGAGCCACACCGAATTCCACACAGCCAACCGACGCCACGTTCCTGTGAATATGTAACTGTAACCTACGACAGTTGGATGGAGTTGAAACAAACTGAAAAAAGAAAACAAGAAGAAAAGAGAAGTCTCAGATGCTGCATCTGCTGTTCTCGGTGGCGTTCTTGGCGGCACCACTCATGCTACACGTTCCTCCGATCAGAATCCTAAGCGTTTTCGTCGAGTCAATGGAGTTCCTCCTCCGCGGCTCCACCGCATACATCACTAGCCTCTGCCCGCGCCTCCGCCGCCGCCACCTCTCCACCGCCAGAAGGTAGGCTGTAAATCTTCTCGATACAGGTCTCTGTGCCTTTGTATTTTCCGGCTTTTGGAGATAGAAGGAAGAATAGGAAGCTTTTGGTGTTTGTACTTCCTTGTTAGAGTGATTGAATATATACTGATATTCAAGACTCTGTGCTTTCTAGCAAGAGATTTGTTTCTGAATTCTGATGCAAAAACTCTTTTTCAGTTCTTTGTGATTTCCCTTTTCATGTTATCCTCCCAAATAATGAAATCTCTTTCTTATGTTACAAGAAGAATACTCTCTCTCCTTCACAGCACAATAATGGGGTTATACTTATACCTGGAAATTTTCATGGAAATGTTGAGGAAAAGGCAAAAAAGGGTTCAAGAAAGAATGCATTAAGCATGAGTTAGGGTCCATCATCATCACCATCTCCAATCAAGTTACAGATCTCAGAGCACTCCGACAAACTGTA
>JBBMKE010000003.1:10287102-10298065 GCA_037834125.1 Lippia alba
GAAAAGCTAGACGTGGAAAGGCCGCTTCTTTCACACGGGCTTTCCTGTAAGGAACCGACATTTTTCTCTCAGATCTTCCTTCAAACACCTTACAGCCAAATTGTTTTTTTTCGGCTTTTTCCTTAATTCGTGAACATCAACACATGATGAAACAGGAAAAAGAAATCAGCTTCAAGAACCTGCGGGCCTTCATAATCGAAATAAAACCCACGATCCAAACAATTGAAGTTTTCCGATAATTTATACAATAAACCTCATCAACTGTGTTCTTTACCAGTGTCCAAACACCTTCAAATGGTGAAATCTATACATGCATTTGAAATCTATACATGCATGCATACATAATATATCCGAAAGGTGTAATAATTAACGAAACAAAGATTGGAAGAGAGGAAATTCAGTGGGAAGAAACTGGGGATTCAAAAGAGCAACGATGAACAAAAGGGATTAGGGATTTGCACTAAGCTGAAATTAGCACGGATTAAACCGATGTAAAATTTTAAACCCAATAATAAAATTACGGGGTTGTATAAAAAACTTTCCGCATAACACTTACTTCCCAAAATTTATTTAATTACAAAATAATTTCTCAATTTCCGCATAATACTTCCTAAAATTTATTTAATTACAAAATAATTTCTCATAATTAAAACTTTAAAATTTAAAAGAATATTAAAAGGGAAAAAAACACGTACTCAAAATTTAAAAATTTTAAAATTCCTATTCTCACTTTCTTTTATATCCATTTATAATTATTTCTCATAAACATCGTTATAATAAGCCTCATATCTCATAAACCTCCTTATATTAACGAAAAACTCCTGCCAAAACAACATTTTCTCGAGCATTTATGACATTGCAATTTGATCTGGGAAAAGTATTAGCTTTACACTTAAAATACATTTCTCTAATTTTGTTATGTACAATCACAAGTTCATCTATAAAAGCTTCCATACCCTCGTGCTATGGCACTATCATATCAAAATTTTAATCTCAGTATTTTATTATTTATTTTACTAATATACTCTCATATATTGAATTTAACCACGAAGCGTAATTACAAGTTAATTTAAGGAATTTTCCGATAGATATGTCAAGTTATTTATTACACTGATAAAGAATACGTGCATTCCACGCATAAAACCGTTTTAAAATAACTTATAATTAGATAAAATATAAAAGAAGCAACTATTTATGCATTTTGCCCCTCCAAATTTATTGTGGAGATTGAAAATCTAGAATTCAAATTCAATAATAATTTTTCTAGAATATTAAGTATACACTTTTCTAGTAGATGTATCGAAATTCTAAATTTTTCTTATATATTTCACAAATATTTATTATTCTAGTTTCCTGCCCATTCTTTTATATTATTCTAGTTTCATGTTCATTCTTCTATATTATTTTCAGTTTTTTCTAAAGTATTTTATAATTTTTTTCTCCATATGAAAATATACTTATATAATATATTAAACCAAGGGCTTATTAGTTATTGATTTCTGGTCTAAATAAGTATTATAATTAAGTTAAATAATTGACTATTATTATCATCTATACTATTATATTAAGTGATAGACCTTTAAATTAACCGTTTTAGTTTTTTGAATTCAAAAATATTTTTTTTTTTATATCACTGTATCTTAACTTCTTTTTCTCCCTCTCACCTGACTTGTCACGTTATCTATTACTAATCACCGTAGCACGTCGTCCCTGCGTGCAAGAAAATTTGTTAATGTAATTAATTATTTGTAATAAATTAAAAATAAAAGAAAATTTCAAATTTATTCAAATTCACAACAAATAGAAACATGCTCAATCGTACTTGGGTCTTAACTCAAGGGATCGAACCGTAGTAAGGTGATCTATGAAGGTAAAATAGGATTTCTAATTAAGAAAGTTAAATGATAGCAAAGATTTTCATGAAAACTTTACGGTTGGATCTAGGGATGGATAATAATCAAGCCAATTTATATTTTATATCACTGGCTCGGCTAGACCGAACCGGCTTGTTTACATACATAGTGTCATCCCATCATACGATTTCTTAAAATAGACAAAACGCAATAACATAAAATAAAAATTAAGAACAATTACCTTGCTAGGATATATATTTAAATTTGAATTTTAAAAGTTCAAGGTTGAAGCTTTAATATTAAATTGATCTCTTTCTCTTTCTCTTTCACTCTTTTCTAATTTTTTTGCAAAGTGTCGCGACAGACTTTATAAAGCAGAAAAAATGCAAAATAAAATAAAGTTAAAAACAATTATCCTTTCTCTTCCACTCTTTTATGATTTTTTGCACAATGTCACGATAAGACATTTTAAAGTAGAAAAAATGTAAAATAAAATAAAATTAAAAACAATCTCTTTCTCTTCCACCCCTTTTTCTGGTTTTCTATACACTGTCACAACAAATTACGACTTTTTAAAGTAGAAAAAATATAAAATAAAATTAAATTAAAAGCAATTACCCTTTCTCTTCCACCCTTTTTCTGGTTTTTTGCACAGTGTCACAATAAATTACGACATTCTAAAATAGAAAAAATGAAAAATAAAATCAAATTAAAAACAATTACCTCAAACCTGTGTTAAAATATATAATATTTGAATTTAGAACGAAAGAAATTATTGCGACAATAAATTGAGGGAGAAAGTTGATAACGAAGTTGAGACGGTGATTTGAGGAAAGAAGTTGATACCTAAAGAAATTAAGAGTTGAGGAAGGAGTTGAAACTTATAAATTGAGAGAAGAAGTTAAGGATTGAGGGAGTTTTCATCATGCAAAACTTCTCAAAAGGAAATCCCAAAAGACACTCTTACAATGTTTTCCTTAATAATAGTAAGGGTATAATAGGCAATACAAAAATTAGTGTTTTGGTGTCACAAACTGTCGTTTATGAGACAAAACATTGTTTCCTTTTTTATATAGTATAAATATATTTTTATTCTTTCTTCAATTTTTTTTTTATTTCTATTTTGTAAAATCTTTCAAAATTTTAATTATATTAAAAATAATTAAGAAATAAATATTAGCATAAAATTCTAATTTAATATATATTTAAATAATAATAATTTTATTATTTGCACACACACAGAGTGTGTCGTTATTACTAATTATTATCTATACTAGAGCGTTTGATATATTAAATTAGGCTCATTTAGTGCATTTAATTTTAGTTAATTTTCTGTTTGATATCGAATATTAAATCTCACTTTGCTCACTTTAGAGAGATTAAGTTCTCAAATTCTTAGCCAGGGGTTGGCAAAGTGGTTGAAGATTCTTTTCTGAAGGCAAAGACTCAGGTTCAAATTCCTGTGACCACTTGGGGTGTGTGCGTTAAAAAAAAAATCTCAAATTCTTAGGCGAGGGGGTGTGTTTATCGAAGATTAACTTATCTCTTATAGATAAGTTTAAGAAATTAGTGAGTGATATTTAAAATTAATATTCTAAATGATATTTCACTTTATAAGATATATCAAACACGATAATAACTGAAACTAGATGCAACTAAATTTATTAATTGAATGTATCAAACACAAAATTAACTTCTCCCAAGAACACTTAATTTCACTTAATTCCTGATAAATAGATTAAGTAAAATTGGATAATTTATATTATCAAACGCTCTAGTATAAATTAACTTCTCCTGAGAACACTTAATTCCCGTCAAACAGATTAAGCGTAAATAGGAATCGTTTTGGTGTCTTCGACTTGACTATTTTCTTTTCTACCCCCAACTTTTAAAAAAATTTCTCTCTTGCACGATCTTTTCTTTTCTTTTTCTAATTTTAACATTTTTTGTTTTCTTTTAATTTATATATATATTATCTTTTAAAGTTAATTTTCTCTCTTTCTTTAAAAAAAAAAAAATTATTTACGAATTCTTAAATCACATTTTTTCTTGCACCATATTAATCTTTTTCATATTCTTTTATCCTTCTTTTTAATACTTTTAATCTATACTATTAATAATCTTTTTCGTATTCTTTTATCCTTCGTTTTAATACTTTCAATCTATACTATTATATTAAATGAGAGGACTTGGTCTCTTGGACTCTCCATCTCTTTTTATTTTAGTTGATTTTAAAAAAAGAAACTCACCCACTTACAACATTCTCAAACTATTTTTTTGAACTCTTGATTTCTTTTTAATTTTATTTTAATTTAAAAGAAATTAAAAAAGCTCAACCCACATACAAAGCTAAATGATCTCAAACACAAAAACTAACTAATCTCAAATGCATATTTTATGGATTTTCTATTAATCTCAAACACTTATTTTATGGATTTTCTGCTTTAAAAAATATGAATTTTATGATTAAAATTTTATGATGCACACGCATAGAGTGTGAAAGACTGAAAGGTTTACTAGTTATTATTATTACACACCCTTAAAGTAGTTAGGGATTCGAATTCGAAATATTATTTTAAAATAAAATTTTAACTATTTAGATCAACTACTGTTGGCGGATAATGAACAATTATATCAATTCACAACAAAAAAAATTATAAAAACAATTATATCAATTCGCAACGGAAAGAAGTATCCATCAAGAACCACACTTTTATAATAGCATACATTTATTCTGATTTTTGGATTAGTATTTTTTAAACATGAATTTGTACATCGTTGTAACTTGTAACTATTACTACGGTCACATGTCTTCTGTAGAGTTCTTGGGGATTTACTAATTAACAGGTATATAAGATACACACACTTGAGAGAGAGAGAGAGAGAGGGAGAGCCATGCATGCATGGGATTAAGGTGATGGAAGTGGCGGGAATCAGGCGCAGGTGTTCCTCAAATTCCACTCAAACATGTGAAATAGCTACTCTCGTGAACGATAAAATTATTGTGAGGTGATCTCCTCACTACACTCCAAATTCCCTACTACAACAAGTCAAAGAGTTCATTTTCTTCTCTCTCACACACACAATTACTCAAATTTGTGTAATTAAGCAATTCGGATGTCTAATCAAGAATTTTATTTATTTTGGGTTCCAACTCTAAGATGTAACGCTATTTTTGCTTGTGATAATTAAGTACATAGATATTCAAATACATGACATCTAGATTCAGCATTGATGAATGATGTATTTGACCAAATTCATCCACAAAAAAAGACAAAAATTAAGCGTCTAAATATAATTTAGATACACAACATCTAAATTGAGTTTGATATTCTGATTCATATAAAGTTCAATATCTAGTTTGTCCCACATTCCGCGACATTGGACGTGACAGGATGTGTCAAGCATCTCACGTCGAATAATTAAAGATATGAATTCAATATATAATGACTTGATAATATTTCTCTGAACAATTAGTTTTTGGAGGTGAATTAAGTCAAACACATTATTCATCAAGCATAAATCCACTTATTAGTTCAAAAATGAGACAACTGGTTTGCGTGACGTAATGTCGAGTCACTAAACTATTCACCACTTTGAATATTTTGAACGGCAAATCAACTCAAAATTTTTTTTTCTTTTTTTTAAAGAAAGTAAATTTTTATCGGGATAATTAACTTTTTAAAACTTCATATACCTGACTATAATTTTTATTCGTAAACACACACTCACATATGATATAATCGTGATGGGAAAACCTTGGATTCTCCCAGAGCAGTACTTGGCCATAACATACGCTATCCCATGACTAACATGCTGAGACTTCAGACATTCATTCATTCTTCTCACGTGTTTCCATATTCCCCTCTAAGCTTCCACATTTTTTAATAACCACCCTCAAGTATTTTGATTCAATATTTTCGAGCAAGTAATTAATTAACACTTACTAGGACCATTTTGCCCCCACACAAACAAATAAACGGACACACTTACAAATATTTTTTTATTGCATCGTATCAGACATCATGTCGAATACCTGTCACGTGATAAATTTTGAGAAAAAATCAATGTTTTGTCGTGTCCGTGTTACGGTGCTAGCTCGTTGGTTGAACAATTTCCTCTATTTCCTACAAATGCACGGTCTTATTTCTAAGAATAAATAAATTAAGGTGTAAAATCAAATAAGCCAAAACAAGGATGAAAGATATACACATAATGTGACTTCTTGTACTAGAGTAAAAACACTACTAGTGGCAACCAACACTAAGTGACCAAGTGAGTGAGTTCAAACGGTTCGAAAAAGTAGTTTTATCTCCAAAACGTGAAGGCATTTAAACCAAACAAGGCTCACACACACACACACTCAACTTCCTATACATATCCCGCGCCATTCATCCCCATCTTTAGCAAACACTAAGAAAAACCTCAAACTTCCCATACACACACACACAACTTCCTATACGTATAACAGCAAATAAACCTCAAATTCCACACTATATTTTAGAGAAAATACTGAACCCCCCACCCCACACACACACATACATGGAAGGATGCAGAAAATCCCCCATCAAGCCCTGGAAAAAAGGTCCTGCGAGGGGCAAAGGGGGTCCACAGAATGCCACGTGTGAGTATCGCGGCGTCCGGCAGAGGACGTGGGGGAAATGGGTGGCTGAGATCAGAGAACCCAAGAAACGAACAAGGCTATGGCTCGGCTCTTTTGCTACTGCAGAAGAGGCAGCCATGGCGTATGATGAAGCAGCAAGAAGATTATACGGTCCAGAAGCGTACCTTAACCTCCCGCATTTGAGGTCCAACTTCAATCCTCTCAACAAATCGCACAAGTTCAAATGGTTCCCTTCCAACAATAAGTTTGCCGCCATGTTCCCACCTTCCGGCCTCCTGAACATAAATGCTCAGCCCAGTGTCCACGTCATCCACCAAAGGCTGCAAGAATTGAAGAAAACGGGGTTTTCCAGCTCATCATCATCGAGTGATCCTAAAATTAATATAAACGAGCAGCGAGTGGAAGTTATTGAAAAAGAGGAGAAAGAACTTGAAGTTTCGTCTGAGAATAAAGTGGTTAGTAGCAGCACTACCTCGGAAGAGAAGCCTCAGATTGATCTAAATGAGTTTCTCCAGCAGATTGGGGTGCTTAAAAGAGATGATGACCAGACAAGTGTGAGTGTGAGTACGAGTGTGAGCGAAGCTTCTAGAAGCTTCACAGAGATAGAATCACAGACATATAAAGAGGATGGAGAGGATTTTAACTGGGATACGTTGAGTGAAATAGCTGGAGCAGATATTTATCTAGGAGCAGAGGAAAGTACCTTCCATGTGCATGATAGTACTGAAGAGCTGATTTTCCCTCCATCCATCTGGAATTTTTGAAAGAGAAGCGAAATTTACACGATACCACAGGAGTTTACACCATATAATGTATTAGCACTAGTAGAGTTTTTTACAGCTGCATCTTGTGTATTCGTGATAATATAGAGCCAACAAAACAATAACATGACAGGTGATGGAGATCATGAGTCTTTATCTGCAGATGTATGAGTTAGATCCATTACAACAGAAAAGACTGCTGACGCCATGTTCAGATACTAAGAAGACACAATTTGCAGGCATGGCAGCCAATTTAATAGAATTATATTATATGAATAGATGGTAAATAGCGACATATAAGTATCCCTCCAGTATGTAGGTCTTCCAAGTAAATAATTATTGCAGCTGTTTTTTGCATCACAAATAAGAATTTTTCCTGAATTTCTGATTTACTCAGTACCATACTCAGAAGCACTCAAATATTCCGCATGTTCTTCAAAGTACTCAACTAAACGTTTCAAGAACTTATCACCACTAACAGTTTCAGTGTCGCAAATTATGCAACATTGTCTCCTAGCTCGCGTCACAGCAACATTCATTCTCCTCCGATCACTTAAAAAACCAACCTGAAACCAGATCAGTTTCTACATTAGATTTACATTCCAATAGAAGGTTTGACGTTACCCAATTTTTTTTTAAAAAAAGTAACATTTTGCAATAGACGTACCTCTTTCTTCGAGTTCGACCGGACCATTGAAATTATAATTGCTTCCTTCTCACGGCCTTGAAACCCATCAACAGTAGATATTTCGATATCTTTTAGCTTGTCTTGTTTGCTTCTTAACGTCTTCAGTAGCACAACCTGAAGTAGCATGGATATCATGAATTTGTGCTCTTTCATTCTCAATCCAGAGAGGTCTTAGAATTAATTGCAAATTAACCTGTGCAGCATAAGGTGTAATAATTCCTATATTGGCAGGTTGAACTCCATTCTCCACTAGTCTCCTAGCATGTGCTATAGCGACTGCTGCTTCGCCCTCATTCAGTGTACTATCTTCTTCATCCTTCTTCTCTTCCATATCGCAACTGAATAGGATACTCATACAATTATTTTAAAAAAACTAAAACCAGGTGATTAATTATAAGAAATGGAATCAAATGTCTATAAAAATGTTCTAAAATTTGAACTGTTCATTGAATCGAATAATCAACCAGTTCAGGGCAACTAGTTAACCACTAAATGATATATAATCCAGTCAATGAGAGGTCATAATTATATTATAATTTATATATAATATATTAAAAATAAGTTTCTGACATGAATGAGATAATAACATTCGTAATGACAACCACTCAGACAATAAGGAAGGGCCGCAAACACAAGACGCCATTAAATATCATAAGCTTCTTAGAGTCTTTCTGTTTCATCCGGATTGAGGACTGTGCACATACCATAATCACATGATAGTGAAAGAAAAAGACAAACGGCATACCCAGCTATGTCTATGAGAAGAAGTGTTGCCTCCGTTGAAGACGACTTCTTGACACCCTCGAGCTCATATAGAGTATGGGCCGCAACACTTGAATGGGCTTTAACCTGTTATTCAAGGTGGGACAAAGCAAAGTCAACAAACAAGTGCAAAGCATATCAGATGTCTGAATTACAAAGCTTTTGGTGAGGTTAAATGAGGAACCCATAAAAATCCTTCCTGAGGTCAAATTGTTAGCATGATTTACTAAGAGGATATTTGGCTAAGCTTATTTTAAGGAGCTTATAAGCTCTCACATCTTACAAAATATTTTTGGAGGCTAATAAGATGATGGATCTTACAAGTTAAGCACAAGATCATGAGCTTATAAGATGTTAGTAATGGCAATCGGTAATTAAAACGGTTCAAATGAAAGGGATTCTATTCAGATTTTAAATGAGTTGGTATTTCCCCGACTTATTTAAAAGGAGCTTATAAGTTCAGCTGAACACCCTCTCACTTTTTCACAAGGAAGGACTTCTTTAAAATTTTGTAAGACTGCTAGAAACAGCTTCTCTGTTTTTCATGTGCAAAAATAATGTCCATGCCAAACCTTGGAATATTCATTCAACTCTTTCTGAAAGTTCTAGGAATCAGAGTTCCGTATTGGATTGCATACAATAAGCATCAAGTCCAATTCAACTATTATTAAGAACAGAGGAAAATAGAATGCTCTTAGTTGCGAGATTCAAGCAATACCAGTGAATTTCTATCGAAGTACCTTGCCATGATAGAGCTCTTCAGACGACCAATTCATGATAAGTTCATGCATGCGGTACTGAACAGTTAGCATAGACATGACTTCATCTCCATACAAGTCTGCCAGGCGCTCAAAGAGTGTTCTTCCTAATCCCTTTTTCTCGGCCTCAACACTTTGAATAGTTGGGGGAAGCTGGAGGTGATCACCAGCTAATATGCATCTTGGACCCTAGTACAGGAAAATATCAGGTGCTTTGGTGGCTGACACTCAAAAAGAAAAAGACAAGGAACAACGGATTTTGCTGATATTTAGAGATATTGATTACAATTTCTGTCATTATATTTTGAACCCGTAATTCTATAACTACCTTTAGAAGAGCAATCCAGCATGCTATTTCTAATGCCTGGGCAGCTTCATCAATAATAACCAAATCAAATGAATAGCCTTCCAATTTCTTAGTCAATACACCAGTCAACGTTGTTAATAGCACATCTGCATTCTTAATCACATCCGCCACTGCCAGCTGCTGCCTCTTACGCTCTTCTTTGGATAGAGTCTTCAGCTCTCTTCTAATATCTCTCTTAGTGTTTCTATCTTTTGCTTTTAAGAGTTTACCATTCAAAGTCTGCAGAAAAAACATCATAAATATGAAAAGCCATCATGTCCCAACAAATAATAGGCATCTTCGGTTTCAGTGATTAGAAGTTCATTAGAATTTTATTGACTAATTTCTCAAAGTGTACCCTAGTGGTAACACCTGTGCACTGGCCATGGTTCACAATCAAGACTAGCGTTACAAATTTTAGCAAAATATTGTGAGCTGCCACATTAATTATGCCCCAACTGAACCCCATGAAAATTACCAGTCATTGCGATACAAAAAAAGAAAGAGAAAAATTCAAGGCTGTGAAGCTATATACAAATAAAAGCAAACTTTTTTTCCCATAAGGATCACATCTTTATATGGCCTTATTATACTGAATATCAACAGACTAATGCAACAGAATGCATTACTCTTGACAATAAAACTCTAGATGGAGGCGATGTAACAGTATTATTTACACAATGTACCTTCATCTCCTTGCGTATGTCATTTGCAAGGGCACTATTATCCCCACGCAGAACCTATAGGAAATTGAAAAGGTGAGAACTGGATACTCAAATCACTTAATAAAATCAAACCACAAGCAGGAATGTCATCAATTCATGGTGACCTTGTGAAACTTTTGAACAAGAATAGCCAGAACACCAAACTGAAGGATTAGTTACTCTTACTAAAATTAAGATTAGCTACATAAAAGGATCAGAAATTTTTACTAGAAAGAAAAGGAAAGTAATACATTTACGGTATGGATCAAGTAATACAAACTGTAAAGAGAAGTTCATGCAGAAAAGACTGCCATGATTGGAGTAAGATATATGAACAATCAGCAGATTTAAGGATACAATCCTCCACAAAATGTTTTGAATACAGAAAAGAAAGAAGGCAGAGGAAAAGAGTGAGAAAGGAACAAGCAAGATAAGTACACAAGGGCCTTAATTTGAACAGATGGTTA
>JBBMKE010000003.1:10332341-10343747 GCA_037834125.1 Lippia alba
TTCTGGGCACAAAGTTACGGGAAAAACAGGGGTTCAACCCAAATCACCGACAAAACTTAAATTGGTCCGATTCAAAGCATCCCACACATCAACAATAATGCATGAAACATTAATATATGCGTATACAACAAGAATTTCATGAAATGAAGCCATGTGGTTCAATCCCCAATCAAATATGCATTGATCAAATGTTGGCTACAAGCTATTAATGCATTCACCCACCAAAACCAAGTCATAAATGCAACATATGCAACATATAGCACTCATTCTTGAAGTTCAAAACCAACCAAATGCATGCAAGTGATCAAAACAAAAAATTATGCACAAAGCCCTAACTATTCACCAACATGCTCAAAATCATATGTGCAACATATTTCAAGAAGAAATGATCGGAGAGAAAGATAGAGGATGTCGTGGGATTTCCGAAACTTACTTGGGCTCGGAAAAAGATCGAGAAATGAAGGAGATATGGTGATTGGAAGATTGATCAAGGGCTTGCTCTTGTTCTTCTCTTGTTCTTGGTATAATTGGCTAAGTGTGGAAATGAAAGGGAAAAGAAGGGGGTTCAAGGTATAAGGGCTGAACCGGTTCGGTTTATTCGGGTCGGGTCGGTTCTTGGTTTTCTCGGTTTAATTTATTTCGGCTTTAAATGGTTCCGGGTTCGAATCTCCGACAACTCAATTAAATAAAATGCAATGAAGCGCAATTAAATCCACATAAATCATATAATTTCAAATAATATGCATACTTGAATTTAAATCACATAACTACCTGTCGGCTCAGAAATACGGGGTGTTACATACTAATATAAACTTGAACATAAATGACTCTTCCCAACTATTATATTATATCGAGATTTCGATGATAATAATGTGAATATACAACAAAAAAAGGTATTTAATTTGTTTGGATCACCAACTACACCTACAAAACTATCCAATGTATGGTCCATCTAAATAAAAGATAAATATAGGGGTAACTTTAAAAATTAGATATTTAAATTTTGAATACATTTGAGCAAAAAAAATTGTCACATATATAATTAATATTCGACTCCAATCAAAATAAATAAAATATTAATAGAAAAGATTAATGTAATTTTTGTTTTAAAATTATAAAATTTACGAGACGTGACGAGTTAAAATTATTAAACAATTTTCATACCGAAATTGAATAATTATTTTATAATTGAAACGGATAGACTCGTTGATTTGAAAATTTTATCTTCCATCAAACTAAATTTTATTCAATAATAATGGCGTATCCATATTTGTTATCAGTGGTTAGTTCAACAGGTAAAATATTATTTTTTTTAGTGCACTCTGAGTTTGAATTCTCTGACTACATAGAATGCATTTTCGGTGAATTTCTAATTTTAGTGTAGTTTTTTTTAATATTGTAATTTTAGTGTGTATTTTTTTTATATTTCAACTTTGGGGTAATCCTCTTTTTCAAAAAGAGTAATCACTGTAGTGAACAGTGATTTCATTTTTTCAAAAAGATGATTTAATACAAAAATCTATGAGTTCGTATACGCATTCATAAATTTTTGTATTAAATCCTCTTTTTGAAAAAATGGAATCACTGTTCACTACAATTATTCATCTTTTTCAAAAAGAGTATTACCCCAAAGTTGAAATATAAAAAAAATATACAC
Organism: Lippia alba; assembly: GCA_037834125.1. Lineage (NCBI taxonomy): Eukaryota > Viridiplantae > Streptophyta > Magnoliopsida > Lamiales > Verbenaceae > Lippia > Lippia alba. The sequence goes on from JBBMKE010000003.1 coordinate 10,333,999, forward strand.
CAAAATTACAATATGAAAAGAAAAACACACTAAAATTAGAAAAAACCCTGCATTTTCTTTAAAAAAAATTACATATTTACATACCCGTATTTGTAAAATATATATATATACACTCATAAATAAAAACAAAATTCTAAGTTAGAATTGTAGAAAAAATAAAGAAGTAAAGTGGTGAACCTTTTTTAAAAAATAAGTGAGTATCATAGGAAATAAGTTCAAAACCATTTTATTATAATGTACAAATTTTCATTTATTTATAAATTAACTTAAAAAATATATATTTTTAGTTTATTTCTACTTCCAATAAATTCTCAAAATAATAAAAAAAGAGAAAAAAACTAAAAACGTATTGACTATAATAATATATAGATCCGAATTGAATATAGAGAATTTCACTTTGCTACTACTTAATCAAATAATTACATTTACACTCTTCACAAATTTAATAATTACATTTACTCACCTCATGAATTTAATAATTATATTTATAGACCCTTATGAATTTAAAAATATAAAAAAAAATTGACTTTTTAACTGTGTAATATAATTGTTAAAATATGAGGGTGTATAAATACAATAATTTAACTAAACGGTATCAAACTATAATTTTCTATATTCTTTTAGATCTAAATATAAACTACCAAGTACCATAATTTAGAATTTAGAATTTGCAAACACAACACTTAGATTCTAATTTTTAACTTTACATCTTCTCTTTGATTTGTATAAAGAAAATCCAAATAATAATCATAAAAATAATTATTTATTTTCTCGATTTTTATTTTCATCACGCTATCGTGGCTTGTACGGTACAACTCCATCTTCTTTCCACTCTGAAGTCTGACCCCCCACATTACATACCACCATTTCTCTTCTCTCTCTCTCTCTCTCATTCCGCCATTAATATCAGCTCTCTTTCTCTCTCTCTACAATCTCGTGGGGCGGCAGAGCAATTAATAGAACTGATTCAATGCTGAGCCTCTGCGTAATCTAGAGCTGTTGCAATTTGCAATACTGTTACGCCTTCGGAGCCCCCAAAAAATTTTGAGCTGTGTATGGATTGATATCTTGATATTGTTTTTCTGCACATTTTCCCAGATTTTGTTCTCTGTATTTATTGCAGAACCTCTCAGTTTCGAGAGCGTGACCTGGGATTAGGTTGGAGTGAGAATCTGGGTTTTTTGGGGGACGTGGATATAGTCGATTTATGGCGATTGCGGCGGCGATAGTGATTTTGCCGTTGGGCGTTCTGTTCTTCATTTCCGGACTCGTTGTTAATCTAATTCAGGTTTTTGCTTCTTCCTTTTTTTTTTTGCAGTGTGTGGTGGTTTTGTTGGGTGGTTTGATGGGATGGGTGTTTGTTGATTTGTATTTTGATTTGTTGAGCTGATTTAGTTGAGATAAGTGTGTGCATGTGTGTGTGGGCTGTTTGATGTTTAGTTAGTTATTGTTGAGTTTCATGTACATTTGTTGCTGTTCATTCAAGAATGTTGTTTATATCGAAGAGCTGTGAATGGGTTCAATCTGGAAATTTTTCAGGCGGTATGTTTTGTGCTCATAAGACCGCTGTCGAAGAACACTTATCGGAGGATAAACAGGGAGGTTGCTGAGCTGTTGTGGCTGGAGCTCGTGTGGATCGTTGATTGGTGGGCTGGAGTCAAGGTGAAATGATTGTTGAAATACTGATTGGTGGTTTTATCAAAGATACATTATGGTTTTTCAGTGACATTTTGATGTATTATAAGTTGTTAGATAGCATGTAAGGATTCATTTGGAGTATGAGCGATTATTCACTATCTTATGTTATTAAAAGCCGTCACACAGTTTGAAAGTTGCTGTGTTAAGTTTGAAGTTAATAGCATATTCATCCAACTGGAGATGACTGACTTTTTACATCTACATTGAATTTTAAGCCTCTGTGCAGTTTGAAGTTTATATATCACTAAGTTGAGTGCTAGCTTGATGAAAAACATGTCAAGTTCGAAAGTGAACTGAAACAGCGTCCATCCTATGTTGCATCTTCACTTTCTAATGCTGGGAATTGGGATATTATGATAAATGTATATCATATTGTTTGATAAGCAAGAATAACTTAGTTACAAATTTTGCTGTACAGTTTGATTTGTTACTATCCAATGTATTGAGGAGAAAAATTGTTTACTTCAAGCTGTGTTTTGTTTTTATCATTTTCATCTGTCATTTTATTTGGTTTGACACTGGTTACTTGGTTGCAGATTGAGTTACACACTGATTCTGAAACCTTTGCACTGATGGGTAAGGCCAGGAACGTCCTTTATATATTTCAGTTTGCTCTTTTTGCTGAATTTTCGACTTGCTTGAGTTGTGTATTTATGGTCATTCTGGTATCCTTTCAGGTAAAGAACATGCACTTGTCATGGCTAACCACAGGAGTGACATTGATTGGCTTGTTGGATGGGTTTTGGCTCAGGTTTGCTTTCTACTTGATTCGTCTGTAGGCACCACTTTTTCCTTTCCTAGATGCATCATCTGTACCCTCCTTGCATGCATGTCTTATCACATGTTGAGACTAAAATAATCATATTCTTGTTTCATGGCTAAGCAATAGAACACATTCATTTCCCATTGCTGAGTCTTTAAGTTAGCGACCACCAACAATGATGTAATTATCTGAAATAGGGATATCTGGAAAGGTTATTAGCAGCCCACACATTCACACGCCGTTACTTCTTACTATTTATTTAATTACTTTGTTCTGACATGGGAGATAGACGGATACATAAACCCCTTAGAAATATATGAATTAGGCTTTTGGCTGTATCTCTATGCATGAAAATTCAATACACATGTGATCAAGACATTGTGATTCCCCAAAGCTTTTGGCTGGCTATTTCATGTCATCCTTACTGAAAAAACTTCTATTTACTGATTTTTGGATCTTCTAATTACAGCGGTCAGGTTGCCTTGGTAGTGCATTAGCTGTTATGAAGAAATCATCAAAGCTCCTTCCTGTAAGTTGCACATTTCAGACTTCTTGTTATTCTTAGGCGTTCACCTTTCTCTTAATGCCTTTCGCGTTGGAATGTTAATGCATATTCAAGTTTTTGAAATCATCAATATTTTTAGGCCTTAGTTAATGGCGAACTTGGCAAAGCTTGATAACGGCCATTATATATTGTTTCTTGAGTAAAACTCAATGCAATTCACATATTTGCTTGGGAACTATTTAAAACTTAATTATGTCAGCTGTTCTATTCATGTTTCCCTAATATGTTGGTCTGAGCATGCAACAAGATATAGTTAACATGTAATGTTTTGCTTTTCTATGAAGGTAATTGGATGGTCCATGTGGTTTTCTGAGTATCTCTTCCTTGAAAGAAGCTGGGCAAAGGATGAAAACACATTAAAGGTATGAGTGGTAAATTTGTACCATCAGCTACTTTATGAAATTTCTCGTATTTTCTTTTACTTATATTGTTTCTCTTATTGTCTTTCTCGCTTTGTTAGCTCCCCTAACGAGTGCTGAATTCTAAACTCAGTTAAAATCTATTGCAGTCAGGACTTCAACGTTTAAGGGATTTTCCTCGACCATTTTGGCTGGCACTTTTTGTTGAGGGTACTCGCTTCACACAGGCAAAACTTTTAGCTGCCCAAGAGTATGCATCCTCACAGGGGTTACCTATTCCAAGAAATGTTCTGATTCCTCGTACAAAGGTTCCAAACTGACCTACTTGTAGGATCAATTACTTTCTGATTTCTTAAATGTTAATTCATGTTGGTACATTTTCGAGATCTACAAGACTTGAACTTTTGAACTTTCTCTTTCCATTAATGTTTGCATTGTCTAATGGTGGTGTCTTGACATGGTTCATTAATTTTTAATGTCATATACCAATTAGGAAACAACATCATTGTTATCCTCGAAATAGCTAGCTTTGAAAAGTTACTCTTTTGCTTGTGTTCATTTTTTTATGCTGGTTTTGTTTTTGCTCAAATAAATGAAGCATTTATTGAGGATAATTTAATTGGAGGTTAATTTTACCACATGCAGCTGCAGTGCTACTGTATTTTCTGTTCTTTAAATCATTACTCAGTTCTATATGCTCAGCCGTAGTCACGTTTTGATGATTTCTTTCAGGGTTTTGTAACTGCTGTAAGTCATATGCGCTCATTTGTTCCGGCTATCTATGATGTAACTGTTGCTATTCCCAAAACTTCTCCTGCACCAACCATGCTAAGACTCTTCAAAGGCCAATCTTCTGTGGTAAGCCTGCAAAAATCTAGTCACTCTGAGATGCAAAACTAAATTGTTGTCTACAACTTGAGTCTGAGTTCCGAATCATAACTTCAAATCTTTGATGTGTTTTAAGGCAAGAGCCAATATATTCTTTATGATTATTTATATATCTATATATGTCAAAAAAAAAAAGCTCGCGCAAACATTCAAACAAGAATGATTTGGCTTGAGTTGTTAACAAAATTTGACTACTAAAAAACCCAAATTACGATTTTAAGATGCTATTTTCTTTTTCAACTACTTGGATGCTGATGATTCGACTATTGTCTAGGTGCACGTTCACCTCAAGCGTCACACAATGAAAGATTTGCCTGAAACCGACGAGGCCGTCGCTCAGTGGTGTAAGGATATCTTTGTTGCTAAGGTACATCAACTCGATCTTTAATCTTTTACCTTTCCCCCTAAATTATCCTTCCATTTCTGTAAATCCTTACAACTATACTGAATCATTTTAACCATACAGGATAAGTTATTGGACATGCACAATGCTGATAACTCCTTTCCTGAACAACTGCAAGACACTGGCCGGCCAGTGAAATCCCTTCTGGTAATTTCTTTTGGCAATCTCTTTATGATTCTATTCCTCATTTAATTTTATCATCAAATTGAAATTTGATAAAAAATAATTTGTGAATCTATTCTTGCAAAAACAGGTTGTCTGTTCTTGGTCAATTTTGCTCGTCTTGGGAGCCCTGAAGTTCATCCAATGCTCCTCACTTTTCTCTTCATGGAAAGGTATCACGTTTTCAGCAGTCGCATTAGCAATCGTCACGATTCTTATGCAAATCCTGATTCAGTTCTCACAGTCTGAGAGATCAACTCCCGCTAAAGTCGCACCTTTGAAATCTAGACAAGATAAATGAAACTGTATTTATTGGGAAAATATAAACGTGTGTCCGTGGACCCGATTCTTGACCCAGTTATGTATCATCTTGCTATTTGCGCTGTAACTCTTGCGAGGCTGAAAACGTGTTTTTGCACTTCCATTTTTATTTTAGATAATTTGGCACTTTTAGTTTTATTTTTAGATATAGCTTGTGTAGCTCTGATGAAATTCTAATTGAAGGGATTATATCAAATTAGATTAAAACAAATCCTTATTTAATTGGGATTAATATGCATTGATGATACACAAATACTTTTAAAAAATTTCTTTTTAAGTGAAACTTTTAAGAAAACATTTGGATCACCTTATTTGTGTGTCGATATTATTGTGTCTGAATTTGTGCATTGTATATATGCATCATTGTTCCTGTTACACATTTGTTTTTCTCGAGTCTTGATTACATTTTCACAATTTTCAAACACTTTCCAAACATCTCGAAGAAACAAAGTTCGAAGAATGGAAGAAGCAAGGATTGTCTTTCCAAACCGATTAGGAAACCTAGAACTAATTTCATTAGGGTTCCGTCACCATCTTTGCAATCATTCTTCAAGGAACAAGAATCAACTACTCTAGTGAAGAAGAACACTACTCCGGAAACAAGATCAACGGGACATAAACAATCCGCCTACTCGACAACTTGGACGATATGTTATCTTTCGAAGATGAAGATTTTTTTGCAAAGCCTTTGTCGGAGTTCATCACTCCAGGAAATGTAGCAAGAGAATACCCAACGGAGAGTGATCTAAATGACTTCCTTGAAATTTAGAAGTTGAGAAATCCAAAATGTATAAGGAAAGGAAAAAACTAAAAAGTGATTTACACGACTTTCTCGAAATTAAAAATCCCAGTACCCTGAAAATTTCAATTGAAAGGATATAAGAAAATGAAAGAAGCGACCCCACAACTTTCCTGAAATCCAAATAACTTCGAGTAAAAAAAGTAGATATGATTATATGAATGTTGTATGTCCAAGGATTGTTTTAGTGCCAATTTCTGATGTTGGTCCGTTATCATTTGCTGACTTTAATCTACATATCGAGACGTAAAGTATTTTAATGTCATGTTTACGATATTTTTGTTATTTCGATCAAGAAAGTATATATAAATCTTGTATGTCCAATAAGTTGTTTTACGAATTCCTGATGTTAGTCAGTGGTCATTTGCTGAAATTAGTCTACATATTGAGATGTAAAGTGTTTTAATGTCATATTTATGACATTTTTGTAATCAAAATGTAAGTTTTCAAAAAATAAATAAATATCTCATTTTTGGAATCTTATTATTATTTTTTAGCACACGTCTTCAAATGATTAACAAAATTTTAATTTGGTTCATTGCTTTAGGAAAAGAAACCCTTTTAACTGCTTTGAATCAACTCATATTTAATTCATGGTACAACAACAGTTAAATGTATAACTTCTTGCAAAATTGGTTTAAAAATAATCGTTAATGTGAAGCTCTTGCAATTTCGAAATGTTTAGGGGCATTCGTGCAATTAAGAAAAAATTCAAATAGAAGAGTTCTAATTTATACCCGCAGCCCGCTCACATTTGCCCCAATCCGCATTAGCAAGCCCTAAGTTACGTGAAGTTTGCGATTTCTGTGTTTTTTCTTGCATCCGGGGTTGTGGAGGACTGCAATTCTTGGTGAGAAAGCACACGAAAATGAGTCGGAGCTTAGGAATTCCGGTGAAGCTTCTGCACGAGGCGTCGGGGCATGTGGTGACGGTGGAGCTGAAGAGCGGCGAGCTCTACCGGGGAAGCATGATTGAGTGCGAGGATAACTGGAATTGCCAGCTTGAAAATATTACTTACACGGCTAAGGTGGGTCTAATTTCTGAGTGCTCAATGTTTTTTCCGCATCACTGTATTTTAGCTGAAGTTTTCTTAATTAGAGTTTTTTGGTAATTTTATGGTGATATGTGGTTGTGGTGTTTCATATTTATTGTGGGTGTTGAAGTGTTGAAATGAATGTGTAGTTGAGTGTTTGTTTGTTCTTTGATTGCCTTCTGAGAAGAGCACGCAATCAGTATGATCATGGTTGCGATTATTTCTGAAACTCGAGTAAGATGTTAAGCCCCTCGAAATAAGATGGGAGTGGGTAAGCTGATGAGCTCCATCTTTGTGGGTGCGTAATTGTGGTTGCAAGATGATTCTTGTTTCTGTATGTGTTTTTTGTGGGTGTTTGTCATTGTAGTTTGATGTGTTCGTTATAGCCCTCTTGGGAAGATAGGCGCCCAGGAAGAGGACGTAAGCTGTTAACTTGTTTGGAGATTTTCATTTGTATTTATGTTTAGTATTATTATTGGTTAGGTTGTCAATTGAACATCCCTATAAAGCTTGGATTCTGAATTCTCGTGTCCAATTGTCTGGTGAATCATGTTTATGTTTCATCGTGAGTCCAACATTGGTATGAGATAACTTGCTGCAGTATAATTCAACTTTTATGAGTCTTCGGAATTGAGATTAGGACAAAACGAGAAGATAGTGTTTTCATGGCATAATTACATCTCTTGATTGCATGTCTAAGGATGCAACCCTGCTTAATGACTAAATTCTTTTTGAATATTCTTTGATTTTGCTGATCTTGTCATCTGTAATGCAGGATGGGAAAGTCTCACAGCTCGAGCATGTTTTCATTAGAGGCAGCAAAGTGAGGTGAAAACGTTTTACTGAAACTGTTTCCTTAAATCAAATTATCTGGATTGTTACTAAATCTCAATTTACTAGGTTCATGGTAATCCCGGATATGCTAAAGAATGCACCAATGTTCAAGCGATTGGAAGCTAGGATCAAGGTACCATCCTATTGTACCACATCCACATTTTTTACATAACTATTGGTAATTTTACTGATCCATCTAATTCCCACTTTCGAAGGGCAAGGGTTCGTCACTTGGAGTTGGACGTGGACGTGCTGTTGCCATGCGAGCTAGAGTAAGCTCTGATTCTTTTATGCTTAGAGGGGTGTTTGGCTGAATAAGATTATGAACTTATAAGATGTTAGCAAATACAATTGTCAAGTGAGGGAATGCGGTAAGATTCCAAAAATAAGTTGGTACTCCCCAACCTATTGTAAAGAAAACTTATAAGCTCCTTAACATCGTATAAGCTCTCTTAGTATAAGTCTGCCAAGCAGCTTTCAAGTGCTTATAAGCTCTTACACACATTTCATACTGTCTAAAAATGCTTATGAGCCACATATCTAGTGTGGTTTGATTTAGTGAAATCTGATTCTTAATTTTCTCGTTGGTAGGCTCAGGCCGCTGGCCGTGGAGCTCCACCTGGTAGGGGAGTTGTGCCACCTGTCCGGAGATGATTGGTGGGGAAACGTCATTCTCTTCTGTAGTTCATCGGCCGTCAGCTGTAGCCATCCTAGAGTGATACTGTGATAATTTTTTTCCCAGCTGTAGTTAGGATTATCTGTCTGGAATTGTCACTTATTCCCAGCTATTACATTGTTTCTCCATCATCTGTACTTGCAATTGTTTCTCCATCATCTGTACTTGCAACTATTATGAATGTTTTGAATAGATTGGTCCCAAGAAGTTTTAAAAATCAGTTTTGGTGGACTTCTGACAGATTTATGCATGCATTTGATTAAGAACAATTGTGTTAATTTACAATTTTGTTCTAAAAAAATTTAAGGGGAAAATCATTTAGAATGGTTTTACCGGCACTAGTGCGCTGTATGCCATCAAAACTTTAAAATTAAGCATCTAATGCAGTGTATTCTATGAGAACTTCAAAATTTAAAATTAAGCATCTAATGCAGTGTATTCTATGAGAACTTCAATATTAAGCAATTATATGAGAGTAGTACCGAAATAGACATATCTCGTAAACAATCCTCGTGTTGTACCAATACATAGGTGATCCATTTAAAAAATCCTCGTGTTGCACCTCTTCTTTTCAAAAACAAAAAAATATTAAAACATGGTTCCACATATGTTCCCTAAATTATAAACTACAAAGAAAAAGATATGAAAAAATTTAATAATTCAAAATCATAAACTAAAACGAAGAGGGGCAGTTTGAAATAACATCTCATCAGTTTGGAATATTTTCACTTAACTCCCAATAAAATTATACAACATAATAGGATATAAATACTACATTAGAACATTTTAGTACTACATTTTGTGAAAATTATACAACATATTTTGAGGAATATTTTAAGTACGACATTATGTGAAAATCATACGACATTTTGCCAAAATAAGGAGTTAATTAAAAATATGATGTCCGACTAGGGATTTATCTCACATTACCAGAAAAGAAATAAGATCGAAAAAAAAAATTCAAGGCACTAGGGTTGACTATTAATATTTATTTCAAATATTGAACCAATAATTATATTTGTACAAGGTAAGGGATAAATATTAATTTATACTAGTAATTTTGCACACTCGTTGCGTGTGCGAATTAATTATTATCTAATTATTTTAAAATTAATTTTATTAATATATATTTCATAATTATTTTTTATATAATTACTAAATTTATTAATTTTATATTAATAGCATATATCTAAAATATAAATTAAAAAATATGAGCAAGAAAAATAAAAAGAACATAAAATCTTAATA
>JBBMKE010000003.1:10343847-10357933 GCA_037834125.1 Lippia alba
TGGTAATCCCGGATATGCTAAAGAATGCACCAATGTTCAAGCGATTGGAAGCTAGGATCAAGGTACCATTTTATTGTACCACATCCACATTTTTTACATAGCTATTGGTAATTTTACTGATCCATCTAATTCCCACTTTCGAAGGGCAAGGTTTCGGCACTTGGAGTTGGACGTGGACGTGCTGTTGCCATGCGAGCTAGAGTAAGCTCTTATTTTTTTATGCTTAGAGGGGTATTTCGCTGAATAAGATCATGAGCTTATAAGATTTTAGCAAATACAATTGTTTTATTAGTGCAATCAAAAAGTAAGGGTATGCGGTAAACTTCCAAAAATAAGTTGGCAATTCCCAACCTCTTCTAAAGAAAACTTATAAGCACCTTAACATCGTATAAACTCTCTTCGTATAAGTTTGCTAAGTATCTTTCAAGTGCTTATAACTCTTAACACACATTTTATACTGTCTAAAAAAGCTTATAAGGCACGTCTAGTGTGGTTTTGATGTAGTGAAATCTGATTCTTAATTTTCTTGTTGGCAGGCTCAGGCCGCAGGCCGTGGAGCTCCACCTGGTAGGGGCGTTGTGCCACCTGTCCGGAGATGATTGGTGGGAAAATGTCATTCTGTTCTGTAGTTCGTCGGCTGTCAGCTCTAGCCATCATTGAGTCATAGCGTGATAATATTTTTCCCAGCTGTAGTTAGGATTATCTGTCTGGAATGGTCACTTATTCCCAGTTAGCTATTACATTGTTTCTCCATCATATGTACTTGCTACTATTATGAATGTTTTGAATAGGGTGGCCTCAAAAAGTTTTAAAAATCAGTTTTGGTGGACTTCTGACAGATTAATGCATGCATTTGATTAAGAGCAATTGTGTTAATTTACAATTTTGTTCTATAAAATTTAGGGGAAAATCATTTAAAATTGTATTCTTATTTATATATATTAAAACATGGTTTTACCGCCACTAATGCACTTTATTCTATCAAAACTTCAAAATTAAGCAACTAATGCGGAGTATTCTATCAAAACTTTAAATTAAACAATTCCGTGAGAGTAGTACAGAGATAGATGATCTAGCAAAAAATCCTCGTGTTGTACTAAGATAGATGATCCATTTGAAAAATTGTCCTGCCGCACCTCTTCTTTTCAATAACTAAAAATATTAAAACATGGTTTCTACATATGCTCCCTAGATTATAAACTAAAAAGAAAAAGATATGAAAAAATTTGATAATTCAAAATCATAAACTAAAAAGAAAAAGATATGAAAAAATCTAAAAATTCAAGGCACCAGGGTTGACTATTAATATTTATTTAAAATCAATTTGAACTAATAATTATATTTGTATAATATTAGAGATAAATATTAATTTCTATTAAAACGTGAGTCATGTAGTTACGTTAATAATTAATTTAGGGCTAAAGCATAAGTATATAAATACACATATAACATTTATTTTTGTCTTTTTATTTTCTCTCTATATAAACGCATCAAGCAATGCCCAAAGACTCCCATGCCTGGCCGCCGTCCTTCCACCATCGCCGACCGGCGCCTCCAGCTCAAGGTAAGATATTAGGGTTTAATTATATTTTGGAGAAAATAGAAGAAAAATTGCTAATTCCAGCAAAAGTTTGAATTTTGGTAACTACATTGTGATGAAAAGACCGAAAAAATATGGGAAAAAAAAATTGCTGAAAAAACAGTAAAAAAAATTAGGGTAAAAAGGCGGGTACCCGGTAATTACGAATCGGACTTTTTACCCGATTATTTTTAATCCGACTCGCAATATCCGAACCCGAAAGCTCGACCCGGAGATGGTGGGAGCAGGGTTTAACAAAAGCCGCCCAATTTCGTTATTAAACAGAATTAGGGTTTATGATTCTTGCCAACAATTTTCCCTTTCTGCTTGCTCTTCGCCTAGCAAAAGGCGGCAGCGATTGTACTGTGCATATCTAATTTCAACTACCTGTTCAGTTTTTGATTCAGAATCATGACGGACGTTGTGGAGTCGGTCCGCTTTGGATTCATGACCGATGAAGAAGTGAGGAGACAGAGTCTTGTGAAGATAACAAATCCCAATTTGCTGGACATATTGGAGAAGCCTATTCCTGGCGGTCTCTATGATCCGGCAATGGGCTCGCTTGATGAAAACGCTCAGTAAGTATATGATATTTGGATGGAGTTTGATGTTGCTGATGTATGTATAGTGGGTTTGGCTTGTTGGAGCTTGTTTGAGGTTGTAAACTTGTTGAATTTGCAGGTGTGTGACATGCGGGCAGCGTTCGTTTCAGTGCCCGGGACATTGTGGGCACATTGACCTCGTTTCGCCGGCCTATAACCCGTTGCTCTTTAATTCCTTGAGCAATCTTTTGAGCAAAGTTTGTTTTTATTGCTTTCACTTTCGCGCACGCAAAAGGGAGGTGAGATTCGTGTAAAGGTTGATTCTTTGTGATCACTTTCTGTTTATCTTGATGTTTCGGAAATGTGCTTGGTTTTAGGTGGCAAACTGTGTTTCTCAACTGGAACTGATTGCGAGGGGTGACGTTGCTGGGGCGAAAAAGTTGAGTTTGCGGCAAGGTTTACTCGAGAAGAAAAATAGGGAGTGGGCTGTGCTAGATGATGCAATTGATACTGAGGATAGTCAGGGGAGTCATATGTCACATTCGACAGTACTCTCTGATGGGGATAATTACCGTAGGCGTAATAAGCAAGAATGTTGGGATTCTGCTCAGCTTACTGAAGCTATGTCAGTTGTGAATGAGTTTTTCAGGAAGAAAGGAAAGAAGTGCATGAATTGTGAATGTGTCAATCCAAAGATCAATAAACCAACTTTTGGGTGGTTTCATGTGGTATGTTCGATCTGACTGAACCAAGAATAAAGTTTGTAGTAGTTTAAATGAATATTGTGGATATACTTTTCCTGCTCTTATTATTGGTTAAATGAATATGGTCCCCAAATATTTTTATATTGTAGGATCATTTTATCTGAACTATTGCCTCTTGACTAATACAACTAGCAAAAGTGACAACCTGGATCAGCCAAAGTTACATACAGGGGAATGATGAATACTCTAATTTGTCTTTACTCCTAAAACCGTCACTAAGTATTCATATAAAGGTCCCTCTGCCAATGTTCAAGAATGTAAGCAGTAGTGCTTCTCCTATCGAACCTATTAATTCCGAGATCAATGTAACACAACTGCACCAGTTGACTTTTTGTTAAAATGTCAGTCTCTGCTCTCTATTGGAGTCAATTTCTAAATTTCACAGCCACACAAAATTTCTAGGGATGTGTTCTATTCCATTTTGAAAAGCTTCTCTTTCAATATTGTATGCAGAACCTTCTTTAGGATTGTCGCAACCAGTTTACGAAATGGAAATGTGAATCAGTGAATGTGAACTTTTTTATTTGTCTCGACTGAGTAAGGTACTTAATTCTTACTCCGAAAGGTTAGGCTTTAATTCTTTGAGTCCAGCATTATTGGACTGGGTTACTCTAGTTCCAATTTGACTTCAGATTTTCTTGTTTCTCTAAACTTCTGTTTGCATGTATAAGTTAACTGCGAAAGGTAAAGAAAACAAAATAGTAGCTTCTTCTGACCAAACTTCTTCTTCTGAGAGTTCCATTAACCACGGGATCAATTATGAATTGAAACTAGATTCACTTGATGATTTATTATCAAATCGCCTACAATCTTGATCCAAAGCGAGGAAGCATGGAATATTTCTTACATGATGAGCAGTAGATGAATGAGATTTTAATGTATTTGAGGGGCATTTAATCCTTTGGATTGAGTATTTAATGCAAAACAGATTCAATGAACATTCGAGAGGGATTGGGGGTCGTAAAAATGGTTCGCGTAAGGGTGTGTATTCGACTCTCAAATTTACTTGTGATGAAATAATTGAGCTTCATCAAATGCATGATTTATGAAACCTCTGGTGGATCAAGTGATGCACTGTTGTTTTTTCCCCATGTTAATCTTTGATCCGCAATTTCTAGTTCTTATAAGGTCCACTTAACTATTTGTATAGGCTAAGGCTCGTGATGTTCAGAAGCGAGCAAATGCCATTCGAAACAGCAAGTTGGATGTGACACATAGTGGGGGAGGTGATCCTTCATCTGAGGTGGTAAATGCAAGCGATTATTCATGGAAGGATGACTCTGAAACAGCTGAAGCTGATTCATTCATGGATGCCTCTGATAGCTCTAAAAAGGCCAGCAAAATAAGTGCTAGTCAAGAAAGTAATGTGAATCAGGAATTGGGGGATCCAAATAATTATTTGTCAGGACCTCTCTTACCATCAGAGGTGGGTTTCTAGTTTTCAATTCTCATCATTCTAGTTGCTCTTGTTCACCTTATAAATTGTCTTTGACGAGTTAATCTGCCAAGGATTTTTCCTTTGTCCTTATTGACAGGTTAGAGATATTCTGAGGCGCTTGTGGGAGAATGAAGCTCCTTTTTGCACATACCTCTGTGATATTCAGCAGCAGCAAAGTAGAATTTCTGGAAATTTAGCAGGATACTCTATGTTTTTCCTAGAGACCATTCTAGTACCCCCGATAAAATTTCGGCCTCCAGCCAAAGGTGGTGATTCTGTAAGTGTTTTAGAAAACCCAGTTGGCTATGGTTCTATGGTTTGCTTTAATGATCTTTGCATTGATATGTATATGTTGTCTCCGTCATTTTCCATAAGAGGCTGCATGTTGACATTTGAAAGAAAAAATATGATCTTACAGAACTTGGACTTCACTATTTCTTTTAAGATTTTGTGCTATACATAGACTTCTGGGGACATAGAAAACAGAATGTTGGATATATCTTTACTTCGTGCTAAATTCTTCTTGAGATTTCTTTTTCTCCGGGATCGAATGTCGGGCCGAATTTGGTGATTATATGTTCCTTTTTCTGTACAATGTTTATTGTGCCCCCAATGATCAATATGTTTCCCCTTTAGGTTATGGAGCATCCTCATACACTTCTATTAGGGAAGGTGCTACAGTCAAATATTGCTTTAGGAAATGCTCACGTTAATAATGCTGATCGTTCAAAGATTATTAACCGCTGGATGGATCTTCAGCAATCTATCAATGTATTATTTGATAGCAAAACTGCAGCTAGTAAGTTCATTTCTCTGGTTATCAGCTTTTTTAAGTTTGCTCATGTGCCTCCTGATCAATGTGCATTTATTGGTGTTGCATTTTTTCTAGTGCTTTTATGTTGCTACTGGGTTTTTGGGTTTCATTTGCGTCAGAGCGCTGAGTGTTGCCTCTCGAATAAATGCATAGGACAAATATATAATATTCTCTAGAAAATCTACAGAAGAAAATGTAGACAGGAGGTTCATGCATAGAATAGTTAATGCATCCGTTGCCAAGTTTCACTTTGTTTTGACTGGCCTAATTTGATTTAATAATAATTATTAGCTGGAAATGTTGATCGAATGTTGCTTGATTTAAGTGATCGTAACTCTGTCGTTTCCTCCGTAACTTACAAGAGGAGTAAAGTTTAATTATATACAGTTTGTCGAAGTCTTTTTGGTTGTTACGCTTCAGATTTCATTGTCTAGAAAGGGCAGAACACCAATTAGTGTGCATATAAGACAAGTTTTAGTACGGAAAGGTGCTGCCATACTATTGATCTAATGATGACTTTAAATTAGTTTAAGTCTTGAGAGCCTTTCCCAGCATACAACCATAGTAGCTACTGTAATTTGTATTCAGGAGTGAATGTTGTACCAGCCTTGCTCATAAATTCTGAAGTAATATCTCTGTCTATTTTGTGATGGCAGGTCAAGCTCAAAAAGATGGTACTACTGGAATTTGTCAGTACCTTGAAAAGAAAGAGGGTATTTTCCGCCAGAAGATGATGGGGAAAAGAGTCAATTTTGCTTGCCGATCTGTCATATCTCCGGATCCTTACTTGGCAGTCAATGAAATTGGAATTCCTCCATACTTTGCGTTGAGATTAACCTATCCTGAGGTATGGATCAGAGATTTCATATCCATATTTTTGTCGATCTTATCTTATGAGTGGTAGTTCATGTATTATTTGTTGATCACTTTATAGTATTCTTGTCATCCTTAATATATTACAGAGGGTTACTCCTTGGAATGCTGCAAAACTGAGGGCTGCTGTCATTAATGGGCCTGAAATCCACCCTGGAGCTACAACGTATGTTGATAGTGTGACCACTGTAAAATTACCATCAATGAAAAAAATGCGTGTAGCAATATCCAGAAAATTACCTTCTTCAAGAGGGGCAGTCGCAGAATCAGGAAAGAACGATCTTGAGGGCAAGGTTGTGTATCGCCACTTGCAGGATGGAGATATTGTGCTTGTCAATCGACAGGTACCTGAAATGGCCCATTGAAGCAATATTTTATTTGTCTTGCTGCATAGCATCCTTCTCGTTCCATAATAATATTCTTAAGATATGAATTTATTCTCTCTAAAAACAGTCTATGAAAACTTAAAACACTCCTCTTCAGTAATTAATTTCATTTTCTTTCATCTAGACATTACACAATATAATTTTCCTTGTGTGGCGGACATATGCTCTTCTTGAATGCCACTTTCCTGTCCATTGAAGCTCTCTGGGGTTGCAATAAACTAGTTACTGAGCTGCTTCGTATTCCTCTAGCTGCTACTTACTTAATTTACTGCAATGCCAGCCCACACTCCACAAGCCAAGTATAATGGCTCATGTTGTTCGTGTATTAAAGGGAGAAAAAACCCTTCGCATGCATTATGCAAATTGCAGGTTGGAGTTATTATTTATTGTATGTCTTTCCTACCAGATGTTCCATTTTTATTATAGTGGACTGACATTTTTTAACTGAAATTTGCTTCAGCTCCTATAATGCTGATTTTGATGGAGATGAGATTAATGTGCATTTCCCTCAAGATGAAATATCTCGTGCAGAAGCTTACAATATTGTAAATGCTAACGAACAGTACATTGTTCCAACTAAAGGAGACACTGTCAGAGGCTTGATTCAGGTTTCAGGATCAGTACCCAGTATCGGACTCTTATTTCTTTCCCAAAACCGTTACTGAGTATTCGTTTTGTGTTTGTGATCGTTTGTGTCTAAATAACTATATTCCATGTGTCCTACATGTTTAACTATTCTTTATTTCTTATGACAATCCAGGATCATATTGTAGGCGCTGTGCTCCTTACAATGAAGAATACATTTCTTACTCGTAGTGAATTCAGCCAGCTGCTTTATGGGTCTGGCGTATTTGCAAGTGGAGCTGGTTCACTTCCTGGCAACCACACACGAAAAGTTTCATTAGTGGATTCGGAAGGTCTGGTGGATTCTGTCTTGCCTACAATATGGAAACCTGAGCCTCTTTGGACAGGAAAACAGGTTAAACTTTCAACAGATTATTATTGTGTGGAAATTCTTAATATTCTTGATTTAATTAACACAATGCCTGGACTTAAGTAATAATTAGCTTGGTTAATGGTGGTTCTTAACCTGTTGGAATAATAATTTGTTTAATGCTTTTAGGTCATTACAGCGTTACTGAATCATATTACCCGAGGTCGCAAACCTTGTACTGTAGAAAATCAGGCGAAACTTCCAAAAAATTATTTCAGTCTCCAAAAGGGAGACGGAGATGATGACCAGAATGCTGAACACAATTTGTTAGTTTGGAAAAATGAGCTTGTGCGTGGCGTGATTGACAAGGCGCAGTTTGGAAAGTTTGGTTTGGTGCACACAGTGCAAGAGCTTTATGGAGCTAATAGTGCTGGCATTTTGCTTTCTGCATTGAGCCGCTTGTTTACAATTTTTCTGCAGGTGCTTCTTTTCTTAATCTTAATTTTCACTGTAGACATTCTTGCTTAGTATTTTGATTGAATGTGTAATGTTCTTTATTACATGGCTCAGATTCATGGATTCACATGTGGGGTAGACGACCTTATTATATTACCCAATTATGATGTTCAAAGGAAGGAGAAACTTGAAGGCGAAGATGTTGGTGAAGAGGTTCACTGCGAGTTTGTTAAGTTTAAACCTGGCCAAATAGGTAATATATTGTAAGATCTCTTAAGATTTCTTTTATGTTGTGCTTCATATGGATATAAAATTAATAGATTTCCTTGTGGATTACTGGGACTCTGAATTATCACTTTTACGGTTTATACTATCTTCAGGTTTATGTTCTGTTATTGTCGTTTCTTTTCTTGTTTATTTGTTTGTCGTTTGTTGCTAGTTTAGTCGGTGTATATATATTTAGTTTTTTTTAATATATATCTATATATATTTTGTTTTTGCTTTGTTAGGCCCCGAAGAACTGCAGTTGGAAATTGAGAAAGTCATATGTGGCGACAGAGATTCTGCCACAGCGTCCTTGGACATGAAAATGAAGAATAAATTAACAAATAGGCTAACAAGAGAAGGTTCTCAGATACTCAAACATTTGTTGACAGCAGGCCTGCTAAAACCTTTCCCAAAGAACTGCATCTCTGTTATGACAACAACAGGGGCGAAGGGTAGTACGGTATGTGGGATAATCATAACTAAGTTTCATGTGGATCTTTCTGTTTATCTGTTGTGATGCAACATAGTGCCATACATATGCTTTTGATAGTAAAATTGATGTAGCAATTTTATTCGTTTGATAGGTGAATTTCCAACAAATATCGGCCTATCTAGGGCAACAAGAGTTGGAAGGTAAAAGAGTCCCCAGAATGGTTTCTGGGAAGACTTTGCCCAGCTTTCCACCCTGGGATTTCACATCCAGAGCTGGAGGCTTTATCACAGATCGCTTTCTTACAGGCCTTCGACCACAGGAATATTACTTCCATTGCATGGCGGGTCGTGAAGGGTAAGTCCTACTATTTGACTTGTTCCCTTCTCCGATCATACGAGTTTGGCTCTTGTGTCGCTTTCCTAATCATCATGATATCAAAGTTTTTCTGTACGTATATGTCATATTAGCCCTTGTGATTTGCTTGAATTGCAATCTGGATACTGAAATTCCCTGCGCTTTGCAATTCTTTCACGCCCTCAAATTTTATGTGGAACCACCAATCAGAGATTTAAGGTTAATAATTTTGGAAGACTTTCTCTGATTCATGAGTTCCTTTCCTGCATG
This sequence comes from Lippia alba, assembly GCA_037834125.1. Taxonomy (NCBI): domain Eukaryota; kingdom Viridiplantae; phylum Streptophyta; class Magnoliopsida; order Lamiales; family Verbenaceae; genus Lippia; species Lippia alba. The sequence continues at coordinate 10,352,958 of JBBMKE010000003.1, forward strand.
TTTTGTACTTAACAGGGTGCCCACATAAGGGTAGCGTCTGATAAACTAAATGAAAGAGAAGAAAGTGATCATTAGTTTTAAAGTCCTCTACTAGAACAAATGGCATTACTCTACTGTTTCCTGTTGTTGAGATTCATAGGTTTTCAGGCAAAATTGATGCCATGAGCTGCTGTATAAATTTATGGAATGTCTGTGTATGCTTTTAAATTGGACTTTGAAATTATCAGCAATTTTTGTTGAGATACTCATTCTATGGTCTTCTCTATAACTATTAAGCTTTTCTTTTCTTCAACAGGTTAGTTGACACTGCAGTGAAAACATCTCGTAGTGGATACCTACAACGGTGCCTGATTAAAAATCTTGAGAGCCTGAAAGTCTGTTATGATTATACTGTTCGTGATTCTGACGGTTCCATTGTTCAGTTTTATTATGGGGAGGATGGTGTTGACGTCCACCGGACAAGCTTTCTCAAAAATTTCAAGGCACTAGAAGATGTAATATCTTACATTCTTCTTTTAACAATTTAATATGCTGTTCAAATTCTGTTTCTAAGAATAGAACTAAGAAACTATCCTCTTCTAACTATGATTCAGAATAGAGAAACTATGCGCCAGAAATTTCGAAATCGGCGTCAATTCAATAGTTACATTAAGAAATTGCCGGATGGGCTTGAAAAAGAAGCCAGGCTCTATATTCAAGAGGCACAAGGCAAGTCATCAGAGAAGGTGAACACAAATGTCAAGCACCTACATGAAAAACGTAAGCGAAAGGATGCTGCAAAAGAACAAAATAAATTTATAGAGTTGGTGGAGCAAAAATACCTATCAAGTCTTGCACAATCAGGAGAACCGGTTGGTGTGATTGCTGCTCAGTCAATAGGCGAACCCTCAACACAGATGACGTAAGATTCAATTCTCCATTTTCTGCACTCTGAATGGATGAATTTATGGCGTTTCACATTCATATTTTTCCCGAAATTAGAGGAATTCATATACTCCTGCATGAATCTCCTCTCTAATGTATGCATTCAGCACCTGATTTCATGCATGAAATAATTTTGAGACAACTCTTAGAATCTAGTCTACCCTCTAATACCGGAAAAAGATTTAGCACCCAAAGCGTTGGGTCACTACGTCTCTCTTATTTTGTATGCGAGTGCATTTATTCAATAATCAGGTTAGTTATATTTAATTTAAGCCAACTATGAACCTGCATATCAAAAGCAAGGAATTCCAGTATTTCTGATATACTTAATTTTCGTAATAATTGAGTTTAACGATTGAACCTGCGTTTGGCTCATCTGATGCTTGTATTATTTTCAGGCTCAACACTTTTCATCTGGCTGGACGTGGGGAAATGAATGTTACATTAGGTATTCCACGTCTGCAGGAGATATTGATGACTGCATCAGATGTTATCAAAACTCCCATTTTGACATGCCCATTCTCGCAGTGGAGACCCAAGTGAGTTGCCGATTCATCTTTGACATGACTTCAAATATTTTCTAGAATGCTGGATTTTCAGCTTCAGATTGCTGCGTGATCTCAGATACTCCTTTTACAGAAAGAATGCATGACCATGCGGCTTAAGTAACAGAATTTCTCCCATTTTTAATAAATGATGGTGTTTGCATAACCTTTGGCTTTTGGAGAAATTACAGTAGAAACTGAAGTAGTAAAGAGTTTTAGTAATAAAAGTGAAGAGTGTTTGGAAAGAAAAGCTAAAGTTCAAAAACAATAGCAGGAGATAAAAAAATTGAGAAGTGCTTTAATAACTACTAAGGAACTCCCATTGTTTTACGGAAATAGCCTATCCTAAGGGTATTTCCAGATTTTAGCTTATTTTGTCCTAAAGTAAGCATGAGTTAATCTTCTACACTCCCAAAGTGCTAAAAGGAATCAGCAAAAAACTCTTTGGTGCTTTCTTTTATAGTTTCCTAACATCACCTAAATCTCCAACTTTGAAATGTTTTTTGAGTTTTGAGTCGCGTGGACAATTAATTAGTAGCTTACATGATGCACTTTGAGTGTACTTATATGTAATAAATTTTGTTAGTGATACAGCATAATTCAATGTTAGGGTACAATTATCTAAAATTTATTATATGTAGTGTCAAAATTGAGCGTTAAGGAGTTGGATTCTTGATGCATGTATGTAATATACGACGGTGCGATGGTCGTAAGTCTTTTCCATTGAGATGAATATACGATTAGAGTGTCAAACTAGAACGGAGAGGGTGCACTGATATATTGCGTCCATCTGCAGAAATCATGTCGTCTCCATCGTTTCAAGTGTGAAGAAGGTGACGGTTGCTGATTTGATTGAAAGTATGGAGGTTCAACTCTCACACATGGTTCATAAACGTGAAGTGGCTAGAATCTATAAGCTGACAATGAAACTAAAAGAGACTGAGTTTGTGTCATTAGAAGATACACAGGAAACACTAAAAACTCTCTTTTTGAGGGCATTGGATGATGCAATAGAAAACCATGTCACTTTTCTATCAAGAGTCAGCGGCATTAAAAACTTCACGTCTAGTTCAAAAGAAGGATCAAATGAAGTTGAAGACGATGAATCTGGTATGAAATCAATGGAAGAAGCTGATGATGATGATGAAGGTGATGATGATTTTGAAAAGGGAGATGATCTTGGATCGGATGTACAAAAGAGAAAGCAACAAGCCACAGATGAGATGGATTATGAGGATGAGCCTGATATTGACCATACTGAAGATGAATTGTCTGCTGATCTGGGAAAAGGAAAAAATGATGATGATGACCATGAGGATGATAAGAGTGAACAGTTGGATAATAATGATGAATCATCCAGTTTGCGAAATGGGGATGAAATTATGTCAGAAGCTAAATCAAGTGACCAAAAGGGCGAAGCAAATTTAAAAGCACTTAGAAACATGGAGAGGGCCGTATACTTAGAAGTCAAGGGATGGTCAATGGAAGTCCACTTCAAATTTACCAAAGAACCTCATCTATTGCTTGCGCAGGTACTTTTTCTCCTTACAACTTCACATTTCTTGTTCAACACCGAATTGCTGTATATTGATATATAGGCAACTGTTGAGGTTAGGATTCCAATGTTTACTGTTAGAGGATGAATTACAACACTCGTCCCACTTTTAACTATATACAGAGTTTGTCTTAGTTTCAGAATTACAGATACCTCCTTATGGCCCATCCAAATTCGATCAAATTTTATAAAATTATTAGAGAACTTGGCTAAACTGATTTTTTTTTTCTTTTTGGTGATTAAATTACAGCTTGCCCAGAAAACTGCAAAGAAAGTTTTCATCAAGAAGTCTGGCAAGATCAGTCAATGTAGAATGGTCAAATACGACCCGGATGAGAAAACCGTAATTTGGGATGAAGAGCAGAAACCAAAGAGGGGCGAATCTGTTAAAGATGAAAGCGGTTATTGGGCAGTAAAAGCATCTGGAGTTGATTTCAAATCATTTTGGGATATGCAAGATGATCTCGACCTAAATCGTTTGTATTCCAACAACGTTCATGCCATGTTGACAACATACGGAGTAGAAGCTGCTAGAGCAACTCTTATTAGGGAAGTAAAGCAAGTCTTTGATATTTACGGAGTAAAGATCGATTACAGGCATCTAAGCTTAATTGCCGACTACATGACGCACACCGGTGGGTACAGGCCTATGAGCAGACATGGGAGTATTTCTGAGTCATTGTCACCTTTCCTTAAGATGTCTTTCGAAACAGCTTCTAAGTTTATAGTTGAAGCAGCTTCTCACGGGCTAACCGATAACTTAGAGACTCCATCGTCGAGAATTTGCCTCGGTTTGCCTGTGAAGATGGGAACAGGTAGTTTTGATCTGATGCAGAAATTGGATATTTGATGTAAAGCATTATAGGGTCGTTTGTGATTTTGTTGTTTTGTTGTACTATTAGGAATTCTAGAGTCTATGGTGCAAGCCTGCAATTTTGTCTATATCTAAACAACATTGCCTTGAGAAGGGATCATTGTTGTTTCTTTTTTATAAAATATATCTAAACAACATTGCAATTTTGGAATTAAGGATTTCAGCTCCACAGTAACAAATTCATTGAGCTTGTTTGGTAAGCTCATATCATACTTTAAAATACTTTAAAGTGTATGAATCAACTTAAGTTTTTTTCTTTTAATATCCACTTAAGTGTAACTGTGAAATCGATCCTTCCCATTCTTTGCCCCTTCCTGCTCTGAATTCAGATCCTTTCGAAACATAAGCTAAGATTAACTTGTAATATGAGAGCTATCCTTTTATTACTCATTGATGGTTGGCAAGTATGATGGTCCTAATGATGATTTTACATGTTTTTTGTGTGGATTTAAAAAACCCCGCGAATTGACTTGGGTTACAGGTGTAGTTTTGGGAGTATTGACTCTTTATCTTTTTGCTTAACTTGTTATTCCTTACTTCGGGACCAAGTTGGCTATCGGGCGGTGAAAATTGTAACAGGTGTACCTGAGAGGTTTGAGCTGAATTTGAGTACTAAGGTGTAAAACTACTAGGGTGTCGGTTCGTAACATAGTTAATATGTCGAAGAATACCTTAACATTTTAAAATTCTCTTTTGAAGCATGTTAATTAAACAATTGTCTGTAAAGTACTTGACATTTTACAAGAAGTGTGAGAGCTCTACATGAACTTAAGTTGACCCCCACCAAGAGTACAAACGGAGGTCGGCTCACAACATACATTTGTAGTCGTGTGGTACCATAAATCTGGAGATGCCTTTCATCAAAAGGAAAAAAGGGGTACTGAAAAATCTAGTTCAATTGCACAATCTACGACTATATGTACACGAACGGGACTCGAACGAGAACTGGGCTAATTCGATTTTACAGACCACATAACGAATGAAGAATGAGGGAAATTCCAGTTTCAGCATGGAGGTTCAGTACCATCATGAAGAGCACAACAAACGGTAGCCTTTTGATGTCCGCGATACACTTTAA
>JBBMKE010000003.1:10401558-10419554 GCA_037834125.1 Lippia alba
ATATTGACATAAAAAATTAGTTTAACATAATTAATTAAGGTTGGATTATTAATGTTTGCCCCTCAGAACTTACAAATTACATCAACCGTATCGAATTCCCAACTTTCCACATTTTCTAACTCTTTACATTCTGTTTTAATGTATCTTTAAATTAAATTAAATTAATTATTTTAATTCAATTTGTTACTTTAAGTAATTATTTGGAATGAATGAATTAATTTTTAGTAGAAATAAGTTTGGACCCATATATGTAAACTATTAACTATTAATTAAATAGGTAAAATAAATATGCTGAGTGAGAAAAATTGTAACAGTTGGATTAATTAAAATGTAATCAAATCAAGGACAAAATATCACACCAAGGGGATCATAAAAGTATAATAAGTAGAAATAACATCGCACCAGAAAATAAGAAGAATCTCATACAATTGTTTGGATAAATATCATTAAGTTTATTTAATTTTATTTTTCTTGAGATTAGATGTTATCATTTAGTTAGGAGGCGTTTGATACATTGAATTAGCTTATGCGGACTTAATTTCATTTGGACTTTGTAACTCAAATTAATTAATATTATATGAAGCTAATATTATGTTTGATAAGTGATATTATTAATCTGTCTTCACCTATTGTGAGTTAATATTTTGTTTGATATCTTACATTAGCAATTCAATCACATGCTAATTACCTAATTTGCCTTTATTAAATCTTGCCTCGTGCTCCCAATTACTCATTACAAATCAGTTGATAATTATACTTCATGAAAATTGTATAGAAAATGAAACCGGAACTTGAATATTGTATGGTTGGTTATTGAAATTCAAATTTCCCCGACTAAATGTAATTAATAAAAATGCAAACGGAGGAGCATTTAAACTGCAGTGGACGTGGTAGTATTGCAATAATACAAATTTTCACATTAATTGAACTCATAATAAGGTTTCGGTTCAAAGTTGCGAGTTCGTCAACAGAGAGAAAAAAGAACACAAAAAATGCACGGTTGATGAGTACTTAAGTTAGAAAATACAAGAGGTCACGCAACCAGCACACATGCCACCATTGATCACCAAATCCAGATCTATTTGGTAGGCAAAAACTAAAGCACGACAATTTTACAACTGCTTCCTCAGATTACTGACACTTCTTCTCACATAAAAATCATCCTTGAAGTCGATAGGATGTTGACAACAATGCCAATCCATGGCCCTACAAACAACTCATTCTGGTCAAGGTCCAAGGAAATTTATCTTTACAGAAGGCTTTGATGGACCAACATCAGCAGCTATCCCATTTTTTAAGTATTTTGACAAAATGAGGTGATTTGTCTCGCCTCTTCACTTCTCTCTTTAGGATAGTACGAGCAAGGGAAAACTTGATTAGATAGTTTAACCTGGTGCTCCATTGAACGTAGCATGAACTTCAAACTCGGTGCAATTGAAACAACATGTCACACAAATGAAAATTATAAAACTATGACCCATGCCCCCAGATTCATACATCTATACATAATACATGTGAAAGCTCAAATTAAAATGGGAAAATTGGAAATCCCTGGAGACAAATTTCTAAATTCAAGGTATGTTATACATAAAACAAGTATTTCACTTAAGAGAGCTACCAAAAATTGCTCAAGGCTGAGATAAATTGGACATGTACAATAGCTACATTAAATAACAAAGAAAATTTTCAGTTTTTGAGAAGTTTCTTATGAAATTGAAAAACAAAACCTGAAGCAAAATTCTTGAATAAACAAGTAAAGAAGACATAACACATAGAAACAAACATCCAATTCAGACTCATATCTCGCTCTAAAAATATCAACAGTCAAAACAATGACATGTGAGTTTGACGATAATTAACTCTTTGAGTCGAGAAAAATGGATATCGCCGGACATCACAACAGGATATCCGTCCGAGCTCCACCTTCTATCTTCTCCTCATTACTCAGAAACTAAAGAACACCATTGCTTCACCAATTCCACAGATTCAGCTTCGGCAATAGATAAAGCGAAACCTGGCAAATTGCAACTTGAATTAAATAAATTGAACAGGTATGAATTCATGCAAGCACTGGATGCATCGATCGCGGTCATAACTGTGGCTTTGTGAAATGAATTGTGCTTGCATAAGGCACCTATTGCTTTATGCTAAATGTAACATGCGCATCAAATTACTGAAGGAGTAAATGTAAAGAATCCATTGAAGATCAATTTCGTATGAAAACACTAATTTTTTAGCACTTATGACAAATTTATTTGCTTCCCAAAGTGAACGAAAGTAAAAGAAATTCCATGATTCGGTCAGATTCTAAACAAATTAAATCCAAAAATTCTAAAATCATGAATATTATCATTTGCTTGGAATCTCAACAACCTAAAAAACAAGAAAAAACAATAGTAAGAGCATAAATTCAAGAGAAAATGAAAGGGAAAAAACGAAAACAACAAATCTTATTGGTAAAACTTCCAATGTTTCGATAGAATTTCAGGACCTTTTATAAGAGCTGTAAACCGTATCAAATATCAACTTTTCATATTTTCTAACTCTTTACATTCTGCAGTGTGTCCTTTAATTTAATTTAATTAATTATGTTAATTCAATTTGTTACTTTAAGTAATTATGTGAAATGAATTAATTAACATTTATATGAGATAAGTTTGGACCCTTGTATGTAAACTATTAACTAAACAGTTATAAATATGCGGAGTGAGAAAAATGGAACAATTGGACTAATTAAAATGTAATTAAATCAAGGACAAAACATCACACCATAGCGATCCTAAAATAACATCACATCAGAAAATAAGAAGAATCTCATACAATCGTTAGGATCAATATCACTTAGTTTATTTAATTTTTTTTGTGATAATATCTATTAATTAGGTGTTACCATTTAGTTATTAGATTAAAATTTTGCTTCAATTAATACAAGGGATAGATTCTGCTCAAGTATGTCCTTGTTTTATGCAACATTGGACTACCCAAAAAATAATGATCAGTTATTTCTTGAAGTTTAATAATTATGTTAATAGTTCCAAACTTTTCACATTTTAACGCTTCGCATTCTGATTTAATGTGTTCTTAAATTTAGTTTAATTAATTATGTTAATTCAATTTATTACTTTAAATAATTATGTGAAATAAATTAATTAAGTTTTAGGAGAAATAAGTTTAGACCTATTTATATAAACTATTAACTATCAATTAAATGGCTAAATTAAATATGCATAGTAAGAAAATGAAACAGTTTGATTAATTAAAATGTAATCAAATTGATAAAATAATTTTTGCCCTGCATAAACTTTAATTTAAATAGTTTAATAAAATTATATGAGGGATATCAAATTATGAAATGGGAATTCGGCCAACTTATCCAAAAGTAAGATATGCATGGATGAAATTATGTTAAATGATTCGGTAATCATAGCTCAAAAAAAATTAATTATATTGACTTAAAAATTTAGTTTAACATAATTAATTAAGGTTGAATAATTAATGTTTGTCCCTCATAACCACAAGTAGTTAAACAATAAAATGGTATAAGGGGAAATTAAATTGTATAAGGGTAATTCAGTTAATTCACATACAAAATAATGCTATTCACCCTTTTATATAGTTATAGATTATAGATAGATTATAGATTATAGATAGATAGATAGATTATGATGTTAACAGTACATCTATCAAGATCAATCTCATGTCTTCATAATTCATAATCTCTTCAGAAATTGAGAATTTTTAAACTTATAGGCTAAGTTAAAAACTTGTACGGACAGATGTTGTAACATCCATCAGACTACAGAGATTATGAAAAAAAAAAGAGACGGATTCACCGCCATACTTTTGAACAAGAGACGAGAACATTGAATCAATTTGGCCTTTCCTCTCATTTTGTCGTTGAGCTATTATTGCATATGAGCCTTCGGAAATTTTCTTCGATCTCTAAATGGATTCATCATTTACACACATTACGGTTCCTTATTATCATCATAAAAGCAGGAAAACTTTAGTGAAAATTTTGAGAAATGAAGAAAATAAGAAACACGACCACTTTTTCCTTCTCAATGGCCTGGTGGGAGGTTTTGTTTTTGGCACTTTCTTGGCCCATTTTCAAATTTTCACATAAATTGCGGAGAAAGCAAAGAAACAAAGAAGGATAAAATTTTATAGAGAAAATTATCAATAGCCAAAGTGATGAACAATCATTTAACAACTTCAACTCCAGCAGATAAATGTTAACAAAAAAGCCCAGTGATTTCATGGAAGGATCGATCACTTTGACATATTATAACATTAAAGTGGCAGTTGCTCTTGGTTCTGAAGGAGGATGGAATTTTGATGGGATCAACACTCCTCTTCCCCAGGACCTTGTGGAGGAAATCAAGGCTGTCCCTGTTCCCCTGGATATCCCCAGATCAGAGAATTTGGAAGGCCTCGCCAAAAGGTAACTTTACGTGTAGCTCAGCCTATAAACTACTTATCAAGATTCTTCACTTCATTCGGAGAGTACCAAGTGGAATTGGGTGTGGAAACTTGATTGCTCGAAAAGAATCAAATGCTTTATTTGGTTGTGTCAACACAACAAGGTTCTTACTAACACCGTTCGTTACGTGACATTTATCACAAACGGACGCCTGCGTTTAATGCAATAATGGTCGGGAAGACATTCAACACCTCCTCTTTGATTGTAATTTTGCCAAAAAGGATCTGGGAGTTTGTCGTAGTTCCTACGGAGTGGTTGAGTTTTAGGGAGATGATCGCACATAATTGGCTTGAACTCTTTAAGAAGGGGAATTTCAGAAACATCATCTCTCCCGATACAAAGTGGGTTGCGATCGCTTTGGCTGGGACATGGAGTATTTGGAAGGCTAGGAATGCCAAGATTTTTGAAGGGAAAGTGGAAAATTAGAGTTATTACCATGAAGATTCGGAATTTAGCTATAGAGAATGGCAGGGAGATGCTTGCCTCTAACGATGTTCGGGGAGACAATGGTGTGCTATTGTTCGTTGTGTGCGTCCGGAGCAAGGGTGGTTTAAATGGAACACGGATGGTAGTGTTCAAGGGATCTTGGAAAAGGCTGCCACGGGCGGCCTTATCAGACACGATAATGGAAATTGGGTCGTCGGCGTTGCTATGAAGTTGAGGAATTCTACCATCACGGTTGCTGAATTAATGGGGCTTTGGGAGGGTCTCCGAATTGCTTGGGATCGCATATTGGTTAAGTTAGAGGTTGAAATTGATTCCTCCTTGTTTTTAACATGGGCCAGAAAAGGGTTCCGCCGGAGCATCCTCTTCGTAATGTGGTTGGAGACTGTATTAAATTTATTAGGAAGCCTTGGGACATCAAGTTTTCTCATATATGCCGCGAAGGAAACAGCTGCGCAGATCCCCTAGCTAAATTGGGTCACGAGTTACAGGCTGACGTGGATGTCTGGAAAATGGCTCCTGAAGAATTGCGTGAGCTTTTGAAGGTGGAAGCTTATAGCTTTGTTGGGCTTCTTTTTTCTACTAAAAAAAAGAGATTAACAGCAATGGCCTGTTAGTAGAAAATTGACGCACATAAATTCAGAAATAACTAAATACAAGGTCTTATCAAGTAACTTGAGCGGTTTGGAAGAGCAAAATGTGCACAAAGAAAGAGACCTGGACCTGTAGATATAGCCTCATCAATGAATCCTTGAAGCGATGAGGATCTAGCATAGGATCAGAGCAAAGCATGCAGCAGAAAAGCCTAAAATAGAATTCAAATAGATAAGAGCGAATACCACCAAAATTAGAAGCCACAAGACAATTTAAAAGACATACTTGTCCATGTTACCCTTCCACTTTTCGTATAGCTCAAGCAAATCTTTTTTCTCTGAATCAGAGCCCCTGTAGTTTGCTTCAACCTCTTCAATATCAGACTCAGTGACCTGAAAGTGTTGTACCATTGTTTCATATAATGAGTGACGTACAATAACTAATAAAAAAAGCTGGGGAATATGACAGTAATTTAACCTTTTTAGACATGGCTCGGAAAAATGTCTGCAAGTTCTGGATGACATCTCCTGCTAGACCCTGTAAATCGGCAAAGGATCATGATTTTCAGAAAATGAAGGGGATTCCTTCAATAGAATTTGAAAATCAATGCTATTAACTCTGTTCTTAGCTCGTAAGTTTTATAGCTTACATAACTTCAGGAGCAAATGACATGCATTAGGATTTCACTGTCTACAATAGTAGGAAAATTTCCTCAAATGTCACATTATTTTAAAATACCAGCATCCGTCATAAACTAAATATGTGCAATCAAATAGGAGTAAGCTAAATCCGGTCCACGGCTGAATTAGATAATCATCCTAACAAGCTAATTCTGAAACTTAAAACAGCGGGATGTGTCTACAAGCTTCATTTTATTGGATTGTTGAGTTGTGAGAAACACACAAAGAACAATAGTTTTGTTATCTAAGGAAGAACAGGTGGGATCATGACTTACAGCATCATCAACACAGCCAGTCTGGTCATATACTGCACGTTTCTACTCATCCCCAAGGATAGAAATAAACTTTTGTAGCTGCTGAAATTTCTCCTTGGCCTCCTGTAGGAAGAAATTGAATAGTCAAAATATTGTATAGCACAGTGACTTCTTTAGTAAGAGAACCAAATCGAATATGCCAGACACTACAGAATTACCTCATCATCAGGATTTTTATCAGGATGTAGGTGCAGGGCCAACTTGTAATAGGCCTTTTTTATTTCCTGCTGAGATACAGATTTGTCCACACTGAGAATCTAAAAGAAACAAGTGTATTCAGTTACCGCTTGCAGCTGAATATTAAGATCAAAATAAACAAAATCATATGCATATGAAACATGAAATTTCAAATAGTATAGTCTGAGAGCCAACATAGAGTTTGATGCGCCTGGTTAAGATGCCGCTGAGCTGAAGACAGCCACACCAGAAATTCAATGTGCATACACTTACTGTCTCCAAATAAACAATGACATATTCATCCATGGCTTATACTCTTAGTGAATACCGACGCCAATCTTTAAGATTCAAGCCAGCTAAGCTGTAATCTAGCCCTTTCTGCTCGACTCTCAGTATAATTTCATTCAAAGTCACAACTTTCACATACTCAAACACAAATCAGCAGTTTCTTAACCTACTTCACGTTGCCATTAATTTCAACTACATAAAGCGAACTCAATATTTTCATTTTTTCAAGTACGAATCTCACTAAAGCTCTAACCCACACTGAATCCTCACAGTACCATCTAATTTACTTTCATCTAACTCAAATCCATTACATTCCTCATTCATCAACATAGCGTTCCCAACTCCAATAGCTTCAAACAAGAAACCCACAATTCTCACAGACACTATTCATCGCAAAAACAACAAATCCCGAGCAAAATACACGAATAATCACCGTAAATCGCAGAATCCCAAAGATATAAAATACATTGACAATTAGAATACCTCATACAAACTCTTTCCATTCGACGAAGAAGATCCACCGACATATTCCTGGTCTCCGTCAATTTCTTCGTCTTCCTCCTCCATATGCTCCTCAGAAACCCTAGCTTTACTCCTCTTCCCCATTCCCGAAAACCTAATTCCCTGAGTGCTGTAGATCTTCAGAGGCTGCGCGCGCAAGAAAAAAGTGAAATATAAATGATAGTAAGAGATTTTATAGAGGGGGCAGAATTGGGCTCGATTCTTTCCCGCCACATCGCGCCATGTTTATCAATACAATTTTTTTGGCTATTCTTTTTTTATTTTTATATATGAAATTAGGGAGATTTACATATATCTATAAATATTTAGACCTAATTACAATATATTAATATAACTCATTTGAATTGAGAAATTACTTTTTGGTTCTTGTAAGTCTTTTGATATGAGGTTTCTAATTAAATTTGTAAAACTACAATTATATCCCAACCCGTTTGTATGATTGTTTAAATGAAATAGATGAAAAAATTATAAAATTATCCCTAAAGTATATAAATATAAATAAAATTATCTTTATAAATTATAAATTTAACAACGCAGTTTTTGAAATTACAAATTAAATTAAAAAAAATTGAGCATATTTTTTGAATGACATAATGAAATTTTAACGGACGTTAGAGACCATAAAAAATTCTCAAAAGTTAGAGACTATAATATAATTTCTAGAAATAGATGAATTGTGTTATAATAATGATTAAACACAGGGCAGTCAGATATAAATCTTGAACTTATTGTTAAATGGACACCTCACAAATTTGTGGAAAAATAAGAAAGCACATATCTCTTATTTTCATATGTTTGGGTGTAAATGCTTCATTTCAAATAACAGGAACAATTATGGAAAGTTCGATTTATTTGATGAGGGGATCTTTGTGGGTTACTCTAACCAGTAACCACAACAAAGCTTTCACTGTCTTTAACAAAAGAAAGGAAATTGTTTAGGACTCTATTCATGTCACATTTGATGAAACTGACTCTTTTACCAAGGAACCCTTGAGCCCTCATTCTCCAGCCCTCAACCCCACTCTTGAGCTGCCTCCATCACACGGAAACAATCAAAACATGGAACTAAATGTTCCAATGAGAGAGGATAATGAAGTTGGAACTCAGTAAGAAAGTATGATGGTTCTAATGATGATTCTACATGTTTTTCGTGTGTATTGATCTCATCGGTGGATTTAAGAACTGATCCTGAAAATCACGTCTCAATTCACCAAGAGGATCAAACTTCTCATGCTCAAGAATATCTTTCTATTGTCGGAAGGAAACATGCCTCTAGCCATCCCTCTGAAAACATCATTGGCGCCAAGGATGCTGGAATCATGACTAGAACAAAACTTAGTTGTAGATCAACTGAATTAAACCACGTTGTACTCCTTTTCCTTCCCAAATATTACAACCAAAACAAAAATACAAAGAAATTAAATAAAATTACAAACTACATAGAGACTTTTTGCTGCAAGTCTCTGCAACTTCAACCGTGTATGGCAAAATTATCTTCTCAGTGCATGACGTATAGCTGGACCATATATTTGTTCAATTCTTGTGAAATGCACAGGATGAAAAGTCTAACAAATACCAATAAACCCGGCTTCCCATAGGAGAGTCTAAATCCGGTCCTGCAGACTACACGGACCTGTACTGCTGATGGATTGAACTCAAGCTCCTGTTCCACAAATAACGATCGAAGTTCAGAAATTCAACGAAGAAAGGAGGGGTGTATGCAGGGGGGAACTGAGAACTAAATTACCTTTGCTGTGGATTTCAGCTGATGGAAATTCACAAAGCACAGTTGTATTTCACCACTCAAGAGTTCCTGTGTCCTTTACTTTGGAATTATCCACAAACCTTTTCAAGTTTGGTGTACTTCCACAATGGGCAGCTGTAAATATCAACATTTTCCAATGAAGGCAGCTCAAGATCATATTCCGAGTTAGAGAAACTCTGTAGCTTTGGTAGGTCACGGAATTCTAGTTCCTTCAGTTTCGGAAATAGTACACGTGGCTCTGCAGCTTCATTTTTCTCAATCACATGTACCATCTTCTTGCATCTGAAGATGCTCAATGTTACGAGATTGTCAAGATTTGCAGCCGTATAGGGCGAAAATAACCTTCCAATGTTGTTGCAATCACGTATAACAACTTTCTTTAAGCTCCGAAGCTTAACCTGAAGAAGAAAAAAACATCACTCAATATCAATGGAGAATGATTTATAAGAAATACAACATTTTCCAGATTCCATATGCTTACATCCATGGTGAAGAATTCCAGACGATGACAACATTTAATCCATACATTTTTCAGGGAAGCCAAGTCGAGTTCACGGCTCCAACTGAAGCTTTCTAAATTGGGCAGGTCTTCCAAATACAAATTATGCAAATGAGGAAATAGTGCTTGGAGCTCTGAATGAAAGAATTGATCCTCATCATTCACAATATTTTTCTTTCCTCTGTTGTCATCATTCACAATCACTTGTAGCATGTTCTTGCATTTGGAGATTCTCAATTCCTTGAGGACGTCGAGATTTACAGCTGTTGAGGAATAAAATAATTTTCCAGCGCTAGAATCATATATTTCTATTGCCTCAAGTTGATGGAAGGAGTGATCAGGTGGATTTTGGTCACGCCACAGATGGTAAGCCTTGATGTCATGTTTTAGGAGGACCATGCCGCCGACTATATCCTGCAAATAAACAATTAACATTTATATATGGACTTCAAAGCATAGAAATGTTTTGAAACTCAAAAAAAAAAAAAAAAAAAAAAGAGAATAAATGTTTTCAAAGGCTGAATCTAGTTGGGTTTGGACTAACGGGAACCATCATGAATTAGTTGAACATGAGTAATTTTTTCTTAAACTTGGCTTGGTTAAAATAATATAATGAATTTTTTTTAGTATAATTGGTGTAAAATTTAAGAGAAGTAATCATTCAGATAGCAAGTTTAACAGATTTGCCAAACGATGGATGAGCTAGAATTTTCGGTCATGAATGTACATATAAATAAGAGAAATTTATATCTAATTACCCGACAGTTAGGCTTAATTACAATGCAATCTATCTGGATTAAAAACTTGCATTTTAGTCCCCATAATTCTTTGATCTGAGGTCCCAAACAAATTTTGTAAAAATATACTTATAGACCTGACAGTTTGCATGAGTGTTACATTAAAAATATGATCAAATTACAAAGTCATCCTTAAAATTTATAAATATAAACAAAACGATCCATATAAATTACGAATTTTATAACACAGTCCCTCGAGTTATAGATCAATTAAAAGAAGTCGAAAGTAATTTTTGGAATTACATAATGAAACCTTAATAAACATGAGAGAGCTAGGACAAACTATTTTAAAATATTAGAGACTAAAATATAATTTTTTTGATCTAAATTAATTGTATTGTAATTAAGCGTGGGAAGATAGCCGTATGTAAATTTTCCTATATATATATGATGCAGTATATAATCCTTTTTTGCTTCTAAAAAAATCTCAAGACAAAATGGATAAGTGAAATCCCGACAACGGCACACAATTCATAACTATGTAAAACACTACCTTAATCCATCTCGCGAAGCCGTGTGTGTTATCAACTTCACAACTTTCCCAATGACTTGCACCCGATCTGAGTTGGTATTTCACTTTCCCCTCCTCAAGAAACATTATTTCCGCAGCAAAAGTGGAATCGTTAATTTCAATTTTCATTTTGCTCAGTTTATCCAAGTGCTTAATCTCACAAATGGCTGCCTTCCCTCTTTGTTCCCCATCTGCCATTGTTTCCCATTTTTTGAAGCTCTTTACGATCATCAACTCCTCCAACCGAACAAGGTTTGATATGACTCCTTGCGCTATCCTTTCAAGCTTCTGACATTTGTAAACTTCTAGCATCCTCAGATTTGTAAGTCCCCCAATCTTCTCTGGCAACTCTAAAATCATGTCACAAGAACGACAAATGAGGATTTCAAGACTCGATAATTCGCCAACGATTGAGATTGTCTCCAATGAGGTGCAGCCGTCTAAATACAGTGTTCGAAGCTTTTTCAGCAATTGTGTTGTTTCTGGTAGTGATCTAAACGAAATGCTGCGGAGAGACAACACATTAAGCTCAACCATTCCTTCAAAAAAAGATTCATTACTAATTTCAACTTCTTTCGGGTAGTTATCATCAATCTTTAAGAGGCGAAGACTTGAAAAACTGGACAAAATTGGAAGGTTATTTGTTTCTTCTCCAACCACCGAAATCCACTCGCAATTAATAGGTTCTTTTCTCCCATAAGCAAACGAACTCAAATTGTTGACAATACGCTCTTCCTCGGAAGCAATAAAAATTGCTATTTTACGAAGATCATTAGTCATTTTGACATGATTCTCGTCACTACCATCTAGTAGCAAAGAACAAGTTTTAAGCGTGTCAACTAACACGCGCACACTGTTTCTTGCTTTTTCCAGAGTCATAATTTCGTCAGTAAGCAAGCGTGACCCCATACCATACATCACCAAGTACTCGAGATCAATATCACAATCTTCAGGAAATAAACAACACAGCAGAAATAGGGACCTTGCAACAGGATTGTTGAGGGAATCATAACTCTCTTTAATGAGTTTATAAACTTCTTCAGGAACATTTAGGTTAGAACTTCTCAAATTTCTTAAAGCTTCTCTCCAGTGTTCGATGCTCTTACCTTTGAGTGTCGTACCGGTGGTTACAAGGGTGCGTGGCAAACCTTTGCACTCTTTCACTACTTCTGGAATCAGAAGTAAACACTCATCCTTCGCACACGTCCCAATTTCCCCTCTAAAAAGGAGGAATGCTTCCTCGTCAGTTAAGATTTGCATCTCAAAAGGTTTGGCATTCATTTTACTTAACACCTTGCTATTTCGAGATGTTAAAATTATGGTGCACCCTTCCCCCAGATCACTTTCACAAGGTATCCCTAACCTCTCCAAGTCGAGCTTATCCGAAATGCTGTCCAAAATTAAGAGTATTCTCTTTGCTCCCATTAGCAGCACACGTAATTTGTCTGCTCTAGCAGATAAACTCTCATCTTCCAACGACACACCTAACATTTCTGCTAGTTTACTCTGGATTTCTAACTCGCAAACTTCTTGACTGATAACAACCATCATACCTTCGTCGAATAGATTTTCTTCTCTCACTCGGTTCATGATTCTTCCGGCCATAGTGGTCTTACCTATGCCCCCTATTCCACATATCCCGATCATGTGGACCTTTCCGCCTCTAAGATCTTTCATTATCGCATTCTCAAGCTGTTTTCTAGAATCATATAATTCTATTGCCTCAAGTCGACGGAAGGAGTGGTCAGGTGGATTTTGCTGACGCCAAAGATAGAAAGTAGAGCTGTCATATTTTAGGAGGACCATGCCGTCCACTACATTCTGCGAATAAACAATTAACATTTATATAAATTCATAGAACTTATGGACTTCAGATCACAAAAAATGTTTTGTACCAAAAAAGAGGGGGGGGGGGGGGGGAAGAACTTGAAAATGTTTGCAAAGGCTGAATCTAGTTGGGCTTGGACTAACAGGAACCATCATGCTGGTTGAACATGGATAATTATAATACAAACTTGGTTTGATCAAAATAATATAATAAAAAGAAGAGTTTTTTGCACTTACCATCTGATTGTAAAGTTTTTTCCATCATAATGTAGATATGTATAATGAAAATTTAAATCTATCTTTCCTTCATTTAGACCTAATCACAATGCAATTCATTTACTCAAAAAGTTACATTTTAGTCCTTGTATGTCTTGTTTAGTCTGAGGTCTCTAAAGAAATTTGTAAAAGTTTACTTATATTCTCGACGGTTTGTATGAGTGTTACATTAAAAATATGATCAAAATTACAAAATCATTTAAAAAATTTATAAATATAAACAAATCGATCCCTATAAATTATGAATTTAACAACGCAGTATGTGGAATAACAAATTAACTAAAAACTTAAAGGTATCTTTTGAATTACATAATGAAACTTTAACATACATTAGAGACCACAAACAGTTTTAAAAAGTTACGGAATAAAATTTTTCCACTAAAATGTTTTCCGATTTAGATGAGTTGCATTATAATTAGCACTAAATATAGTATAGTTTGTATATAATCTTTTTGCTTCTTAAAAAAAATGAGAAAATTGCAGTTTTGGTATATCACCTCACTTTAATTTGCAATTTTGGAATTAAAAAATTTTCGGTAAAAAAACTAATTCATAACTCTAAAAATTTGCAATTTCAATGCACCATTTGACCGGAAAATTTTTTATACCATAATTGTAAATTAGGGTGCGTTGGTATATCAACATTTCAATTTTCCCTAAAAAAATCTCTAAGACAAAATGGATAACAAAATCCAGACAACCCGTCACAATTCATAACTATTTAAACATAGAAATAAACACTACCTTAATCCATCTTGCAAAACCGCGCTTGTCATGAACTTCACAACTTTCCCAACGACTTCCACCGGATCTGAGTTGATATTTCACTTTCCCCTCGTCAAGAATCTTTTCCGCAGCTAAAATGGAATCTTTAATTTCAATTTCCGTTCTCCTGAGTTTTTCCAAGTGCTCAATCTCACAAATGGCTGCATTCCCTCTTTGTTCCCCATATGCCCCAGTTTCCCATCCATTGAAGCTCTTTACAATCATCAACTCCTCCAACTGAACGAGGTTTGATATGACTCCTCGCGCTATCCTTTCAAGCTTTCGACATTTGTAAACTTCTAAAATCCTTAGTTTTTTCAGTCCCCCAATCTCTGCAGGTAACTCCACAATCATGTCACAGGAACGACAAACGAGTACTTCAAGACTCAATAATTCGCCAATGATAGATATTGCCTCCAACGAGTCACATTGTTCTAAATACAATGTCCGAAGATTGTCCAGCAATGGTGTTATTTCATATAGTACATCATAAGACGGAACACGTCCAACCCTTATGAAGAACTTCGCAACCTTTGCGGGGAAGCATATCTCTGCGGTTGTTAAAATGACATCCCCAATATCAATTTCCAATCTGGTAAGTTTTTCCAAGTACGTAATCTCAGAAAGGGCTGCATTCTTTCTTTGTTCCCCATCGGCCTTCGTTTCCCATCCATTGAAGCTATTTAAAATTCTCCACTCCTCCAATTGAACGAGGTTTGATATGACTCCCGGTGCTATTCTTGTGAGTTCTGGACATTGGTTAACTTCTAACATCCTTAGTTGTTTCAGTCGTCCAATTTCAACAGGCAACTCCTCAATCCCAGAACAATCACGGTAACACAGAATTTCCAAACTCAATAGCTCTCCCACAACAGAAAAAGGGTCCAATCTGCAACCCACTAAGCACAGCGTTCCAAGACTCTTCAGCAATTTTATTTCCAGTGGTATTGATTTCATTATAATATATTGGAAAGACAGCAAACTCAGTTGTTTGATTCCCTCAAAAATAGAAAAGTCCTTGATTTCAAACAGTTCCTTTCTACTTGAGCCATGTATCCTTAAGAAGCTACATGTTTTTTCTGAAATGACTGAACCCCAATGGTATGTACACTCAGATGACAAACGCATTGAGTTAAATTTGACATCAACAATCATCCCTTCCTCTGCTTCATGTGTAGCAATACGAATGGCCATATCACGAACAACATTATGCATTTTCACGTGGTGTTCATCACTACCCTTGAGTAGCAAGAAACAATTTTTAAGCATATCAACTATTATAAGTACTCTATTTCTTACTTCTACTAAAATTCCCTCAGACGCATTAGAGAAATCCAAATTGGAAAACATTTGTAACCCGATGCAGTAAGAAGTCAATTCCTCAAGGCTAATATCTTCATCCTCAGGAAATAGGCTGCAAAGCAAGAACAACGACTTTGCATGCCTATTTTGTAATTTTGTATAGCTTAGCTTCAAGAGCTTATAAAAATCTTTAGTAACACTTGACCTATCTTCTGGGTTGAAACTTTTGAGTTGTTGCAGCACATCTTCCCAAGAAGTGATGTTTGTTTGATCCTTCAGCGCACCACCGACGGTTACAAGGGCAACCGGCAGACCTTTGCACTCTCCTGCAACTTGTTTTGCTATAGAAAGCAAATTTGTGTCATCAACGCAAGCCCCAACTTTTTCTTTAAAGAGAAGCCACGCTTCTTCGTCAGACAAGGTTTCCATTCCATAGCCATTTTGAACATCCATGCTTTTCAGCACATCCCTATTTCGAGATGTTAAAAGGATTGTGCATCGCTCATTTTCAAAAGGAATTCCCAAATCCTTCAATTTGAGTTTGTCCCAAACATCATCGAGCACAATGAGTATTCTATTCGTATCGTTGAGTCTTTTGTGTAATTTGTAAGCTCGAACTGCTAAAATTTCTTCGTCCAACTTCAAACCCAATGATTCTGCAATCGCGCTTTGAATTTTCAACAAGTCTAATTGTTGACTGACAACCACCATAAAAATTTCCTGGCATATATTTTCTTTCTGCACTCTGTGCATGATTCGTTTTGCCATGGTCGTCTTGCCCACACCTGCCATCCCACATATCCCTATTGTAGTGACCTTAGCTCTCAAAGCTTCCATTATTTTCTCCTCAATCTGTTTTCTAGATTGGAAATCATATGTTTTTCCTAATGGAATTTCAGCCATCGAGGGTGGGGGTGGAGGTATCGCTATAACAGTAATCCGCCTGTGTTTCTCCATCAGCTGCTTCATTTCTTCCGTTATCTTCACAGCTCCCCTACTCAATCGAAAACGTGATTTAACACACCAACAACCATTTCTCACAGTTGGAATTTCATCATCAATTCGTTTCTTGTCGACTTGGATCTTATTGCTGGCATCTTCTAACCAAGTCCGAACCTCCGGGAGAATCACTAGAGCATCATTCTCAGCCGCTTCAACTTGCCTCTGCAGGTCAACTCTTGCATCTTCCAGTTGTTGGGCTTCATTCCTCAGGTTCTGAATGTTGTTGTTGAAGAAACATAGATAAGCAAATAGATGCTTGATTTTCACAACAGCGATTCTTGCAAGTTCTTCCATAACTGGTTGCAGAGTTTCTGCAATTTCCTGCACATCTTTGGATATTTAATATGACTTTTAAATTGAATAGGTGTGTATGAATTTAATACGAGCAAGAGGTGTGTGTAAACTGAATAGAATTGAAGATTCGAGAGATGTAAATGTAATAATCAAAGGAAACTATATATTAACTGCCAGAGTCATTCAGAGAAATTAAAAAAAGGAAAAAAATTGTGACAACTCCCAAAGAAATATGAGATCTTGTATAATATGTTCCCCTTGTCAAAATTGCTAGAATCTTTGTGTATGGAACCTTAATTAGGAACTAGTATAGAACTAGTTAGGCAGATGAGATCTCTAATATTTGAAAGCAATAATATACCAAAAAAAAAAGAAAAAAAAGAGAGATCTCGTGTGAAGTAAAACAACAGAGATTTCTTGAAGTAAAGTAGAAACTTACGCGTACTCGAATGCTTGGAAAACAAAGCTATTATGAAGGTACAGTTGCAGGCTTTCAGCACTGCAAATTAAGCTTTGGGATATAGTGAGAAGACACTGTACGTTGAGAATGAGAACTGAGGTCTGAGAACATTATCAACTCCTTTTCCTGTTTTCCAGGAGACCGGGGAAGACTTATGTGAGTCTTCTGTCCAACTATTCTGCACCCCATTTTCACTGACTTCTTTAATTTGTGGGACAGATTAATGCCGAAAGGCGAAAGCAGTAATAACTAATAACTATTGAAATAGGGCAGTCATGTTCAACACCTGCTTTTGTGCAGATATTTTGGCTGTGATTACGAAAGCTCATAGTTTGGTCGACAAGCATTAATTATTGATAGTTTATAACATCAAACATCCATCTTTAAATTTGAAACTAACTTCGGCTGGGTAATTTGGACTTACCGTATAATTTGGATGAGAAAATTATTTCTTAGTTACATGTAGGATGATGATAGTTTAGTTAGTCATCGACTCATTGTTATTTATAAAAACATCCATGTTGTGTCACAGGCACATACATGCATCTATTAATATAATATCACATATAAAATTTATGGAAAATTAATTTTGTAAGTAACTAGTTTTAGCACTAACTCTGACGGGCCCAGATTACGCTAGTGTCTATGCTATCCACGTGGCACAATCCTGGAAGGTCCCCATCGTGAACCAGCCTTAGCTCTGACAGCACGCTCGGGACCCAAGGCTCGCGGCATGAGCCCGGCCCCTATCCTTGCAGAACCATATGGAGGACTACTTCCCTCGGAACCTCACCCTCGATTAGTTCCACCCTCGAACCCCCGACGCTCGTGGGTTCGTTGGTTTGGCCCCTCTCCTAAGAGGTCCACCTCCGAGCGCTCACATGCTCGAAGGATTGTCGAGCGTCCATCGCTCGTGAGGGCAACCCCTTAACCGCCGTTGACACAATATCCTGGCTTAACCGTCTAAAAGGTGGTGGTGACACCTTCAGGTCGCCT
>JBBMKE010000003.1:10419654-10436135 GCA_037834125.1 Lippia alba
CAAACTCAAAGAATCACCAAGGATCAAGCAAGAATCATCAAATTAGCTCCTAACCCTTACTATTCACATACATGACCATATCTCAATCAATTATCCATGAAAATCAGTCAATGAACACTTAAAAGAAAGGTTCGAAGGTAGAGAAATCAATTATGGACTTACCTTTCAAATTTGAAGTGATTTGGTGAAGGTTTGAGCTTGAAGATGCCAAGATGAAGATGATGAATAGTGTCCTTTATCTCCCTTCTCTTGAGCTCGGTTTTTTGAAGCCAAAACCCTTGTTTTCTTGAGGGAATTAGGTCCCAAGGGACGCCCAAGTCTTTTTTAGGGAGATAACCCTCAATTTCTTTTTGCTTTATTTTTAATACTATTATATGACGTGGTTTTGAATTAACTTCTTTTCTTATTATTTTTTTATTTTATCTCGAAAAATGTGTCGATATTCAAAATTCAGATCTGAAATATCAGATCTAAACCTATTCCCTCTCATTTTTTTCTCTCATTCTCTCTCCCTCTTCTCTTTTTTTTCTCACGACAATTTGTCTTCTCTCGCCGTCGGCCTCCTCTCTCCTTCTCATCTTCTCTCACCGCCGGCCTCCATCGCCTCCGATGATTTGTCTTATCTCCTTCTCACCTTCTCTCGCAGTCCGCCTCTTATCGCCTCCGATTTGTTCTCTTCATCGTCGCCGTTTTATTCGTTCTCTGCAATCATCGTCGCCGATTTGTTTTCTACAACTAGCTCTGGCTGCATATTCGTCATCCACAACTGGTTCTGACTGCATATTCGTCATCTACGTTTTTGAAGATCAAGAAAGAAATCATATTCACTTATTCTATTCTTCTGTTTTTTTTTCTTGGTTGAGTACGGAAAAATTAGATATTTAGAAGATTTTGCAGCGATCTAGTGCAATCTGACTATGAAAAATTAGTTATTTTGAAGATTTTGCAGCTTTGCAGCAATCTATTACTAGATTGCAGCGTTCTATTGCTAGATTGCAGTCATCTAGTGCTAGATTGCAACGATAGATTGTTGCGATCTAGCACTTCATAACTGCAATCTAGCAATAGATCGATGCAATCTAGCACTAGATCGCTGCAATTTAGTGCTCGATTGAGCGATCTAGTGCTAGATTGCAGCTATCTATTGCTAGATTGCAGCATTCTAGTGCTAGATCGTGCATATAGTGCTAGATTGCAGTGATCTAGCACTATATCGCTGCAATCTAATACTGGATGGCTGCAATCCAGCACTAGATCTCTGCAAGAAATTCGAATCTTTAAAAAATAAATAAAAAAAGAAAAAGAAATAGACAAAAATAAAAAAATGTGAAAATATGAATAAACATAATTTAAAAAATAAAAGAAAAAATAATATCCATCTAGTACTAGATTGCACTATTCTCAGTGCTAGATTTGCACACGTGGAAAATAATTATATTTAATAATTATTTTAATAGACATAACTGTTTTGAGGGTTGTATATCCAACTTTTTTGAAACTAGGGGTTACATAACTAAAAAAACTATTTTGAGGGTTATACAGTAAAATCCCCCAGTTTTCTTTATGTAAAATGAAATGGGATAACTGTTAAGTGAAAGGGAAATAAGTAAGGGGCATGTGGGTCCAAGAAACACCCAATTTGGTCAAGTATTGGCCAAGATATGGCCAAAATAGTACAAAGGCATCAACTTCGTACGTGAGGCTCGGTTCGGGCAAGTTTTGGGGTTCCAAACAGGTTTAGAAAAATATGAGGTTAGGTTCTCTAGCTTCCAAATCTCGTTGTGAATGCGACGCCACTTTTGGAATTCGAATCCGAATTATGGCCTCCGGAACCCGAGGCGCGCTAAAACAAGTTAGGCCCTCGAATCCCTAATCAAATAAAATATGGTGCATTACCATATCAAACAAGATCGAAAATGAAAAACGAGCACGTAGATGATTTCATAACTTATGAATCTCCAACATATTAAAATATCACAAAATTTTGATCGTAAATCAAATACAAACGAAATGAATTTCTAAAGCACTCATGCATAACGTTCAAAGAATTCAAATTCATAATTCTCATTTAAGTCAAATAATTCAATTAAGAATAATTAAACATTAAAATAAACATATAATTAAATTAATAAATCATTTAAATGCCCATTTAGCTCTCCCGTGAGTGCGTACTTGTACGGCCGAAAATCGGGATCTTACATCCCACAACATCTAAAGGAGTTTTTGACAATTTAAAACTAAGTTCTTTAATGGGTGTGTAACTCAATTTATTCAAACACAAGAATGATCACAAATGAGTTTTTATTGATTTCTCAATAAGCGGGTACAATCTCTATTTTATTCTCCTTTGATTCTTCCTACGGTGATTTGTTGAATTTCGGAAGGTTTGAAACGCCTTTGTGGACTTTGGAGCTTCGATTCTTCCTTGACTTGAGTTTTGCTTCTTTAAAACATTAATTGCGGGCCTTTCGGCTTATTCGCGAATTAAACGTCTTGATTCAGGTGAACGTCGAAGTACACCGTTGAAGTTGACTTGAATTTGACTTGAAGAAAACACCGAACTCGCTGACTTAATGTCTTCTTCCGGATCGAACGCTTCAATTTGTTGATCTCCGCCAAGAACTCCTTGAATCTCGCCTTTAATTGATTAGAATTTGATTTGGATTTGTTGAGGAGGCAACACCGAAATCTAAATTTGATGATTCGATTGCGGATTGAACACCTCAATTTGTGGACTCGAAGAACGCCTTGACTTCTTTAAGGAGAGCAACGCCGGAGAACTACTTCAATGCTTCAAAGCCGGATTGAACGCCTCGATTTGTGGACTTCCTCCAAGAACGCCGTTAAAGATGCTAAAGAACACCGAGGATGTTGAAGAATGCCGAAAAGCTTCTTTCTCCTTGCTTTGTTGCTTGCTCCTTCGTCTCTCCGACTTGTGAGTTTGTGTTGGTGTTGTGATTTTTGGCTTAGGGGATGCCACTATTTATTGGTGCAGGAGGTGAATCTTACCTTAATTATTGAGATAATACTTCATTCTGATTGGTTCTTGTCGATTTTGTAATTTTTTTTCCATAGATCACAAGATATGATTTGATTCCCAAAATATCACCTTTGACTTTCTCTATTTGGCTTGATTTGATTTTATTGGCAAATTTTGAATTTTGACACATTTAATATATATTAAAATATCAAATAATTAACTATTTAATTCTAGGAATATTATATGTTTAAATTCCTAAAATTAAGATTTTGATATTCAATATATATTTATTTCCATGTGTCGCATATTAATTGGGTGTAAAATTTTAGCCTCCTACAGGGTGATTTTCACCATCTTCCTTATTGATGATATTAACCACATCCTTATTTTCACCATCTTCCTTATTGATGATATTAACCACATCCTTCAAATTGGTCTCAACAACAATTGGACGAAATCTTCTCTCTCAAGCCAATTGTAACTCCTCACGAAAACCCCTAGGATATTAATATTGCTACTGAAACGGTGATTTTGAAGAAAAATTGTCTATATTGTATTATATAAGGAAAGGAAAGGAAAAACAGCTGCACCATACAAAAGAAGGAAAAAACAGATTCATGCTCCCTTTTCTCAATGGCCAAAATTGTTGTAGAGAGGATACTAGGATGCAAACGAGCCGAGCCGGCTCGCGATCTTGTTGAGCAAGCTCGAGCCGAGCCCGAACTCAGGCCCATTTATTTTGGCTCGTGGCTCGCGAGCTAGTATATTTAGTCTAAAAAATAATATTTTAATTTTTATATATATAAATTTTTATACAAAATTAATAAAAAAATATATTTATTATATATATGTATATATATTCAATTAATATATATTATTATATATAAAAATATATCAAATTATTAAAAAAACTAATTTTCAATCAGAAATAATACAAGTTCCCTCAAGCCTCGAGCTGAGCTGAGCGAGCCTCGAGTCGTGGTCGAGCCGAGCTCAAGTCCCAAACAATGCCAAAGTTCTACTCAGCTCGTTTGCATCCCTAGATAGAGATTCATTTATGGAGTATTCGGTTCCCTTTTCTGAAATTTATAAATTTGAAGGAATTAAACTCAAATTGCAAATGTAACATTCGAAAATTTGAATATGGGCCTGCTTCTAAACCCACGGGCCACGTACTGAAACTGAATGAACAAGAAAGTTTACAACCCAATATATGTAAAAGGGCCTAAATAGCCCATAATCCATATAGACAATTTATTGACATTTAATTTTGAGTTAGGTTATCACCAAAATAAACATTTGAAGTTAGACAATTTATTGCTTAGAAGCTCTAATGCACCGACACTTCTAAAAATATCATTTTACCATATCGTGTCGTGTCGGACATCCATATTGGACACCTTGTCCGACACTTCTCACGTGGAAAATTCACAAAAAAATCTATGTCGCCGTATCCATGTCGTGTCGTGTTGTGTCCATGTCCCCGTGCCTGTATACGTGCAACATAGCTTAGAAGTATCAAATCAAGAATCACTAGTTGTAGTCAACAGGATTGGTCTAAATGATTAATGAATTCATTCTTTAGGACAATTTTCAGGTTTGAATCTCATTTGAGTATGCATGTATTAAAAAAATCACTAGTTATATATATATAACTAAGCAAAAACTAGAAAATTGGTAATAATAACCCTTTACTGTATAAACTATAAAGTTTATAAATTTGTAAAAACTTACCTAGACTGGGTTAGAATTTTTACGGGAAGTAATTTGAATTGAGGCCAGTAGATGATCCGATTAACATGTTTAACAAGAGGAGCCACAAATTGACTCTTGGTCACCGAACAAACTCTATGATCTTGTGGCCAGCGATAACCTTAGAGGTTTTTTGTCTTTTGATTTTATTATCTATCTGATGTTTTTAATTATTGTTGTTCTTCGTGGGCAGTCGAGTCTTAATAAAAGTATCAATAATCCTTGGATTATGAATAAATATATTTTCTACTATGATTTGGTTGGTTACATATAAAGTGGATGTCTCGATAATGACCCTAGTACTCTTAATAGTTTTATTTGAGGGGGTGGTCGCCCCCCACAAGAATAAATTCTTATATAAACATTATGTTAGGGTATAGCATATAGACTTGTAATTTATGAGTTATGTTTGTGGCCATACAAACATTAAAAGGCCTTTAATCTTGAAAGGCTGGCAATGCCTACAACACTTATGCCCACAATTTTGAATTGCTATAAATTGAAATATTAATTTTATTCTATAGTATCCCCACGACCCCACCACGTCTAATTAAACAAGAAAATATTAATTTCAATCAACAATAAATTTCAAACTTAGTCCCACCAAACAATTTTTGAACTCACAAATTTTAATAAATGCTATATAAAATGCAAAAATTAATCAGTTGTCGTTGTTATTAATCAATTTATTATTATTATTCTTATTATTATTATTGTTGTTGTTGTTGTTGTTAATCAATTATTATTAATAATATTATTATTAAATATATTATCATTTGTAAGGGTCGAATCGGGTCGGATCATTAAAGTGTAAATTTTTTTCTATCAATGATAGCTGCATACCCCAAAATTCGAACACGATATCTCTGATTAACTTAATATAGCTCCGAACAGCCCGGATCGTTAAGTTAAATCGCTTGATGATAATTAATCAAATTTTATTATCATATACATATATTATTTCTATCTCGTGGTCGAATTTTAAATTTCCTATCGTTGTTGCCAGAGGGGACTTTCTTCTTTAATAGTCCGACCCAACTCAAAATCATAATACGTATAAGATTGGGTATCCTAAAAAAGACTTAATTTCTATGAAGATACAAGTTTATTTTTTAGAAAATACAATAAAATAACAAAGAAAATTATGAGTTTTCTAAATGGCAAAATGGTAAAGGCAAAGTTTGGTAAATGTATTCTTTTTCTCCATTTTTTATTTTTATTTTTATTCCATAAAGCAAAATGATATAATAATAACAGAAAACCTCCTATAAATACAGAGAGGTACAAAGGAAAAAATAAAATAAAATTCAATTCGATTGAAAATCAAACCTGAGTCTCTCTCTCTCTCCTCTTTCTCTCCCTTCACCTCTCAAATTGCTTCAATTATCTCGTAAATTAAGGTAATATTCTGGCTTTTTTCCTCTTTAATTATCAGTTTTATCGTTGAATTCGTCTCCGATGTGATGATCTGCTCATGGGTTTTGTTTGTTTCGTGTAAAAATTGAATCTTTTTCGTCTCCATGTTTATTTTCTTGTTGCTCACGAAAATGAAAGAGAATTAGTCAGAAATTTTTGGTTTGATTTTTCGATGTTGAGATCGGCCATAAGCTTATTCGTTAATTGTTTGACCTGTGAAAATTTATTTTAATTTATTTTGTTTTTGTATATAAGTTGTGGGACTTCACTATTTGGTTTCTGGACTTGGTGGTTTGAAGAAACATGTAAAGTTTGTTACTTTTGCTGTTAATCGGACATGGGATTGCTAAAAGAATTTGTTTGAACAAATAAATTTTGAATATTTTTAAAATTCTTTTGAAGATATTGGCCTTTTTTCTTATAAGAATTTAGCTGATTTCCACTTGTTTACAATAAGAGGTTTGTGTTGTTTGAATTATGGATTTGGGGTGGGGGTGGAAGAGGATTATTGCAACTAATCTTGCAAGGTTGAAAATAATTGACTTTTTCTATATCCTCTTTGAAGGGAAAATGTTTTGGGTGTTAACAATTTGGTACTTATATCACATAGAGTACAAATTTTGGAAGATTGAGTTTGTACTGTTTCGTTCTTGGTATGTTCTGATTGCACTAAAAAAGGTTACCAAAGATTCAGTGCAAAATGAGCCTGGTTATGGTGTTTTACCATCGTGTTTGATTACGAGATGAATAGGATGTTTCTATAGCTTAATGAGTTATTTCGATTCATGCCAATGCGTTAGATAGGTAAGAAGTTAGTGACTGCCTTATATATTATTAATTTGTTTTCTCTTGATGTCATCTTTACGTGTTTAAGATCAACTTTGAGTTGCTGATAGCCATGTGTGACTGTAAATTTCTAGTTGTTGTAGTAATGGTTTTTGTCAAAAGTGGAGGTGTGATATTCTAGCTCGTATACTCAACTAGCCATCTCAAGACCTTACTTTTACTTGTTGTCTGTTTAATAGAAAAGCTTTTCGCTCTTGATTATCTAATAGCATAGTTGAGTCAGCTAAGAAGCCAACTTTGGACATGAATTGCATTTTATCCCTTCATATTCTTCTTTGGAAACACGAATCTCTCGGAAGAGTGAGCTGAATTGTTATGTGTAACTATGCAAGTGTTTCTAGAGGTAACACTTATCCAAATCAAGAAATCCTTAAAACCCTTTCGAAACCTTGAGGTAGTATTATTCAAATATCATGAGGTTCCAACTGCCAGTGAAGGAGGAAGTCCCCCCAAATTTCGACAAACCGTTTGTTTCTTTAGATCAAATTTGTAGGCCTTTATTGCATATTGATAATTTTGACATCCACCAGTAGAATTACAGAATAGTCCCCCTTTTGATCCTAGATTTCAAAATTTTCTCCGTCGGTGCCTGCAGCTATTATTCAAGAAAACAAACCCACCTCACCCCACCCCACCCTACCAGCTGTGGTTAACCTATAATTGAACAGAGAGGTTTAAGTGAATAACTTTTAACGTCAGAAATTTCAACACGTTGGGGTTGAGGACATAGTCATAACTTTAAGCCAGTAGCACGATTTTAGTGGTCATCGCATGCAAGTACTGTGTTTGTGTTTCTTTTTCTTCATCTCTCTTGACTAATTGCACTAGAACAGCAGGAAACTTGAATAAAAATGGAGTCTCCAAAAGAGACCGGGTGCCAAGCTCCTCCAGAAGGCCCAATCCTCTGCATCAACAACTGTGGATTCTTTGGAAGTGCAGCCACAATGAACATGTGCTCCAAATGCCACAAAGACTTGCTGCTCAAACAACAGCAAGCAACGCTTGCAGCTTCCTCCATTGAAAATCTCGTCAGCGGCAATAGCAGCAACAGCAACGAGGTGGGTCCCGTCCTGACAGATAAAGTCCTTGTGGGACCCACTTCGGTTGAGCCCAAGCCCATTTCCTCACAGTCATCTTCCAGTCTGGGGGCAGGTCCAAATGCGGAGATGAAGGCCAAAGAGGGGCCGAGTAGGTGCGCCACCTGTTGCAAGCGGATTGGTCTGACGGGATTCAGCTGCAAATGCGGGAACCTCTTCTGCTCGATCCACCGTTACTCAGACAAACACGACTGCCAGTTTGATTACAGGAGCGCGGGGCAGGATGCCATCGCAAAGACGAATCCCGTTGTTAAAGCTGATAAGCTTGATAAGATCTAGAAGGTTGTGGAGAAGCTTAAAAGCTTGTAATATCTGCATCGTGTAAGTTGGCCTCGAACAACATACACGAGGGGTGGGGTCGGGGAAGGGGGGGATTATCGTTTGTGAATTGGGTAGGTTACTTTGGTTTGTTTGCTCCAGTGTATAAAAGTTGTTATTTGCTGGCTTGATGACATCGTTCTGGTATTCATAAACTCGCACCGTCACGGTATTACACGTTATCTATGTCGCATTTTACAATTATCGGTGTCGTGGAAGAGATTAGCATAAAGTATTGGTAAATTTATGCTCTGTTCTTGTTTTAATCATGTATTTGCGCATGTTGGACTGCATGATGAAGCTGGAGCTGAGTCTCTGTGTGTATCTTCTTGATTTTTGTTTTGTTGCGTAGTTTGTTATTGTTTGTAGTTATATGCTTGCTTCTACAGCTCATGGAAAGATGTTTTTGCTTATTGGCTATTCGTTTACCTTGAAGTTTGACCTAATTACGCGACCTAATCAATGAAGTTTACGGATACCGTATCCGTATGAATGCTCTATTATCAACATTCCATCTTAAATTCATAACTGAAATAACATGCATTAGGTCGAATCAATCAATGAAGTTCAGAAATACCATATCGATGATCTATCATACCCTTCGCACTAACCGATTGGTATTCCATCTTAAATTCCTGACTGAATTAACATGCAGCACACATTTGGGAGGTTTGTGTAATTAGATCAAACTCGAACATATATTAGTGTAATTATCCTTAAACAAGTAAGGTCAAACCTTGAGATACATATTAGGTAGGTTTGTGTAATAATGTAAAACGAGTAAGGTATCTCAGTGTAAATTTCCTTAAATAACGAAGGGATTGTCGATCTTTTCTTAATTCTTGGCAACCCAGAAAGATGAGTCACTTTTTCTAGGGCTCAATTCCAACACAAAGTCCAATTTCTTGACATTTGTTAACTTTACTGCAATTTTTATGTACTGAAAATATTTAATAAATTTGTTTCATTCTCTTTTGATTGTTCCAAGATATGATTGGCTATTGTGCTGAGGGGAATCATATTGGTCTGCTAAAATAGCTTTGACTTGATCATTACCATGATTCTTCACTTTTTGTTTTTTTTTTTAACTTGGAAAATAACATTAAAAATTCAGTAATATCTTTCATTTTTTTTCTAATTTTCAAACCTATATATATATTTTTTTTGCATAAAGTCTAACGATAGTTGGTTGGATCCTAAATAAACTTCTCCCGCAATGAAGTTGGTTGGATCCCGTTCGATAGTGGGTTGGGTTCTACGAACTTTATCCGCAATGTCGTTTCGAAACCTAAGAAGCTCATTTGGGGAGGGCTCATCCCGGTTAACAGCCCTGGGGTTAGGCTTCCCCCGACTAATTTTCAAACCTATCAAAATTTAAGATTTGTGTAAATTACACTTTGCACCCGAGTTATGTCATCTCACTCTGTCCAATTTTTATGTACTTTTTTTCATTTATTATTTTTTGCTTTCTCTCATTTTTATTACCTTTTCATTTAGGGTTTGTCCAATAGTACCACCACAAAAAAGTTGCCCAAAAGTATGACAAAAATAGGCTTTTGCCAATGTCATGAAGCTGTAGTGAGCCATGTGAGGAAGAATTTCTTGGACTGTGCATAATTTTACTTTTACCCTTTAGCTTTTAGATTCTCAGCTTACAAAAAGCTGCATTACTTTATACGATTTTACCTGTCAAGCTAAATAGAACAAATGTATTTTCATTAAAAGTCAACTTGTAATTTAGCTCAAGATATTACCATTGCTGTCTACTTAACCATGGACAGAACACATAAATGACAACACAATATATATTTTTTTTTGATACAAACAACACAATATATATTTACTCTCGATTAAGAATATCTACAGTCAATTATAATAATTAATTTTCTCGATAAATTATCGATAATGGAATCCTATAATACGCATGGTCATCTTTACACAATATAGAATGGGTCAGCTTGCGTGTGAAAATGCGTGTTTGATAGCCCGTTTAGTAAACTTACTTCTTAAAACTTTGTGAACAAGAGCATACACAACACATGTGGTAGAAATAACGTGATGGTGTTTCACGAGTCACGGATAATAATGAAGGATAAGAAGGAAATAAAAAGAATTTAGAAATAGAGTTAATAAAGAGTTAAACCCTAATAAAATTCTGAATCTATACAAAAATGGGTTTAGGTCAATACCAAACATAACACAAAATACGAGAGAAAAAGAAAGAATAAATTCGACAAGTAGACAAGTGTCAACTACAATAATTAATTCGACTATTAAAAAGTCAACATGTCAAAGTACGGAACAATACGATAAGGGAATTGATTTCAATATCGAACTGCGGACACTTTAGAAAATGAAACAACTCGACAAAAAATTTAATATTGTTTAATTCAGAAATCAGATATTCGTTCTATTATTACGATTCTCGATAGCTATGCCTTAATTTTCTTGATATTTTCTAAAATATACACGTATCAATGTATCTATTTGTGCAACATGGTATTATTTGTTTATTGATATAGTTTAAACTTTAAAGCATTTGAATATGATTATTTGGCAAGAACATTAGTACTCCTTCAATCATATATTACAACTAAGCATATAATGATAGGTAAGGGGAAAAGGGTAGCATAAATTTCGCTGCACATTACTCGATTGCTAATTATTTAGTTTCTTGCCTTTTGTGGATCTTGTATGAAACATGTTCATATATGCTGCCCTACACACATTTATGAAATTATTGTCTTTCTCATAACGCATGGGTTGAAAAGGGGGTTAAAACTGTGGAATATTAATTAATATATATAGTATTCCAATGATCTTGTGTTCGAAGCTCGATAATGTAATTATTATTAATAGTGAGAGTTTTGCACTTAAATAAATAGATCAGATATGAAGGTAAATGTCTATATACATATATAACACAAAGGTTCATACTTAAAATAATTTAATCAGCAATCCGAATTCAAGTATATGAATAGTCAATTATTACCGATATGGAGAATTTTACATTTAAATGATTTGACCGTACTAACAACAGTTCAAAGATATTATTTATTTATTTAAATATATGTGTTTCTGGAAACAATAAGAATAGTCTATTTGAAAATTGGTATTAAAGTTGTCATGTTATGTGACTAAGGTAGTCTTATTTTTGCTGTCATCGTTTCAAACAGAGTCACGGGTATGCAGTATTTCTCAACTTATATATATATATATGATATTCGGTAATATTAATAAATTTCGGACTAAAAAAAGATAATATTAACAAATATTTGATATATTGATAAGGTCATAAGACTTTATAAGTTGATTTCCTTTCACCATTGACCTCTGTTTTCTACAAATTTGCAAATCAGCCCTTCTTCTACAGTCCTACGTTGTAGTATACTGTCTTCAACTGGAGAGAGAAAGAGAGAGAGTTGAAAACAACAATTCATCAATTCATTCTCAACATTCCCATCATTCCGCTTCTCAATTTGCTACATTCTCCACTAACAAACAGAACAAAATCTCAAAACTCCATTACAGAATCACACAAAAACAACAACAGTTTCAACCTTCCTTCTCTTCTCCCATGGCTGCCACCTCCACATTCACACTCATTCTCACACTAATCCTCCCATTACTCCTCCCAACCTCTGCAACCATTCCAGAATCAGAAATCTTGCTCCAGTTCAAGACCTCCATTGACGACCCCATGAACATTCTCTCAAGCTGGTCAAACACCTCAACCCTCCATTACTGCAACTGGACTGGAGTTTCCTGCACAAACCCTCCTCTCGTTTCGTCTCTCGATCTTCAAAGCTTGAATCTTTCCGGTGAAATCTCTTCTTCCTTGTGCAAGCTTAAAAGTCTTGCTCATGTTAATCTCGCTGATAATTTCTTTAACCAGCCTATCCCACTCCATTTATCTGAATGTACTTCACTGTTGAGCTTGAATCTGAGCAATAACCTCATGTGGGGTCCAATCCCAGAACAAATTTCTCAGTTTAAATCGTTGGAGGTGCTTGATTTCAGCAGGAATCACATTGAGGGGAGAATCCCAGAAACCATTGGCGCATTACAGAAACTTAAAGTTCTTAACTTGGGCAGTAACTTGCTCTCAGGTAGTGTTCCGGGGGTTTTTCGTAATTTTACTGAGCTTTTGGTTGTTGATTTGTCTCATAATCCGTTCATGGTTAGTGAGATTCCTGTTGATGTTGGTGGGCTGAGTAAACTTGAGCAGCTTTTGTTGCAAAGCTCTGGTTTTTATGGAGAAATGGTTCGTGATTTCTTTAAGGGTTTGCAGGAGTTGAAGATTTTCGACGTTTCTCAGAATAATCTCACTGGTAAATTGCCTCAAATCGAAGGGTTTCTCCCAAATTTAGTTTCTTTTGATGTTTCTCAGAATAAGCTTTCTGGGATGTTTCCTAATGGGATTTGTGAAGCTAAGGGGCTGATAACGTTGAGTCTGCATACGAATTTCTTTAATGGCTCAATTCTCAATGATTTTGTTCGAGGATGCAAGAATCTTGAGAGGTTTGAAGTTCAGAACAATGGGTATAGTGGCGATTTCCCTTCTTGGCTATGGTCATTGCCTAAGATCAAACTCATCAGAGGTGAAAACAACAGGTTTAGTGGTGAAATACCTGATTCAATATCAGAAGCTCCTCAGCTAGAGCATGTTCAGATTGATAACAATAGTTTCACCTCTAAATTTCCTCCTGGAATTGGAAAAGTGAAAACTTTATACAGATTCTCTGCATCCTCCAATGGTTTATACGGCTCGCTTCCTCCGAATTTCTGTGATTCACCTGTCATGAGCATTATCAATCTTTCCCACAATTTTCTCTCTGGTAACATTCCAGAAGTGAAGAAATGTAGAAAGTTAGTATCATTATCTCTGGCTGATAACAGCTTATTTGGAGAAATCCCGGCATCGCTAGCTGATTTACCGGTCTTAACGTATCTTGATCTTTCTCAAAATAATCTCACCGGTTTGATCCCTCAAGATCTTGAAAGGCTGAAGCTGGCTTTATTCAATGTTTCGTTCAATCGGCTTTCGGGGAAAGTTCCTTCTTTGCTGATTTCTGGGCTTCCAGCTTCCTTCTTGCAAGGAAATCCCAATTTATGTGGGCCCGGGTTGCCTGATTCTTGTCTGGACGATGATTCAGTAAGAAAATCATCAAACTTTGCTAAACTGACCTGCGCCTTGGTTTTTACAGCTATAGCTTTTGCATTCTTGGTTCTTGCCTTTGGATATTACGTTATGCGTTATTATAGGCGAAGAGCAGAGGCAAATATATGGAGATCGGTTTTCTTCTACCCTCTTAGGATAACCGAGGATGATTTGGTTATGGCAATGGATGAAAAATCAGCCAAAGGGGTAGATGGTAACTTTGGGAGAGTTCATGTTGTGAATTTACCAAGTGGTGAGCTTGTTGTGGTGAAAAAGATAATAAATTTTGCTAGTCAATCTTCCAAAGCTCTAAAAAACGAGGTCAAGACTCTGGCAAAGATACGGCATAAAAATGTCGCAAAGATATTGGGATTTTGCCATTCTGATGATTCCATTTTCTTGATATATGAATATCTACCAGTGGGAAGCCTCGGAGAGCTCTTCGGAGAAAAAGGCTTTGCTTTGCCTTGGAGTGTTAGATTAAAGATTGCCATTGGTATTGCTCAAGGACTTGCTTATCTTCACAAAGATTACGTCCCGCATTTGCTGCACAGGAACGTGAAGTCGAATAATGTTCTTCTCGATGCTGATTTCCAACCGAAGCTTACAGACTTTGCTTTGGATCGAATTGTTGGAGAAAATACATTTCACTCTGTTATCACTTCGGAATCTGCTGCTGCTTGCTATTTGGCGCCAGGTATGAGTGTGTTTTCGAACTTTATGTTGCTCGTTTTTGTGTTCTTTTGGTGTTTGCTTTCTTGTTATATACATTTGAATGAAACTGATAGTCGATCTACATATTCTTGAAAAAGTTGCACACATTTTAAGTGATTTTAATATAAATCAGTTACTGCTCCTAAGGTTTGGAGTAATTACAGAGTTTCACAGTGCTCCTGGGGTTTTGACTAATTACAAAATAAAGTTAAAACTTACTAGTCTCCATAGGGATCATCTTATTTCCTTAAAATGTTCTTATAAATTACCACATTTTCCTCACAATTTCCTCAAATTCAGAATACGCCCACACAAGAAAGGCGACGGAGCAAAACGACACATACAGCTTCGGGGTCGTGCTGTTGGAGCTCCTAACAGGACGACCCGCAGATCCAAACGAATCAGATGATCCATCATCTTCTTCTGTTGATGTCGTGAAATGGGTGAGGAGAAATGTTAACATCACCAATGGTGCCATGAAAGTTCTTGATCCCAAGATTTCAGCCTCGTCCCAACCGCAAATGGTGAAGGCTCTGGAAATCGGCCTGAGCTGCACGTCGGTGGTGCCGGAGAAGAGGCCTTCGATGTCCGAGGTTGTAAAAGCACTTCAGTGCCTGGAAACAAGGGATCAGGATTTGGGGTTGTCTGTTGGTAGTTCAGTTCCTGTCTGAACATGGAGGATTGTATACAGTGTTTTGGTGAAAGTCCCCGGTTTTCTTGCATGAATTTTCTGTCCTGTTTTTCTAGATGGAAAGGCATATATGGAGGGGCGTTGATTTTCAAGATTTCATCTTTTCTTGATTTTGTGAGGTTCATCCCTGTAATGTATGTAAACTTGTATTTTGTGCATGGGCTTGGCGTTTATTGGAAAAATGTTGTATGTGCGTGCGATGTAAAAGTTTATGGAATTGTGCTTTGTAGAAACAACGCAATTATAACACGTGAATATTTTTTAAAATATATTTTTTTTAATAGAGTTGCACATTTTTACATGAAAAATAAAAAGGACTTAAAATTTTCATATGGAAAATTGAAAACACAAAGAAAAATATACTTGAAATTCAAGAAAATTTCACTCAAAAGAGATATACTTGAC
This sequence comes from Lippia alba, assembly GCA_037834125.1. NCBI lineage: Eukaryota > Viridiplantae > Streptophyta > Magnoliopsida > Lamiales > Verbenaceae > Lippia > Lippia alba. Next base: position 10,435,035 of record JBBMKE010000003.1, read on the forward strand.
TTGTAAAAGAATTGAAGAATTTTTTTAATTCTCATGTGGAAACTCAATAAAAGAACATTTTTCACGTGGAAACTCCGATGGAATTCGATAAAAGAACATTTTTCATTTGGAAATTCACCAAGAACTCAATAAAAGAGTTTTTTAACTTCATTTTGAAAATTTCAAGTAATATACTTTTCATATGAAAAACTCACAAGAACTCAATAAAAGGATTTTTTTCACCTCACGATAGAAAAACTCAAGATAAAAATAAATAAAACTCACGGAGAACTCAATAAAAGAGATTTTTTTCACTTTTGAAAATTTCAAGAAAAAAAATTGTGTTGCTATAATAAAAATGGTACATATTTGACTTTTTTTTTTTTTTTTAACATGTACATATATGACTTAATTCACCCAAATGTTAGATAATGAAATGTAGATTGTCCAAATATTATTAAGTGATACGTAGTAATTAATGGATGCGGGACAGGTTACCGCGCTTATCCTTGTCTGTACATAGTAGAATAATACAAAACAAAATTTTTAACACACGACTGCGACTTTTTACTTTTATTGGAAATTGGCTTTTATGTACAAACACGAGTATAGGGAAGAGAATACCCCTATGTCACGCTGCATTAGCCTACTACCACGCCAATTCCTAGAGCTATTCTCAAATCTTACAACGGAAAAAAAACAATATATTTCAACGGCTTCTAATGTTTGAACGAAATACATTCAAGCAAAATGTACAAATTAAACCGACTGTTTCTGTTTTTCCTATACATTTTCCACTCAACTCCTTTCCATATATGTACCTGCTTTTTCTCTCACAAAGAAAAACTAAACTAGATCCAAAGAGCGATGCAGCATCTTCACTTTCTACGTAGCCGTTTGCCATACCTCACGAAGAAGATCGTACCGGGCATTTGCACCACCGTGGCTTGCTTCCTCTCGAGCAGCAGCGGCACTAGGAGAAGATGGGAAGTTGTCGATGACGGATGTGAGAGAAGACTCCAGTTCATCGAGTTCTTCGTCACTGGTGTAGCCTTTCCTCTGCACGGAAGATGCACTTCGTGATAACTGGGAGTTCGCACCGGCTTCTGCGGCCTTTTCTGC
>JBBMKE010000003.1:10465491-10479088 GCA_037834125.1 Lippia alba
CCTTGATTTTTCTCCATTTAAATTCTTTTCCTTTATTTCTATATTTCTTTTATCGTTCATGGGTTCGTGAGTACAAACATATCATTCAAGTTCTCCCAAAAATTACAAGATCTTTTAATGTTGTATTTCAATTATTTATGTCAGGCCAGTTAAGCATAAAGTTCTCCATATTAATAGTAGTTACGTTATCAGAACTTGAAATACTATGGTTTTGGTTAAGCTGAACATTCTAACTAGGTGTAAAACTCTATCTACGACAATAATTGTGTTTTTAAGACTCGAACATAAAACATTTGATTAAGTTAGCACAATATAAAAATCATTAAATGACATCATTTGGTGATCCCAAAAAATTATATTCGGCTACCCAAGACTTATATACAAAATATACTATCAAACTAACGTATCGCCGAAACGCTACGCCGGTTGGGCCGTTATTCAATTTCTTCATTTTAATTGTTGATCCAAATTTTCGGCCCAAGAGAAAAGCCCAACCCAATCGGCAACATGAAAGCTCTATACAGCCCAAGACCAAGAGAAACTATTCGAAAGTTAGACGAATTAAACGCTGTCGTATAAGTACGCGACGACGACAATCTATATATACTGCTTTGCTAAACAAATCTCCATTCTCTCTCTCTCTCTTTCCACCGCGTTGGAAGAAAATCTTCACTCCACCACCGCCACCCCAACCGCGCCGCGCCGCGCCGCCGCACCACCGCCACATGTAAGAGCCACCAAAGAGGCAAAAAGCCTCAGCTCTCGATATTCTATTGAAGCCCTAATAATATTTTCCCCATTTTGAATGCTTATTGAAATTGAATCAAAGCGTGATCGATTTAGGTTGTGATGGTTCCTTAATGTTGAATTGCTATTGAAATTTGTTGTTGGAAGTTGACAATAATCCCGAGATTGTTCGTGTCGTGTGTGTTTAACCGCGCCGCGCCACCACAAGATTTTTGGATTCTTATTGAAATTGGATTAAATTGTGATCGATTTAGGTTGTAATACTTTCTTAATGTTGAATTTCTTATTGCTATTTGTTGTTGGAAGTTGGCAATAATCCCGAAATTGTTCGTGCCATGTGTGTGTATAATTTAATTCGTTGTTTGGGTGTGCTGCAGATAAGATGTTAATGTCAATTGATTGAGTTCTTCCCGTATGGTAGGAATCAATATATGTTTTGCAGGAAAGAATGTCGTAAAGAAGTGCATTGCATAATAGGTGTTTAGGAAAAAACTTAGCATTAAACCTGCTGAGTGGTGGGTTCTTTGTCATCTGTGAACGTTCGATTATTCATGAATCTTTGCTGATCCACGATGCGCCTGAATCTGTCTAGGTTTATGAGAATTAGATGTTAGTGATAAAAGTATTTGAAGTGCTGCAAGTTATGAAAATAGAATTTAGTGCTACACGTATTTACTAGACGTGTGTGGAATCTATGTTGACATTTATGTGTTTCTGAACATTATTTATAGTTTTCTTTGCTGGGGGCGGGTGGTAGCTGGGCATTAGGGATGGGGGCTTGAGTAGTTTTCCATGTTTGTATCATTAAACATTCCCACTTCTTCTCCAACTTCATTGATTCTAATATGAGCAGTTATTGTCTTTAGATGTCTGGACTGAAAGAAAGTTTGTCAAAATTCAAGAAACAACAAGAGAAATGCCAAACAACACTTACCAGCATAGCAGCTAAAGCAGGATCTTCTAAATCAATGCCGTCGAATTCGGCCAATGCAAAGTCTTCTGCACCGGCTGTCAAATTTTCTAATGATACGGAACGTCTCCAACACATCAATAGCATAAGAAAAGCTCCTGTGGGAGCCCAAATCAAACGGGTTATTGATTTGCTCTTTGAGGTACTAGCATTTATTTGTTTCTTATACTTCAATTGAGAAAGGACAAGTTTATCGTTTCTCGTATAACTAATCCAGTAATTCTTGAGAATTCATTAGTTTTGTCTGTGTTGATAACTGGATATTAACTGTTTGTTTAATGAGACCAAGTAACAACCAAAAAAACCACATGTTATAAATAACATCTTGTAGCTGCATCGGAACATATAATTGTCGACTAATCTGACTAATTTTGAATTTGGAAAAGAAATGGCTGCATAACTTATTGAAATTACTCGTCTCCAGACAAGACAAGCTTTTACCCATGAAGAAATAAACGAAGCATGCTACGTGGATGTTAATGCAAACAAAGCTGTCTTGGACAGTTTAAAGCACAATCCGAAAGTGAGATACGATGGAAAGCGATTTTCTTACAAGGTAATTCCTGTTTGTCTAGATTAATTAGACAGTAGGCGACCAAATTCTTTTATGTGGTCAAAAGCATTTGTGCTTCCTGTAATAATCTATTTTGCAACTTGTTTGCAGTCCAAACATGATCTGAAAGATAAGGGTCAACTTATTTACTTAATTCGGAAGTATCCTGAGGGTATTGCTGTTATTGATCTCAAGGACTCATACCCAACAGTAATGGATGACTTACAGGTAAGTTGTTATTGAAACTGAGTTTTGTTGGAGAAAGGAGGGGCATCTTGGACATCACATTTTTGCATATTTACTTTTTGAATCAATAATAGGATAGTCTATTCTGATAATGGAGTTTGATTAATGGCGTGTTTGATGGAAAAGATTAAGTGTTTTTTCAATTATTGAGTAAAGTACTCACTGTGGTGCATTAACATCAACAATTCGTTTTTCTCATCACCCAAACTCTTTGAAGAAACAATCTTTTGATTAAAAAGTATCTTTTTGAAGGCATTGAAAGCTTCCGGCCAAATTTGGCTGCTATCAAACTTCGACTCACAAGAGGACATTGCCTTTCCCAATGATCCGAAAGCAGTTATTAAAGTGGATGATGATCTAAAACAGCTATTTCGCGGCATTGAACTCCCACGTGATATGCTCGACATAGAAAGGGAGCTTCAGAAGAACGGTATGAAACCGGCTACAAATACTGCAAAGAGAAGGGCCATGGCACAGGTTCATGGCATTCCCCCTAAGCCTAAGACCAAGAAGAAGAAGCATGAAATCAGCAAGAGGACTAAGCTTACAAACGCTCATCTTCCCGAGCTTTTCCAAAACCTCAATTCATCCGGTTCGTAATCCAAGAGCAAGCTCGTATAGTATGACAATTCTGAGGGAGAGGAGCACGCTCGTATAGTTATGACGAATTCCATTTCGCGTCTCTCCCTCAGTAATCTATCTAACAATACGTATAGCATTTGAATTGTATTCTAATGGTTGGTACTTGCTATCTTGATTTCAAGAACCTATTGTATTGATAGGTTACTTCGCTACCCTTCAACGAAGGGTGGTTGCATGTTTGAGAAATGCAATTGTTTGTGTAATTCTAGTGAAGGAAATGGTTTTTAAATTTAAAGGATAAAAGAAGACCCCAATCAAGTTATTCTAACAAATTTCATGAACAACCTCGAATTCACAAACTTCTTTATACATTGAACAACCTTGAATTTACAAACACTTCTCAATATATCGTTTTATCACTTCTTAATATCATGAACATATTTTATCACTTCTTAATATCATGGACAACCTTGAATTTACTAACGCTTCTTAATATATCGTTTTACCATATTATATTTAATATTCATGTTGGATATTTGTACAAATATTTGAAATATTGTATTGTTGTGTTGTATCGGAGACTTATTGCATAGTAAATTTCAAAAGAAATTGGTGCCATATTAACGCACTTATTATAAAATTATAAAAGTAGTACATTATAAAATTCGTATTATATTTGACATTCGTGTTGTATATTTGTATAGATATTTGAAATATCATATTGTTGTGTTGTATCAGACACTTATTATATAGAAAATTTCAAAATAAATTAGTATCATATTAACTTGTTCATTATAAAATTATAAAAGAAATACATTATAAAATTCTAAAAAAGTTGATATCGTGATATCTATATCACCGTGGATCCTAGTAAAACGACCAATTAATTCAGAGGAATTCAATCAATATGATTGAAAAAACAATTCATCATCTTGAACGGTAAATTAGTAAACTTGCACATCATAATTAGGCGCCAACACAAAGCCCTCCATTTTTGGTCCCAGAAAGGCAAGAAATCAGTACCAAACGCCGACAAGATTTTCTGTTTTCCGTTCTCCGCAATTTCTTTTTGTTTAAATTCTTCAAATTTTCAGAGCAAATCTTTCAGACCCACTTCAGCAAATGTACAACATATGAGGACTTCAACTTTAACGAGAGAATTATGCTTGAAGATCGAAGCTTGCCTTCCAAAACAAGACCTCAGAGGGCAATCAGTTGCTGTAAGCTAGCCCCTTTTCTTTAATCTTTCATTTCCAATTGTTTATGGCATTATTGGAGTAATGGGAAACTTCCAGGTTCTTTTGGCTCCTGGATTTTGAGTCTAATGCTTGGAATTTCCTTCTTTTGGTGGTCCAGTATGTTTGATTCTGTAATGGGTTGTGCTGGAAGTTGCAGCTTGCGTGAAATTTGATGTTGCAGTGTTGGATTTAGTCCAGTATTTTGAGTTCTTGAAACTTAAGAGTTATATTTTGGTTGTGTTTGTATTGTTTTATGTGATATATCTGCATTTGATGAGGCAATTATAGTTGTTCTTGTGTGTGTTAATGCTACATTAGGTTATGCACATCAGTTTGTTTAATGTATTGAATTTCGGATGTGGTTTTTGGGTGGGAACTGGGTCACGGATTAGGATCTAAGAGTGTAAAATAGAAATCCCATGCGGTTTAAACTATGATTAGGCACCAACATGCCGGTTTTGTATTGTAGATTTTAGGCTTGGGGAAATCTGGGATTGCTGCTGCAAAACTTGCTCTTGCTAGGGGTGCTTCAGTTCTAGCTCTTGATCAAAATGAAGCATTGAAACCTCTCGAGGTATGCAGTACCTTGTTTTCCCTCTTTTTCTTATCTTAGACTCTCAACTATTTTTTCCCTCGGAATTCTTGATGTCTTCACTTATAATTGCAGCAAAGTACTTTAAATTTAAAAAATGGTGATTTGAAGACAATTTGTGGTCGCTTTGACCATGAGGTGCTTCACGAGGCGGATCTCATAGTTGTTTCTCCTGGAGTTCCTCTCAAGAATTACGGTCTAGCATCCCTGTTAGGATCTGTAAGCTTGATTTAATGGTCTCATATATACATACATTTTCGTGAGGTATTGCCTAAGAATTAGGATTGTTTAATATTTATAAATATCTAAGTCTCCCACTTGAATCAGGGAAAGCACGTCGTATCCGAGTTAGATTTTGCCTCAAAAGTTTTACCAAGGTGCACCAAGGTTTTGGCTATCACCGGAACTAATGGAAAATCTACTGTAGCAACTTTCACTGGACAGGTATAATGGTGCTCTTTAGGTGTATCTGAATATGACTCTTGCTTATTTTCTTCTTTCTGGTATTTATATCAAGTTCAAGGTTTTATTTATTTATTTGTTCTTGATAAAACAAATATTTATTAATAATCTTGAATTGCAGATGCTAAGTCATTTGAACATCAACACGTTTGTAGGCGGAAACCTTGGTATACCTCTTTCAGAAGCTGCTTTCCAGTGCTTATCATCATCACATAGACCTTTTCAGGCAAAAACAGAATTTTAGCTTATCGTTTTTACACTATAACTAGTTCTTTTTTATTTTTTATTTTTATTTATCTGTTGATTTTGGTTTACTCCCATTCTTTGCTAGGTTGCTGTAGTGGAAGTAAGCAGTTATCAGCTAGAAATTCCAAACAATATCTTCTCCCCTTCTGTAAGCACGGCTAGTTCCTACTGAAATAAAAGTTCACCAAAAGAAAAAAAAAATAAAAAAATAAATATATATATATATATCTTATTCAGCACACCGCTCTTGATATTTGCTTAAATTTTAGGTTGCTGTAATCTTAAATCTCACTCCTGATCACCTTGAAAGACACAAGTCTATGAGAAATTATGCCATGATCAAGTCCCGTGTTTTCTCCCACATGAATGGCAGAAAAATTGCCATTCTTCCCACAGGTATGAAGAATCAATAATCCAATATATATATATATATATATATATATGTCTCTGTGTGTGTGTGTGTTGTTAACTTTTACTCTTTTACAGGAAATCCATATCTAGACCAAGCAATTTCGTGCCAGACAAACGAATCTAATCTTGCTTGGATTGGTGCTTATCCAGGTGTTAAGGTAAGAAAGCTTGAGTCCCTTAATTTTTGGTACAATAATCTTGATTATTATTGTTATTTTCTTGGAAATTGTGTTATATAGATTTCTCGTCTTGCTAACATGCAAAAGGTTGACATGGAGTCCAAAGTTGCCTACTTCAAAGTCCCTACAATGGGACTCGATTCTCAATTACCATTGTGCGAAATGAAGGCCATCGGAACACATAATTACTACAATGCTGCTGTTGCTGCATTATCTGTTATTGGACTTGATGTTGGAATTGATAGTGCAGCTATCAGTAACACTATTGGTAAATTAAGAGCTCCCCCTCACAGAATGCAAATCGGTGAGGTTTCGTCTTAATTACAAATTAGTCCCTCTGGTTTCAACAATTATGGAACCTACACTAAGGTCTCCATTTGAAAATTCTTATTGCAGTTCACAAAGATGATCGTGGAGTAACATGGGTGGATGATAGCAAGGCAACTAATGTTGAAGCAACATACGCTGGATTAATGGGCCTCGAAGAACAAAATTCCGTGATTTTACTTGGTGGTCTTGCAAAGGTTACTATTTTCCAACAAAATAATGATAGTAGTAACAGTATTTTTTTCTAACTTCTATTTTCCAGGTTGCACACACGCAAGATTGTAACGGTTTTGAGCAGCTAATAGAACCCTTGAAGTACCATAGAGGAGTTATCACCGTAAGTGATCACTCTTCACATTCTCACCCATGATTTTGATTTCTGATGTTATTTTTCGTCTTTACTTTTTTTTGGCGCAAATTATTTGCTCCATCAAGAAAATACATGCACACAGGACTCACATGTTTCCATGATTATTAAGTTTGGTTCTTCAGGTTTGCTGATCCAAGATACGCTCATGTCTCACGGTCTTGACATTCCTTGTTTAAGAGCAAAAAATCTGAAGGAGGCTGTAGAATTGGCAACGAATATGGCAAAACCAGGTATAAAATACAAAAAAATGAATTTCCTTGATATTGTTGTTTTAACTCAGTTTGCTCTTGCCTAGCCATGTAACTGTTTGTAAGTACTCAATTTCCCCATTTCGGATACCCTCGTGTGATCATTTTTTTATGTAACTTTGATGATAGCATCATTTAACTTTGGTATGATTACACTCGCGTCTCGTGTGGCCTGTGGTTTGATATAATTACACAAAGTTCCCCCTACGTTTGGAAATTACAAAAACTTCCCTTATCGATCAATGATTTTTAATGACATCTTTAGTTTTTATGAATACCCTCTTTTGCCTTTGTCACTTGCAAAAGTTTTTGTATTATGGAAACGGGCATGCCAGTGTAATTATCCCTTTAATTTTTAATACAATTACTTCTTAAATTACTAAGGTATATATTTATCACAACATTAAAATCATTGGACAAATTCTGCATTCATTGATCGAACCCCAAAGATCTGCATAAGCTTTTAATGCACGTCGACAATGGAAAATGGTTGACCTCGTCATCCAATCTTTGCTGAAATGAAGCTACTAAAGAATTTGTTCAATTTCAATCTATTACATGATTATGTTTTGGTTTCATAACGCAGGGGATGTCATTGTACTTTCTCCAGCATGCGCTAGTTTTGACGAGTTCAAGAATTTTGAGGAGAGAGGGAAGTTCTTTCAGGAGCTCGCTACCTCGTAAGATATCTCTTTTCCTTCAGAACCAACGGCTATACTTGCCACATACAGCAATCAAACTGATGAATCTCAGAGAAATGATAGTGAAGATTTCTGTAATACATTGTTGCAGATTAACCTTAGGGCAGTCACAAAATTAAAATTTGAAATATTAAGGTCACTTGTCCAGAAAAAATGTTGATATTGCCCCCTTTCCGGCCACTTTTCCATGCAATTATAACATTACTTTTAGGGATAGATAAAAGAGTATTCCTCGGGTTTTACCTATTTACACAAACCTTCCGTGAAGTTTGAGAAATTATAGAAACATCTCGCGACATATCCTATGGTTTGGCCTAATCTTTGACGGTAGAAAGTTTTCGTAATTACTCAAACATTCGGGAAATCTTGTGTATCGGGCTGAAGTTCAGGCTTCGGCGGTGTAAATTATCAGTCACTTTTAAGTAATGTTAATATTTTCGGATTCATAATTTTGTATTCGAACTTTCATTTTCCAAGAAATCGTGGTTCTTTTTCCCTGTTTCTTGCATTTAGCAACTTCTTTTTCGTACATCTTCCTTGTTCTTCACTGGATTTTGAATCTTCACAGCTTAGTGAAATTACCAAACTACCCTTATAAGTGGAAACTGATTCTCTGCAAAAGCATGTGCCTTACTGCCTTTTCGCTGCATGATCATTTCCCCCGACAGCACTTGTCCGAAACTCGAGACATCTTCTATTTACAAACAAGTCCCCGTACAAAGATTTGAATTAATATATTTTAAATATCCATGTTTAAATATTACATATATTAAAATAATTAATAATGTACTACATTAATATTTTTCTGTTTATTAGTGATCATAAGAAAAAGTTTTCAAGAAGAATGCACTAGCAATGTAAAGAATAAAGATATAATCATATAAATCACAATAAATAACGCCAAAAACCAAAAGGTGAAAATTTTTATATCGAATGTGGAACTTAATCAGTTTTATGAGAGAATGCATCATTTTGATTATTTCTTAAGATTTTTTATTAGTTATGAGACATATATAAAATATTCATCGCTTATTGTGCTGATTATATCGAATCAAATTTGAATTAAAATTACTCTCATTAAAGACAAAATAAAAGATTATTGATCTAATGATGACTAAAAAAATTATAAAAGATGGACTTTATCTAATTTTTTAAAAAGTAAGATATTCGAAATTTATTTGTTAAAAAAGATTATTAAAGGAAGTTCTATTTACATGTTCAATCCGACTCCATTTAAATTAGATATTGGAAAAAATGATAAGTACTTGTCCTTCCTTGGAACCTTTGTATAATTGTATTCAACTGAAATTTCCAAGAACAAAAGACCAAAAGTATTAAATCTAATCACATGAGTAAAAGACAGTCCTTTTGGTTGAATCCTTCGTTCCAAACAACACATAAAGTGAATCAAAGGTACATTTTAACCTAATGTCCCATCCCAATGTAATCACCCTCAAACCTCAAAAAAATTTACATCGTTGTGTGAATTATTACAAGGAAAAGAAAAACCACATCCCAACAATATTAATTAATTCCAAACAGTCAAAGAAAATTCAAACTCAATGACAAACATTAATTACTCCCACCACTTAATTAAACTAACCTAGAAAATCAGTCCCATCTCCACTTCAATTCAAATTGTACCAAGATTTCTCATCATCTTCCCCACCCCACCCCACCATCATCACTCACACATAACTACTTCCCTACTCAGATCAAAATCACACATTAACTGTTCTTGCAACTCCTGGTTGCAGGTATTTTTCTTCATATTTTATCATCAAAGCCCTACAAACCCTCTTGCTCATGCAAAGATTGGAGCTTTTTCCACATCCCAATTGAGTTTTTCCCACAATGCCATGAAAAAGATTGGATCTTTCCTCAACCCATTGACTCTCTTCCTTCTTGCATGCATTTAAATTCTAAAGATTCAATTTTTACACCCAAAAAGATCAGAACCATGAACCACCTGAGCTTTAAATTCTTTTACTTCCTCACATTCTGCATTTCTCTCTCGTCTTCTCTGAGCTCAGACGGACTCTCCCTTTTAGCTCTGAAATCCGCCATTGTTGAAGATCCAACCCAAGCTCTGATTTCTTGGTCTGATTCTGATTCCACCCCCTGCAAATGGGCTGGGATCGCCTGCGACCGCACCTTCCGTAGAGTCGTCTCTGTTTCACTCTCCAGCAAGAATCTGACGGGCTACATTCCATCAGAGATTGGGGCTCTCTCATTTCTCACTTTTCTTGATCTTTCAAATAACTCCTTTGGTGGACCCTTACCGCACCACATCGGATCCCTTCAAAACCTGGTTCATCTCGATTTATCTTCCAATAGTTTGAACGGTTCCCTCCCTGAAAGCCTAGCTAATCTGACCCATTTGGCAGGGACTTTGAATCTCTCGTACAATGCATTTTCCGGCGAGATTCCGACGAGTTTTGGCCGGTTTGCGGTGATGGTCAGCCTTGATCTCCAGCATAATAACCTCACCGGAAAAATACCTCAGATGGGGTCATTGGTGAATCAGGGCCCAACTGCGTTTTCAGGGAATCCTTATCTATGCGGGTTTCCATTGAAAGCTCCATGTGCAGAGCCAGAAGCTCAGAATCCGAGCTTCTTGAATGACCCTCGAACGCCCTGGAATGGCGGGGTTTCGTCGAATGGGGTTGCGGAGAAGGAGAACAGGGAGATAAAAGGTGGTCCTGTGACATTTTCTTTGATATCAGGTGTCTCTTTGGTGGTTGGTGTGGTGTTTGTGTCGGTGTGGTGGATCCAGAAGAGATGGAAGATGGAGGAGGGCAAAACGGGAAAAGAAAATGTCGGGGCCGAAGCGGTGGTGGTGACGACGACGACGGGGAGTGAGGAGGGGCAGAAGGGTAAATTTGTTGTTGTGGATGAAGGGTTTGGTTTGGAACTGGAGGATTTGTTGCGGGCGTCGGCTTATGTTGTTGGGAAGAGTAGGAGTGGAATAGTGTATAGGGTGGTGGCCGGTGGTGGTGGAAAGGCGGTGGGTTTGGGGGCGAGTGGTGGACCGGTGGTGGCGGTGAGGCGGCTGAGTGAGGGGGATACGGCGTTGAAATTTAAGGACTTTGAGGCTGAAGTGGAGGCCATTGTTAAAGTGAAGCATCCTAATATTGTGAACCTGAGAGCTTATTACTATGCTAGTGATGAGAAATTGTTGATTTCTGATTTCGTCTCCAACGGCAGCTTGTATAATGCATTGCATGGTAAGGTTTTAATCTGGTTTTCATCTCTTAATAGCATGTTTGATTTCGTTCGGTTTGATCTAATCTTGAATTTGTGGGATTATTGCTTTGTTTCACTGTAATTCAACCGCTAAATGTAGGAGAGGTATTTGCTAGTGGGAGTTTCATTGTAGTTTGTATTAAGGCTAGGAAATCTTGGTCGTTATGAGATAGCGAAATGGAGGCTTGCTGCATATTAGGGATCATAACAGCGAAAAAACGAGAAATACAATGAATGTAAGTGGTTAGTATCATACCCTATTGGGTTTGGGCAATTACATCGTAATATGATGATGTTGTAAAGTGAAATGACGATCAAACGGTCTCACATTCCAATTAGGTATATACTAAACTAGGAAGCATCACACGAGCCCATTTAACCTTATTAAAGGATCAGCAAGAGCTAAGATTCGATTCTTGAAACAAGCTATTTTGGATCACAATGTGATAACGTTCAACTGGCGCTTCCTCTATATATTACTGATTTATATTAACGGCCGGATAAACTGTTCCTTGAATAAACTCATAAGAAGGTAGAGTTAGTTTCTTGGATACCATCATTGGATACTTTTTGTTTGGTAGTATTTGTAGAGCCCTTTCGAAACTTAGCATAACCATCAACGAGCAGTGCGATGGGTAGGTGAATGATAGGGGTGTGGCTTCAAAATGATATAAAATTTACTCAATTGTGAATTAGGTTGGATAAAGAGTGTTCGGTATTAGCTTGCCGATTCTTGAATCATCTGATTTTGTCTATTTTTGTGATTTCACCTCGGGAACTTTTGAATTCTCTGTCTTTGCCCTATATCTGCAGTACAGATGATCAAAAGCGAAGCTCTCTTATTCCTCAAATTTTCCTTTTCTCCGTTTCTAATATGTCTAGTGGTGCAGGTGGACCTGGGAACTCATTACCTCCGCTATCATGGTCGTCAAGGCTCAGAATAGTTCAAGAAACGGCTAGAGCTCTCACACACATTCACGAATGCAGCCCACGAAAATACATCCATGGTAACATCAAATCATCAAAAATCCTCCTCGACAACAACCTAAAACCCTACATCTCCGGTTTCGGCCTATCGCGGCTCGTACCATCCCCGACAAAACCATCAAACGCCTCATATGTGGCACCGGAAGCACAGGTTGCAGGTAACAAGTTGACCCAAAAGTGTGATGTGTATTCTTTCGGGATCTTGCTTTTGGAAATCCTCACAGGCCGGGCCCCAGATATCGAGAGAAACGGGCTCGAGGGTTTAGTGAGAAAGGTGTTTCGCGAGGAGAGACCGTTGTCCGAAATTTTAGACCCCAATCTCTTGCATGAGGTTCATGCGAAGAAACAAGTAGTTGCAACGTTTCATATCGCGTTGAACTGTACGGAGTTGGAACCTGAGATGAGGCCAAAGATGAGAACGGTCTCTGAGAACCTTGACTGTGTCAAGTTGAGGTGATGAATTGTGATCGATGAATAATACTAATCTTGTAAAAATATTAGGTTTTTCTTAGGGATCATCATCTTATGTTGTAGGTGTTTTTGAGCCCCAAATTTTGTAGGGTGTTATTTGAAATCCCAGATTTCCATTGTTTGCCTGGGGGCAAGAAGCTTATGTAAATGTTGGTATTATTACATATTTTGGATGTTCTTGTTTTTCTCTTGAAAGTAGGCTAGATGGAAGAGATGGAGTTAGGATTTTTTAGGATTATTGAGATTGAATTTCTTAAAAAACCAAAGGAAAATTACAAATTCGGGACATTATCTACTCCTAAGTTACATTTTCGGGATAATTTTTTTTTTCCACTAACTATAAAATGTGTCAATTTGAGGACAAAATTTGCCGGAAAAAACCATAAGTTGGCCGGAATGCTTTACACGTGACATTTTAATGATATGGTCACGAAAATGTGACTATCTAATAAAAAACGACATGGACACTAATTGGTAGCCACATCACAATTTAATACACAAATAAACACGATTTCTAGCAATAGTGAAAATTCATCGTTATTCTTCATTCAATTAAAATGTTTATTGGAAATTAAAAAAAGTGCAGAAAAAAGAAAAAAGAAAAAGAAAAACATAACACGCATGAGAAAAGTGCGGTAGAATTTTCCTAAGTCTGCTGCATCTTCATCTTCTTCAAGCGAGTACTGAAGCAACCCCATGTTTTTATCGTTGATGATATTCCAGAGTTATAACCCTTCGGTTTTAATGAAATGATTACGGAATACATAATCTATTGTGAGAAATTATGGGTTTAGATTTCCAGAGAAGTAGGATGATTTTGGCTGGAAATTTTCCTTCCAAACTTGTATAAATATTAATTATGTATTCTACTAAATGAAATAATGGTGTAATTACATCTTATAATTTTTCCTTCCAAACTTGCATAAATATTAATTATGTATTCTACTAAATGAAATAATGGTGTAATTATATCTTATAATTTGTGTAAATTTTAGAGACAGAAGGGTTATGTCAAACTCAT
>JBBMKE010000003.1:10522950-10557980 GCA_037834125.1 Lippia alba
TATACTTATAAAATATTTTATTTTTATATAAAATATTTTAATTTACATATAAAATATATTTATTTATATAAAATATAACCGTGTCGGAGCCGTGTCGTGTCCTAAAATTTTAAAAAAATCCATGTCGTGTCATGTCGTGTCCGTGTCGCCGTGTCCGTGTCTGCGCAACATAGGTCTACTCATTATGAGACGCCATGCATGAGGTATTCGGCAACTATCACATGTCGAAACGAGAAAATTATTCGAATCTAACCCTATCAATTTGTATCGTTAACTTACTATTATATTTATTAGAATGAATTTCTCATCGGCGAAAAATATATACATCAATTACCAGTGTAATAAATGTAAAACTTTTATCTCATGATTTTACGTTTATTCGATGAATTTGTGAACTATTTTTTTTCATCGATATGCGATTCTCTTGTATATCTTTTTTTCGTGGTTAAAACTTAGGTTGACAAATTCATTGAAACTTCTTGAAGGGAAAAATTATGTGTGCAGTGAGTGGAAACTAAGTTAAATATAGAGATGTATAAGAGACAAATCAAACTAAATTTTTATTATTTTTTTATTTGAGCTCAAATTTTAATTAAATATTTTAAAACCGGATTCGAGCTCAAATAGATGAACCTGAGTATTTTGAAGCATAAACATGCATTATTGTACCTTTTATAACATGTAAACTTTAAAAATCAAAGAATTTCTCCGATACGAAAACTTATGTGGGGTATCTTCTCATTGGATTTTGAGGGTGAGGTGATGGGGTGATTTGACAAAGTTGACAGTATTTATTACTTGTTCATATTTGCTTTTGTTGGAGATAATCTTTATATCATGTTTTAAGATCGCAGAAAATTCTGAATGCGAAACAAATTTTTTAACATATCGAATATATAATTTAAAATTGAATCTATAAAATATTGTTAGTTATATTTAAACTCATCTACTTATTAAAATAAATCATTCCTTATATTCTTTTGATATGTGATAGCCTGACAGGACTATCACAAATTTATTCTAAATTTATACAAAATATAGAAAAAAAATCCCTAATTCGATTGTATTTGAATACCACAAAGGTTCTAATAAATAGTTAATGGTTTGAGGGACCCACCCTTTATGGATGGGCCTTTATGATTATTCTTAGAAACACAAAAAAAAGTTCTAAAAATTGTCCAAAGTGGGGTCTTTGAAACCTTTTTATCTTGTTTCCAATTTTTGGAAATTGTGGAAATTATTGGAATTGCTTTTGCCACATTAATTGTGCAATTTATTATTTTTTTTTTTTTCACTTTGACATGACCACTCTTGGCCATGTTTATCGTTGGTTACATTTGACGCAGTAACAGTGCATGTATTATACAGATTATGACCTTATGTTTATTAATTACAATGCGTTTAAGAAGCATATATGTGAGCTTCATTTAATTTGTTTTTGGACATTACAATTTGTCTTTTTGTTCGAGCTCGAGCTCGAATAGAAAAATAGGTAAAATTTTGGTTTGGATAAACTTATTTACACTAAATCACGGAATCTTTCTATTATATTTAACGTATTCATATTCGATTCTTTATATTGAAAAATTTACCCTTATTCCTCACTTTAAAACGACTTAAATTTTAGTTCTACGTATTTATGAATTTATATGTATTTCTCGCTTAAGATAACTTACAATTTTTAAATTTTGTGCATTTAACAGTACGAATATGAATTTCAATTTTTTAAATTAACATATGATCATTATAAAATGATGGATTATTATTATTATTATTATTATTATTATTATTATTATTATTATTATTATTATTATTATTTTTGATACCAGCATAAATTCATATTTTTGAGCCCGTAGGAAGGACCAACCTGCTCCCACATCTTAACAGTACCTAGAAGATGAGGGTCCATATCAGGCTCGCGCACCAAGTGGGCTAACCAACCCATTTACCAGCCCGACCATCAACCCAGTGAAGAAGTCCATTGGTGTGTAGTCCTAACCACCTTCCCTCATATTCAGAGGTGGTTATCGAGCGTGCAAGAGGAAATCAAGTTTGAATCAAGCGTCAGCCCCACTCAGCATCCCCGATTTTCTCTCAAGAAGTTACTTTTCAGTTGTCACCTACACCAAGTACCCCTCCCAACTCTTCTTCAGTATAAAAGAACTCCCCCCCTCCCCAAACCACTCTTTTCTCTCACTTTTGGCATATACTTACAACTCTCGTATATTCAAAAGCACTCAATATTCTCTGAAGTTATATCAGGTTGTTCTACTTTGACGACCTGCTCATCAGTCACCATCTTTACATTTAGCATTTACATTATCGTTAGTATTCGTTGTATTTCCATTTTCCTTGTAATCATCTTCGTTAATAATAATTATTTCATTTCATTTTCTTATATTAGTGGTGTGAAAATCGACAAGCATCAATTATTATTATTATTATCATCATCATCATCATCATTATTATTATTATTAAATAAATAAATAAAATAGACTTTTGTAATATATTATTCTTTAATTTTAATTTGAAATGTTCTATAAAATAAAATTATATTATATATAAAAAAATTAAAAATAGTTTTATTAAACACTTTATCCACACTAACTTTTTTAAAATTTTACATATTAATGCATTCGTACCTATACTCGCGAATCCGCAGGATGTGACATAGGTCACGTAGCGCATATATTCCTATGCAAGATTAATCAGTTTCTTATACAAAATAACCATGTGCTGGAGATATGAATATATGATGGGTAATAAAGTTTGAATTTTGGGGAAAATTGTAATATAGAACAAACTTTGATTTCTTTTCCTTATTTTGCCCTGGAATATACATTGCTCGTTTGAAAAAACATATAAGAATTTGTGCGTATTTAATCGCTCAGTTTCGTTTTATATTCGGTGGATTTTAAAACTTCACTCACGTCCAATTAACAAACCGATAATTTTAGAGTGTGACAAAGTTATATCATAGTCGCACGCGGGAATTAAGCGTTATGTGGGCTCTAATCAAAGACATGGCCCAATTAGGAAATAATTAAAAAGAGATAGAAGAAGGACATATTGGGGTTAAGGGCTTTACGGCTTTACCCAAACAAAATATTCAATTTGTATCTAACAACACCACCGCGGCCCATTTGATTTTTGACAACTTTTCTGTGCTTTGTTGGGTTGTTCTTATTATTAAACAAGATTATTATCAATATTATTGCAAGTCAATAATTCTCGAATCAAGATTAGTGAATAGAGATTATAAAGCAATGATTATACTTAGGTGGTTATCATCCATGCACAAATACAAATACCAAGAAATACAAATACCGACATAACATGAATACAATCATATAATTTGTAAAATTTAACGTGCCATATTATACACAATATTATATGCGGCAAAAAAAATTATATTTATTAAATTATTCGAGCATAATAGTTTTTTTTTTTAACTGGAAATTATGAAAAAATTTCCAATTGTGGATTCAATTTTTAGTTTGTTTCTCGGGTCAAAAATTTTTCAGTCCACTCCCCAGATGAGAATCAAAATTTGACTTTACTCCCCAATCTGGGCAGCAAATATGATATATTGCGATTTAGATACACGATTTGAATTCGTGATTCCTGAGTTTTCACTCCCCAAATGATAATCAAAATTTGACTTTACTCCCTAATCTGGGCAGCAAATACGATATATTGCGATTTAGATACGTATTCAAATCGTGATATCACGTATCTAAATCGCAATATATTGTATTTGCTACCCAAATTGGGGAATAAAGTCAAATTTTGATTCTCATTTGGGGAGTGAACTAAAAAAAATTTCGACTCGGGGTGCAAACTAAAAATTTTTCAACTCATGAGGAATTTTATAAAAATGACCATTTTTTAACTTATTTATTTGAGTTCGATCACGCTATTTAGATATCAAATTTTCTTTATCAATAGTAATTAGAATTTCAAATTATAGGATTTTTTAATAAATTTATATAGTACTAAACTACGTAATTTGATGGTATATCATAAACTCTAATGCACAGACACTCCAAATACATGTCGGATGTTAACTCGCTTCGGATACAACTTCATGTCGTTATGTCTGTCTCGTGTCATATTCAAATCGGCATATTCGTGTCCCTGCACCCGGACTGAATTAATGGGTAATCGGGTGGACCCTGGCCCAAGTTATTAAGGTACTAGATTTTTCTCAATCTTAAAACAACTTCACCTTTATTACATATCCCTCCGACAGAAAACTCACGCTCTCACCATTTCCGCCGCGCCAAATCCACGCGCCGCCGCAATGACAGATTCCCCCGCCGTCGATCAACAGACGGAGCCTCCTCCGCCTTCCACCCCCACCGAGATCTTCTATCTCCACCCCCGCCGCGAGCCTTTCGAGCACGGCCTTCTCCCCATCCCCAAACTCATCTTCACCGATGGTGCACAGACCCTATCCCAGCTCAAATCCACTCTCCTTTCCTCCAATTCGAATAACCGAGTCAACTCGGAGAGTCTAGCGGGAGTCCTTCAAATCCCCATTGAGCATTCGCGCCTCCTGATCGAAACCCTTTCCTGTGTTTTGCAGGACGAGTCGGACCCTATAGTGAAGGCTAGGGCTCCCAAAGATGTCGATGAAGTGGGGGTTAATGTGCTTGATTTGCTTGTGTTTCTGTATATACAGAGTTATAAGAGGTTGCTGCCTAAGGGGCATAAGGATTCTGCGGCGGTGGCTGATGTATGGCCGTCTACATCGGCTTTTGACGGCTTTTTATCTGCTCTGTCGCCGTTGCAGGTGATAATTTTGGGTTTAGTTGGAGTTTTTGGAGGTTAAATTCAGCATTTTTGGTGGGGTGGTGGTGGGGTAATCTAAATCTTGATTTTGTAGGTACGGAGAGGGTTCACTCATGTTAATCATTTAGGTCTTGCTTATGCACCGAGTGTCTGTTGTCATGTGATATTGTTATAGGCGAGAATTACAGGTGCAATTTGGACTGGAGTGGATAGAAATGACTTCTATCTTAATTTCATATAAGAACATCGTTTTAGGATATCACTTATTGCACATGTGAAATGTCCACAGTTATGCATTTATGTTGGTGTAAGAAGCTTTATGATCTTAATTTGGATAGAAATTGCGATGCCTGTTTGGAGATCTTCTAAATATTGCAGACTTATTAGTGTCATTGCCTAATGATTTCATGTGATTGAGTATTACAGCTATTTAGTGGGATGCAGCAGTTCAGTAACAGTTATTTGCATGTTTGAATTGTAGCATAACTAAATTTGCAGTTCCGAAGTGTTTGCTGCTCACAGGCAGTTCGTTTTATACTATCATTGTCAATAAACATGGTTCTACATCTTGCAGTTGGTGCGCAGCAACAGCCGTAGGTTTATGCCATCTCAAGCTGATGAAGAGGCTCATCAGCTATCATATTTGCAGAAACACTTGGGCAATATTCTTACCCTCTTGGGGGACCCTTCTGAAGCAGAAGGCGATGAATCTCTGGTATGTAAATTTTGTTGGCCAATGCTGCATTTTCTTTGGACTTGGTTCCTTGGAGATAGGAGTGCATGGATTTATGTTTGATCTTATTGATGAATGGTTTCCTAAATTGTCTTGTTTGCTTGAACTTTGCCTGAAAGCTTATAGTTATCCATGGTTGCAGGTTTTATCCATGGATAAGTTCGAACATCTTGGGCTTCTGATTTATTTTGGGGAAAGGGGAGCTGAGAGAGTTCCCTTGAGCCAGAATACTCCATTTTTTGCAAATTCAGATCCTGACATGCCTGCTGTTCCAGTTCCTGCAACACAAGTTCTTGATTGGCTTCTCCAAAGTATATCCTCTACCCTAGAACATATAGCTGATAGAATTTCTCCTAAAGAAAATGGGCCAAGTAGTTCTTCTGATCAGGATGTAACAATGGCTGATATCGGCACAAGTTCCCCGAAGCCCCCACCTAGAGGTCCTAGTTTCATTGAGGGGATCTCAAAATCATCGTGTATAAAGCAAGCATCAGATCTCAAGGGTACATCTGTAAAGGTGAAAACTTTTCTTTGTTTGCATCCGACAAGTTTGTTTAATTTGCATGAGCATGTTGGTCATTTCATTTCCTTAGGTATGCAAAGAAAGCTGATTGGAGATTCTTGAACTTTGACATTATGAAATAGTGAAAACCACTAATATTACATGGCCCCTCTCTCTGTCTTCTTTTAGTGGGTTGCATACCATGGGATGGAAGTGTTAGTTACCTAGGCAGTAGATAAGCATCTAAGCAGGTAACTGATACGCTTTTTCATGGTATGCCTGAAGCATCTTGGGCCCAATGTCACATAGGAAACAAAAGAATATGAAATTCATCAGAGTCATGCTTCTTCTGATAACATTGCATTTCAACTCTTTGCCTCGAGTAGCCCCATGAGTAGTTACTTTAGATGTGGCGGTTGGAATTAATATTTTGTAGCTTTCCATGCCTATCCCATCGTTTCTGCCGTTTCACAAATTTAAATAAAGAAGAATGGTAGAATTGTCTGAATTATCCTTTTTCTGTCGATATTGCATTTCTCTCCCAACCTTGGGTAGCTAATATCACTAATTATTCCATATTTTCTGGTGCCTTTCTACTTGTTTAACTACAGTATCTCAAGTTCTTTACCAGCAACCCTGAGTTTTCCTCTTGTCTTCTGTTCAGGTTGTAAATTGCCATGAATCAGTTATTTATATTTTGGCCCCACTCAGATATGCAACAATCTATGGATGCTCTGATGCAACTATTGTGCTTGGAGCTGTTGGCAAGGTAGCAATTTTAGCAGTACTATCCCATTTGTGTACTTGGGTGGTTACAATTGTTATCTTGACATGGCTGAATAATTGGTGATGCCTAGTGTTACTACATTATACACTATGTCTTATGCTATATATGTAGTTAACCAATCCCCATGGGATACAATTAAAAGGTTCCAATCTGTCTGCTATTAATTTCTTCAGTATGATACAGTTAGGCGATTGTGCTGCGAATGATAACTGATAAGTGATATAATGACTAAATATTTGGCATACAGGCTGTCAGAGTTGAACATTGTGAACGTGTTCATGTAATCACTGCAGCCAAACGTATCTGCATTGCAAACTGCCGAGAATGTCTATTCTTCTTGGGGGTCAACCAGCAACCCCTCATTGTTGGCGATAATCATAAATTGCAGGTCAATCCTTCTCCACTTGTTATGCAACATGCTTGCATTTTAATTTTTGCCATATGCTAAATTGCTATTGTTTGTTTCCAATCAAATACATATGAGCTTTGTCACTTGGAATACCCTTTTTTTACTTTTTTTGTTTCATAATCAATAGGTGGCCCCATTTAATACGTTCTACCCACAACTGGAGGAGCATATGAATCAAGTTGGAATTGACCCTAAAATAAACAGATGGGATGAACCTGTGGCTCTTGGAGTGGTCGATCCTCATGATTCATTATCTCATCCTGCTGGTGTTTCAGATGTTCAAACAGAATCCGCCTCGCGCCTAGAGCCAGATCAGTATACCAATTTTGTGGCAAGTGTTTTTATTTGATGTTCATTATATTTGTATAAATGCTGGTCATTGTCACAATGGGTTATATATTGATCTCGATTCTTTTTAAGACTTTTCATAAGTTTTAGGATTCTATCTCATACTTATGTCCATTTTAATCTTCAGATTCCAAACTGGGTGGGAGGCGAACAAGGTGGTTCCACAAAAGATAACCCATTCCATTTACCCGATGCTTACCTTTCTTCACAACAGAAAAATGTAATGTCAAGAATTTCTGTTTATAGCCTCCTGTTTATATATTGATGTGTCTAGTTCTGATTCAACGATAATGATGGGGCTGATTCTTTTTATCTTCATTTTTCAGCTCAAGAATTTGGTAGAAGTTAAGCAAATTTTGAGGGAAACCCAACTCGAGGAGAGCAGGAAACGAGAATTATCTAGTGCTCTCCACGCATGTTTTAAAGACTGGTTATATGGTAATTCCTGCTACTTTGTATGTTGGTTTTCATCCACTTTCCCTGTGAAATGCTTTCACTGGTGTAGAAAAATTGAAAATTATATTTTTCCCTCAACAAAAAATGATACAATTTAAGGATAATCGCACTAGAGTACCCTGAGGTTTGGTCTAATTACACAAACTCACCGTCAAGCTTGGGAAATTACAAAAACTTCCCTCAATATTTCCCTAAGTTTGCCCTAATGCTTTCTATTATTAAGTCCAATATTCATTAAAGAGTTAGGGGAAGATAACTTCTTCAGATGTAAATAAAATCTATAATAGGGGAAGTTCTCTGTAATTTCTCATATCCGAGGGAAATTGTGTAATTAGGTCTTACCTCTTGGTATGTTACTCTGTTAAGAGTAATTATCCCTATAATTTACTTGCAATTACCCGTTCTATTGTTTCTGGATTGATCAAACTGTAAATCTGCTGAAATCTCGCTCTCATTGTTGTATGAATGGACAGCATCGGGAAATATCCGGCAACTTTACTGCTTACCAGGTGAATAAGTGTATACTTTCTAGCTGGAGCTGAGCAATTAGTGGATGGAGTTCAATTTCCAGCTCATTTTCCCTTAATTTATTCGACCAAGTCCAAGTGCATCTCTTGCTATTTTTCTTTGCTGGAGGCTTCCGGGATATATATGTGCTGCTACCGAGTTAGTTAATGTAAATTTGGTTCAAATATGTGATCTATGTAGAATGGAGTTGTAATGTATTTTCAGAATAATGCTGTTTTGGGGGTTCAAGTCTAATGTTTCGACGGATCGTACTGTGAATTATATCTCATCGCATTTGTTCTTTATTGTTATTTTTTTCTTATATTCAGAACCATTGGTATTTTCACCGAAATATTTTAGAAAATTGAAGTCATTTAAGACTTCCAAGCAATACACACTATTTCCTGGTGTTGCAATCTCATAATTTCGGGATAAATTTCAAGTTTTTAGGTTTAAGAAACCTAATTTCCTCTCTAACTTGCATGAAAAATGTTGAATAAAATTGTCAACTTTGCAGAATGCTAGCCTGCAGGAGCCATCTGAAGTATCTTTTCTGCTTGATCTGGGAAGAATGTAATGAACAGAAATGCACCTGGAAAATGATCAATAAATCAATCTTCACTAAAACAAAAATAGCAACAAAAATCGGAATACCGTTGAGCTCGAAAAGGAATGCTTTTGGCTTTTGTACTTACAGATGAGAACAGTCCCAAGTACAGCAGAGATCTTGCCTTGTATTTGAACCAAACCAGCTTTTCCTGCATTTTGTAGCTCAGTCGAACCAACCGAGTCGAACGTCCCTATATTAAAGATTCATTTTTTCATGCATCAGTATTAGAATTTTGGGTAAAAGTAGATTGTTTTATGAGTGGAAATCCATACCAGGTGTTACAGATTGGAGCCCTGATGTTATGCAGGCTATATTTTGATACCCTGCGCTGTCTAATTTGTTGGCAGCAGCAGCAGACCTAAAATTGGTCAAGAAATGTACCAAACTTATTGCATGAAATAATTACAGCAAGTTCCCCTATAACTATGACTAAATTACAGAAACCTGCCTTATAATTCTAAACTTACACCCTCCCTTAAAACTTCGATCATCAGGACATTTGCATTAAATATGGATCAATGAATTTTGAAAATGCCAAATTAAATTTTTTATAAATACCTTATTTTGCCCTCGTCACCCACTGTTAAATATTTAATTTAGGGGAAGTCTGTGTAATTTGTCAAAATTCAGGGGAAGTTTATGTAATTAGGCTAAACCACAGGCATGCCAGTGTAGTAATCCCTAATTTATATGCATTTGGATCATTACTATAGTCAGACGATTGTGTGGGCTTTAATAAAGGTTTCAAGACCAGATAGGAGATATTTCTAATTCGAACATAAATTAAAAAATGAGAAAATCTTACCTAAGTCCCTCCTGGCAAACAAGCAACAGCTTGCTTTTAGGTGAAAATTGGCTACTAACAGATTGCACAAACTCTGGATTAGGCTTCGTGAACGGCAGTCCGAAAAATAAACCCGAAAAATTGTTGTGTACAGTCCTTTTAATTATTGTTCCTGATCATCAACATACAAATCATTTGATAAATTGGAAAAAAGTTGGTAAATTCAATAATTTTGTAAAGCAAAACAAGATTCAAATACCCAAATCATTGTCTTGGTTTTCAATGAACAACGGGACATGGTAGCAATCCTTTATGTGGGCTCTTTCAAACTGAGTCCTGTCGCGAACATCGACAACAGCATACCCTTCGACCGCAACGAGCTTCTTGGCTTCTTCGGCATTCACAAAGTTAACTTCTGCTTTTATTACAAAACTTCTTCTTGTGTTTGATTTTCGTCCTGTTAGTGTCCTTCCTTGATAAGTAGTCCCAAATAACAATGCGACGTTTCTGAAACCACATTTCCTAAGCACTTAATCATACGAATACGTATCAAAATTCTTACCCTTTTGATCAATTCTTACGATCAGCTAATTACAGATATATTTCAAGAAATTACAGATAAACCCAATAGGAAATCAAGAGCAAAGCAGAAATTTGAAATTTGATGAACTAAGGAGAACACAGCTCAAGACAAAAACCCATGAGCCAAATTCGATTATTTCGCAAGAAAAGACTGAAAAATGAGAGGAAACATCAGAAAAGGAGATAAAAATCGCATCTTGAATGCAGAAAAATGGCGTAACTCAGCATTCATTTCAGCAACTTAAATGCAAAAAGAGTGTAAATTTGTTGCTTGAGAGTATGAAAAGCGTGTTAGCATTTGAATATACCTCCGAGAAGAGAGTGCTGGAGGGCAATAGCAAGCTATCCCTGCCATGGCTGCTGCAGCTTCTCCCTGAGAAAACTCTCTCTCTCTCTCTCTCTCTCTCTCGTAGATTATGATTATGTTTTCTTGTCTAGTTGCCACTGAAGGGTCCATTGAAATTTAAGAGAGTGAATGGGTTCCTGCCACGTGGCATGGGTTTTGGTGATTTTGGATTGGATATCTTTTCCAGAAAATCTTTGCAATTAGCTGCATCTGGAATGGCTAAATTTGGATTTTTGTAGAAATGTATACAAAAAGAATATAATTATATTATTTATGATTAATTTTGAAAAATGTTTTCTTCGTCACCAAAATTTCGAAATGATAGTTTCTCATCTATGGAATGCTCAAGAACCTTGAAGCTTTTTCCAGAATAAAAGGAGTTCAATGATTCCTAAGAAAATACCCAAAATCTAGATAACTAAATAATAATTAAAATGATTTTTATTCAAACTTTAAATGATTCAAATTATATATGTACCTTATAAATTTTCACATTGTTATTTGTATTATGTAGAACTTTTAGATTGTCATCTACTCATGTTGATTATTTAGAGATTAATACGCAACTCATTTTTTACTATATATTATTAATTTTTTTGGGAAACGAATTACATGTTAATATCCAAATAGCCAAAATGACAATCTAGAACAATTTAGAGTACACATTGCTTTATGAAGCATTTGAAAATTCAATTTAAAAGTTAAAAAAAAATCATAATATAAGGGGTAACTTGTTTTTTCCTATAATAATAATGATAACACTGAAAAGATATAAAAAACCTAAATCATTAGAATATTAGCTTCACAGCAACAAAAAAGAAACTGGGATCTCCTTTCCTCAAGAACAGTATCCATCAACTTTACATGTTGACGGTTATAACAGTAAGTATACGCATCAAAACAGCGATTAACATCTCCAGCAACCTAAAGAAATAAATCACAATTTATTCAACCATCCTTTCATCACGGTATGAAATCCGACCAACCGGTAAACAAAGACCGGAAGTACAATACAATTGCGGCAAACATGAGCAAAGAGTGAGAGAGTGATGCAGAAAACTTGAACTAATTAACATTAGGCCTTTTCTTGGTGGTGTAAGGATAGTATTCCTTGCCGGTGTCCACTCTTGTGGTTTGACCTCCAATGTCGATCACCGATGAAGTGAAAGCAAGCGCAGATCCTGCAGATATGGCTGTTGCAATGCTCTTACCTGCAATGGATAACAGAGTTATCAGCCACTATTTCGATCAGTTCATTGTCTAAAGAAGGAAGTTACCAATGATTCCCACCTAAAGCAGGATTTAAGCAGAGTAGGAAGAATGAAAAGAACTACGTGTGGTAGATGACTATTGACGAAGTTATCGATCAATTCTTTTAGTAATGGTGTAGATGCATAAAGAGATGAAACAGTTACCATCAGACTCAAACCAGGAGTGTCTAGTTGTTCAATGGTTAGAATGTCAAATTAGACGCTTTCGAGTGAATATAGAGAAGACCTCAGATTCAAATATATATATATATATATATATATATAAAACCATAATCAACAACCAAATTTATCAGATGCGTGGAAGACTCATGACTATGACCTTCACTGAAATAGTAAATGAACACGAATTAAGGGTCAAGTTAGAACATGAATGTCAAGACATACCATACCAAGAAAGGAACTCATAATATAAATATCCGAAATTTTACACGAGGAGAAAGGTTTTCACCTTTGAAGCCCAAAATAGAAGCACCAGCAACGAATCCTCCAACAGCTCCATTAACAAAGTCTCTTTTCATCCTGTAATTCTGCACTATTTGCTCTACCCCAATGTAGACTCCACCTATAGCAGCAAAAGTTGCTCCATGACTCCCCATCATCTTCAGTGTCCTGATCAACCCAGGAAGTGCGACTCTCCTCTCCACACGAGGTACATCATGCCAGGTGGCGACAATTGTACCCCAAATAGTTCCAGCAACCAGCCCTGTGGTTGCTCCCTTTATTGTTTTTGCCACAGCACTCTGTTCATCTTCCATCATTCTAAGCTCGTCGGTATCCATTTCGGCTTTCTTGCAACTAAAGGCCATAGAATAAAGAGAACAGAGTGAATAGAATGCAGCAACATATTCCAAGCGTACAGAACAGACAACAAAAATGGAAAGGACAAATGCAGTTATGACACACTGGAGCAAGGTGTGATAACACCTAATGCTATTAACGAAGTAAACCGAAACGAATGAGAATTCATGAGAATAAAGTCCCACAGAAATATTAATATAACGCTACGAGCTGGTTATAATTTAGAACTTCATCAAACTCAAAATTCACATGCCAATTTTTTTCACAATGCTGCTCTCCATAGTGGGTACAGGTCATGAGAAATTCAGTTTCTACAGGATACTTGAAAGTATGATTTACGTGAAGGAAGCATATCGAAACTGAGCTGCCCTCTCTTATCCTAAAGTGCAACTTCAAGGAAACATAAAACGAGACTTAGCTTAGATCATCTCCATTTTCATTTCTACTAACCTTCGAGGGAAATTCCTGATCCAAGCATAGTTTAGAGGAAGCGGTACAAAAAGTATAAGAAGACTGAATTTAACAAGAAAAAACGTTCCTTTTGTAATGTACCCATCCTTGCCAGAAACTAGACTGAATTTTCCAGATAACAATTACTTCAAAAACCTAAAAACTCCTTCACAAAAAATCCACTAAAGAGCATCAGCCACAAACATAAACAAATAACTACAAATACGACATTTCCCATCAAAATGCAACAATTTTTTTTTTCTTTAAGAAAAATCACACCGCAGCATACACACGAACAACTCGACCATATCATAATTTTCAAAAAGAGCACAAAAGGATGATCAAAGGGTTCAAAAAATCAAACTCACAACAGCAATCAAAGATATTGACAACCAATTATGCAATAACGCAGCATCCAATCGATACATTCAAGTAAGCCCTAGAGTGAAGATTTTGCACAGTTCCTAAAAACAATAAATTGGAGAATATACAAATCGACATACGCACACGTCAATATATGTAATTCATTCCATCACCGCGTGCGCAACAATTGAAGATTGAGGAGAAACTCACCTGAACCAGAATTGATCTGTCTTTGCTCGATTTAGAGAGAGAGAAAGGGAGAGAGAAGAGAGGAGAGAGAGACTATCTCAGCTGATGAAAAATGGAACTGTGAGTTGATAGCAATATGATTGGGCCTATACCAATTTTTTGTTATTGGGCTTAATCTTTGAAGCCCATTAAATTTAGCCCAATTTGATGAGCTGTACTTATATATAGGCCTATTGTGGGCCTATATGAAGACTATTTATTTAAGATCAAATATATTATTGAGCTATCAACGAGTCTTGCTCTAGTGATAACCGACTAAATCATACTAGGCAAACTTTACCTGATTTTGTCTGATTCTGTAAGAGCCTTTCTTGGAAAACCCAATTAAAAGGAGTATTGAGCTTTTGAAACTTACTTGTTAAAAAAGTTAAAATTCCTTCAAATAAAATCTTACTTATTGTCTGAAACCCAATTAAATGAAATATAGAATATTGAGAAGTTTCTTAAGAAGAACTTTACTCGTTATTTGTGAGAGCCAAGTTTCTTAAGAAAAACTAAACTTGTTATCCGAAAGACCCCAATTAAATGGGGTATGAACATTCGAAGGAAAGAACTTAACCTGTAAAATGAAGAACTTGTTACAAAAGTTAGGTCTCTTTATCAGAGTTTTCCTTGTTGCCTTTGAGGAGCCCAATTAAATAAAGATATAAAACCTTCAAAAGAAAATTTTTAATTTGTCGTCTTTGGAGAACCCGATTAAATGTGATATAGAACACTCGAAATCTATTTATTAAAAAAGTTCATTAAAAAGTTTTATTAGTTATAGAACCATCGAAATCTACTTATTAACAAGGTCGGTTGAAAGAATCTTATTTATCATTCCATTCAAGCTCAATTAAATGAGATATATACTTCTTGAAATTCATTCAAAGAGTTTTACTTATAGTTCAACTGAATCTGAAAAATTGAGATATAGAACGAAGAAAAATATTATTGGGCTTAATCCGTAAAGCCCAATAAGAGCCAAGCCCAATCTTTCTGCATTTCAGCAAACTATAGCTGGAGCAGATGCAATAGATGTAACTGAAGTCTGCATAAATTTCACATATTTTGAGCTTAGCTTAAACCCAGATTTTGTTTTACTGTTGAAGAAACATGCAGAATCAAGATGAGATTAGGAATTTACCGATCGATATCGCGTTCGCCCGCCTCGGAGGTAAATTCTTTAGTTTATGCCGTGTGATTTCACTTCAATTTTCATGTTTTTGATTTGGGATTGGCTTGAATTTCGAGTGTTTCTGCGTGTTGTTTGTCGGATTTCTAAATTGATATACCTTTTGGTTGAATTGAAGAATGGCTGGTGGATCGGAAGAGGATTCCGGCGGATTGGAGGAAGCGGATGGCGGCTGTGAGGGCGAAGATCACGACGTCGTTTGCTTCACTGCCGAAAGAGATTGATCCTTTTTTCCAGACTCTCGACCTCGAAGGTTTCTGAATTTCTTCGTGTTCGTGTTCTTCTGTTTCTTATTTTCATTACTAGTTGACAAATAGATGCAATTTTTTTTTTTTTACTTTATAAGAATTATATGCATGTTATTGTTATTCGTGATATTAAATTTTGTCGGTTGGAATCGAACTATTTGTGCTTTTGTGAAAAACTGAATTGGGTTTTGAGAATTGATGAATCCAATGAAGTAATTTTTGGCGAATAGCAATATGAGTTGAGTTTTGATTTGTATGTGTGGGGAAGTGGCCGTCTGAATGCAACTATCCATGGGGGGCTTGTAGGAATTTTTGTAGGTTTTGAATTATAATGTTGGGATATTATGAGGAATTGGCTTCTGTGATGACCATCTTTCTTGTTTCTATTGTATAATTTCTTAGGGATTGGCTATTTGGAGGCCAAAAAGATATATGATATTCTTTTGAAGTCAACTCCGGAAAGCCGTAATATTTTTGGCCGGCTGTCAGGTGCTGCTGTAAGATATCATAGACAATCTCTCTCTCTCTCTCTCTCTCCCGCCCGTTTTGTTTGTGTGTGTGGCCATTACTAAATCTTCCTCAAAAGTTTTAACCAATATTCCCAATTTGGACAGGGTGATTGGGAGACCATAGTTCGTGCGTATGAGAAAGATCACATTTTTCTTGGTGAAGCTGCTCAGATAATGGTCCAGAATGTGAATTATGAAATGTAAGAAAAGTTGATAATTGTTTTACAAAAACATAGCATATGTATAGGGCCTGCTCATTTTTTACTTCTTTTTTCTTACTGTCACCCATCTTTCAGCCCATACCTTAAAAAGCAAGTCCAAAAGAGCCAACAGCAGCTCGCTGAATTAGAGAGAAAGGAAACGGATATAAAGAGAAATGCTGCTCTTTCGGCAGCAAAATATTCAGAGGCCTGTCAGGAGCTAGGATTGCAGGTTTCACATTTCGTTCGCATGTCTCTTCTTGTAATTTCCCTTATAACTTGCTCTGTATGCAATTTATTCGAGCCAAAAATGATAAAATTTGCAGGGCATTAATGTCAGATCAGAGTTGTTAGAAACAGCTACAACATCTCTGCCAAGCACTTTTAACCGTATTTTAGAAGTATTGAAAAGTGATTCTGTTTCAAGAGCCATCGAGTTCTATACAACTTTTGTTAAAGATGTTCAAACAGAGAAGGATGTAAGGCAATTGTGAATTTGAAGCATTATCGCTGTTCTCTTATGCCATTCTTCAACCATTTTCTTGCTGTTTTTTTTCTTTCCAGAAAACTTTCGATCCCGTGTTGCCAAACTTGATTTATGTTCGTGAAAATCCTCCTTCTCTTGATGTTACTGCTAGTCCCGAGATTTTTGATGCGGTTAGTGCTCAAATAAGTCACGAAGAACCTGCAGTCGTATCTGGGGCAGCAGATGTTACAGCCGACACCATTGACTGGGATATTAGTGTCGATAGCTCTCAGATTGATTGGGATATTGGGAATGTGGAAACAGATGAAAATGGAAATGGATTGGGTCCTTATGAAATGGTGAATGCTAGTGATATTCCAAATTCTCCTCATAAAGATGCAGATATCACTGTGTCAGAGATTTCTTGGGATATAAGTGTTGATAATCCACATTCTGAAGATGCCGGCTTATTAAACACCGTTGGGGAATCTGGTGGGGGCCATCATGTTGCTAAAACCGAAGCAATGGGAAGTAACCAGGACAGGAGTCAGCTTATGGAGACAGAGTACCGGAATAAGATTCTTGATGACTTATTTGAGGTCTACATCCACTACTGCATTGTTTTAGCACTTGGAATTATATGGGCACAGTGTTCTTTTGAACCATTGTTTCTAATCTCTTTTACCTATTTGTTGACTGGGGGATATTTTTTTAACCTTTCCTTTTTTGTTTCATCTTTGAATCCATCAGGCTAAAGCATTTCTGAACCAACGGTTCCTTGAATTGACAAATGAGGAAACCTTATCTTTGCAACATCAAGTTCAAGCGGTAGCCCCCTTTGTGCTCCAGCAGTACTCTCCCGACTCGATTCAGGCAATGATGTCTGATATCTCTCTCGCCATTTCACTGTTGACGAATAGGAAAACTCGTGATCTGATCATGATACTCAACTCCAAAAGGTTCTCTTCTTATACAAATTTGATTTTTCAATATATTTAAATTTTAACATTCATTTTGGATCCAAGCTCAAACAGTGGCTGTGAATTTAAGTGATTCATATCCTGCTTTTGCCAGCTGCTTCATTGTTCTTTCATGTGTTTCCATATCATGTGTTGTTTGAAGGTCATTGGTTCTGAAAATTGACTGAATTTTCAGATTTTTGGATCGATTGGTAAGTACGCTAGAGGAAAAGAAACACCACGAGGTTAAATTAAAGGAAGGTCTGAAAGACCTTTCTACTAAACGCCTGGAACTGCAAAATTCTTTGTCTTCCTCGTGGCCCAAACAAGTAAGTTCACTTTATAAGAAACGCTATGATTGCACGAATATCTAATGCAATTTACCCTTTTGTCCCTAAATTATAATATATATATTATCTTATTTGTCAGGAAGCAGCCCTTGCAAAAACCAAGGAGTTGAAGAAACTGTGTGAGACTAAACTTTCGAGCCTGTTCGATGGGAGACCTGTCAATATTATTGGAGAGATTAATGCTGTGTTGAGTAGTGGCTTAACTGTATGACTTCCCTAAAACTAGTTGTTTATTATAGTCAACAGTAGTAATCGAAGTCGATGCTAACACTTCATTGTCTTTTTTATTATGAAGAATTTGTAGGCAAATATACTACATATGTGAAAACACTGTAATAATATTGCTCAGCTGTGTTGAATCAAAAGTTTATTATCATTACATTCATTTCCACGGAGTCGATATTTTGACTATGTCATCCAGTCATGTACAACACTAGAACATCTACAACTGGAAGTTGCAGGATTTACACAGAATAGTAGCTTAGCGTCGGTGAGCCAAAGAAACCAGATTTGGTTGACCTGAAAGATCTATCAAGAGACTCTGTCTCGGGGCCATCTCTAGCATTCGGCTTTTGAATCATGCGCATCAGAGACTCCACAACTTCAGACATCGGGGGCCTGAACTCCTGCTGTGGCTGATAAAAGGCAAGTTTTTCTCAGTCCCGGATTTCAAACTATACCATATAGTATGGTTCTACTTTCAATGAAGTTGAGGTCTTGTGATTATTACCTGAATACACATGGACACTATATCAGCAAACCGTGACAGTGACTTAGAGGGTATTGTTCTTGTAGTAATAGCCGGATCAATCATCGCGCCTAACGACGTGCTGTCGTGAAGCCTGGATGAAGCCCATCTCACCAAGGATTGCTCTTGTTTGGGTCTAGAACTGCATATAATTTAGAAAACACAAAAGATATTATTATACTCTTAGGACCGTCGTGCAATTTAGAAAACACTGAAAAGTTCATAGTAAGTAAATTCATGTGTACTTGTCAAATGGTTTCCTTCCTGTCAAAAGCTCTAAAAGCAACACCCCAAAGGCATAGATATCAGCCTTAGTGTTGCCATTGCCAGGTTGATCATGTTCTGGTGCAGTAATGTAGCAACTATCCATAGTTGCCATTTCAGAAGCCTGAAATCGAAAGTCAATTCTTACTCATGTTATGGTTTTTTTTTTTTTCTCGAAATTCTGAACTCGTGAAAGCTGTTGATATATTTACCTTGAGCTTAACAGCATTGCTGGCGAGAGGTCTCAAGATAGCCAGGCCACAATCGCAGAGGCGTGGCATGAGCTCTTCATCAAGTAAGACATTTGCAGCCTTCAAGTTGCTATGGGCAATGGGGGGTACACTTGAATGCATGTAACTGACAAATACATAGTGGTTAAAAAGGGCCAAATAATTACACCAATCTGTTCAGATTTTGCCTCCTCTTCAACCCATTTTTAGGAAAATTACACATTATACGGCTTGATCTGAGTTGTTTGATACATATGTGAGACCAACACAAAATGCTTTTAGCTTTTTACAAAAGCAGACATTTGTGATGAAAAAACTAAAATGTAACCCCAGGAAACACAAGTCTCGCTTTAGTACTTACTTCAATGCTCGGGCTATACCGAGGGCAATTCGGAGGCGAAGGCCCCAAGAGAGTGGCCTATATGCAATAGAATGCAAAGCTTGATTAAGCGACAAGTTCCTGACGTATTCGTACACAATTAGATGCTGGCCATGCTCCATGCAGTATCCGATTAGTGACACAATATTAGGGTGCCTCAAGCGCGATGCGTTTCTAATCACATCGTAGAATTGTTGTTCTTCAATGATGGATAAAGGGACTGTTTTTATGTTCTTCACAGCCAAAACCTGTCGGAAGAAAGCATAATTCAGAAAAAATCTGACCACTTTGAGTTTTTCAGGAATTTGATATGTTCACATAGGTTTGAATATTTACCATGCCATCAAGAAACTCTGCTCTGTAAACAGAACCAAGAGATCCCTCACCAATAAGGTTGTCTTCGTGAAAGCTGTTTGTGGCCATTTGAAGCTCTCCCATTGTGTAGACTTTTGCACCAATCGGCATCTTGGGTACGGGGAAACTTTTTCTTCTAGGAGCTCTTATTGTCTTAGTCCGAATAGTAGGCAAACGGGATGGGGTGATCATTGGGGAAGATGTGTATGGTGATAGTCGGGGGCTCTCCTCTCCAGTCATCGATGCATAATTCACGCCTGCACACACACACACACGCACACACGCACACAGAGGGAGACAGATTAGCAAAACTTCCGAAGTTTGTTTATTCCTTCAATTTATGTTATTATCAAACCTAGGGTAGTGCCCCCCACGGGTAGAGATCTAGTTGAATCTTCACGGCTCAAAATCCCGAGTGTTTTGACATGCGAACGGCGTTTGTGAATCAGAAATGCAGCTGCTGCAAAAGCTGCAATCAGAGTGATTCCACCTATCATGATAACCACTCCAGCAGCATGTGATTTCTGCTTGTGAGCTACTGGGTGAGAAGGATGGCTCTCATAAGCACTTAAATTTGTCACTGGTGGGCTGCTGCCGGTGCTCATATTCTGCATGTCCGGTATGATATCAGAAGGAAAGCTCCAGGGGGGATAGTTTGTTTCTTTGTCAAATTTGTTCCCAGCAAACCTAAATAAAATATAGGTTAGTAAGCCCATGTTGAGATTAAATTTCACAAAGGGAACTTTATTTTCTGGGACAAAAAATTTTTGAACTTCTAAAGGGGTGATTACCCCTTCTAGCATACCTTAAGCTCGCTATATCCTGGAAGTTTTCTGGAATAACACCGCTGAAATGGTTGTCTTCAATATTCCTGGAAAGGAGGTTAATGTGAGATGCATAAACAACTTTAATGAACTTTTGAAGTTTCAAAATTTGTGTTCCAGTAGACAGACTCACAGTTCGGAAAGTGAGAGATTCGCCAAGAAGATTACTGATCCAGTGAACTGATTGTTCTGCAAGAACCTGAAATGATTCTTTGTCAATAATAATTGTATTTGTGATAATCCATATACATATATATATGTAATCAGGAATTAGTCAAAAGAAACAATAAACTCACAGGCCTGTTACGTTTGTCAAAGATCTGAATGAGGGAGGCAGATCTCCAGTAAAGTTGTTGAAAGACAGATCCCTAATTAAACAGAGATCATGCATTTCTCAACGATGCTAAATAATGTGTTCATTCAATGATCAATATAAGTTCAAACGTGAGTTATAAAGCAGGAAAATGCCGTACATTTGTCTGAGATTCTCAAGGCCATTGAAAACATCTCCCAACGATCCCGATAACATGTTATGGCTCAGATTCCTTCAAATAACAACGTGAGTTAGAATGCAAATTCAGCTTATATTAACAGTGAAGTAAAATGGGAAGCTTTACGTACAGATGCCTGAGATGTTTCATGCTTTCTATGGAGTATGGTATACTTTCGCTAAGTTTGTTCCCAGCGAAGTTTCTGCATGGAGAGAGCATTACAGTACAATAAAAGCATTGGTTCTGAAGAAAATCAAGCTAAAAGAGCTCAGAGTGACTTACAGATGTGTGACATTTGGAGGTAAGCTATACGGGATTGGGCCCTCGATGTTATTGGCACTAAGGTCCCTAAAATGATTGAAATTCACACCAGTATGTCAAAAAGAACATTAACAATCACATATACTACAGAATCAAGAAGCTTAAGTATAAGCTGTAATTCCTCACAGATGCTTCAGATTTTTCAGGTTGGAGAGCTGGTAACCAAGACTTCCAGTAAGCCCCATCCCACGAAGTTTACTGAAACACGGAACGAATATTAGTATTTCTTTCCAAAACTTACATTATTTGAAGTGATTAATTTGTTATATAAGTTCAAAAGAAACATTTACAGGTTGAGTATGGATGACTCGAAGCAATCTACTCCCATCCATGTTTCTTGACAAGGGTCACCACCCTCCAATTTCCAACGCTCCAGCTGTGTCGGGCTGTTTAACGACCTGTATAGGTCTCGAAGAGCTCCAACTGCATAATTTAACTCGGATATTAGTCATTTAAAGAAGAAAACCATAAAACTAATGCTCAAATTTTTCGTCATCTCTTCTCAAATCTCAATGATACTGTGTGGAGTTTACTAGCACAATCAGTTACTTCCTCGTAAAAATCGCCCAGAACTAAAGCTTAAATGAAGATTTGTCACCTTCTAACTCGTCGGAAATGGCTAAAGCTTGGAATCCTAGAATTATCCAGTAATGTATTGCAATCAGATAGAACCACTTAGCCATTTCCATTCTTTATTTTTCAAGAAAATGGGGAAGGGCCTGCAAATTTATAAATTCCTGCAGAAAACAAATAAACAAAATGGATTAGCAATTAGCACCATAACTAATACAGAGTAAAAGCTAACTCCACAGTATTAAAAACTTGAAAGACAGGATGAAGATTGGCATAATGGAAGATGTGAAAATCAAGAAAAGTATTTCAAATCCACTGTTCTGCTTCAAGCTTCGATCACAAGTCAAATCTGATTACATGCAGAAATCTTCAGAAAACACCACTCCTTACGGAATTACGTTTCTGTGCGTGCGATTGTGTGTGTTCAAGGCTTCTATCACATATAGATACAACGCATATATGTATATATAGATAAATAGATCGGTACAGCCATTGATTCATGAAATGCATGACGACAGAACAGAGTAGTTTCAAAATAATGTTAGATTTCTAAAGAAATTAAAGAACACGAAATTGCAAACGAAATCTACCAATTTCTGCAGAAATTAAAACACACACAATACTCAAGTTCAAATTCGCATACCCAAATAGTCAAATACGTATCGTGGTGCTGATGAACACAAGCTTCGAGTATCAAAAATCAATGGGCAACTGCTACGCGAACGAGAAAACACGATCAAAACCTATTTCAGAACCTGAAATTCCCTGCACACATACTACACACAGTCGCGCACGCTCAACACACACAATTCCCCATACTCCATACGCATTAACATTGAAATGCACGTCTGCAAATTCATACCATTGGAATTCCCTGACAACAATGGAGCAAAAACTTCAAAGAGAGAGAGAGAGAGAGGAGAAGACGAAGTAGAGAAGCGATGAAGAAGAGCTCTGCTGAAAAACGGTTATGGAGTTACAGGCGCGTACATTCTACAGGTTGAGGCCAAATGGGATTTTGGTTGCCTGCGGCTGCTATATATGCATGCTTAAATGCCATCACTTTTATTTTATATTATATTTCAAGAATTTGCATTTTATTTAAAAGAGGTAAAAGCTTTTCGCATCTCAATGCTAGGGACGAATTGCACTTTATCATATACGGACATGGAGATATGAGCACGATATGATACGAATATAGGAATATAAATTTTTTACATGATGAGTGTCGTATCTAATATGAGTGTCGACATAATATGACAAAATGATATTTTTAGAAGTATATGTACATTATATATTACATTTTAGTATTCAACTTTTAAAAATTAAGAATCTTATGCCTAATCTTTAAATTTTATTCATTTTTATGCATAATTTCATTTTTCGATAAATTTTTTTATTAAAATGTCACACCTTACCTAAGATTTATGAGGGTATAATAGATATTTTAGTAGTCCTATTCCCTTCTTTTGACGCCCTATGAGTGTCACGTGTGATATTTTGCCAGAAAATTCAATCGAAGAATAAATTTAGACACTAAAATAAATAAATTTAAAGGTTAAGCATCAAATTTTTAATTTTGAGTACTGAATGTAATTAACTCCACATGTTGTGGGGCACAAAATATTAATCCTATTAAAAAAATATTTATATATATTTACATTTTTATTCAATAATTTATATTTTGTAAATATATTATTTAAAATAAACTAATCAATCGAAAAATCCTCATTATAATAACATGACCAAACTAACCCCAACTGACAAGAGAGAGCTGTAGCCTATATGATATCAGAGCTCTGTTTTCTCTCGCATGGCATGAACTCTAGAGCGAGAGATTAATCGAAAAGGTGATATAGTTATGTCATGTTTCTTGTCAAATCTTCAGCTTTGCGGAAGTATTTTGTTTATACTGTTTTGAGCATTCATTGGTGAAGAATGCGTGTGAAAAACTAAAGCTTTTTCGATTGCATGCTTCCTGCTCGACGAATTGCCCAGAAGACTTTTGTTGAGTCTCAGCTCATGAATGGCGTTGAGATTGATGGAAATTACTCTATTGATAAAGGGTTTCTTTGAAAATTCTTTTAGTACTTGATTTGAGCAGTTATACCACACATGGTGGGCTTCAGAATGTCTGTGAAGAAATCAGCTTGGAGGATGTGTTTAACTCGAGAAGATGACCGAAGCTATGCAAGGGCCTCCTCTTATAACTTGGTGGTTATATATATACACGATTAAGGGTTTTGCCGAAGCTATGTAAGGGCATCCTATGATATGATATTTGTCTTTTGTTTTAATTTCCGGAGAAATGTTTATGTTTGCAGTTTTCATCTGGCCTGATTCATGATTTACTTACTGAATACAATATAGGACATGGCTGGAATCTTCGGCGGATGTTGTGGGACTTAGAATTGTGGAGAGAATGGGCTGGTGGAAGTAGCTTTCCTTTTCCTCTATGAGAAAATGATCAAACAATTGCAGTCTACTGTGAAATGGTCCCTTGCCCATGTCGGCCGTGGCGTTGAAGCTGTTGGATATTCCACTTTCAAGGATGGAGAATCATTTAACACCTATGTTAGCTCGTTGTGCAAGCAAAAGCTTTACAAAGATGCACTTCGTGCCTTTGATTCTTTAGAAAGGAATATGGATTGCAAGGTAGATTCAAGCACCTTTACCCATTTGATCTTTGCATGCTCATCTCTGAGATCCGTAGAGTATGGAAGAAAGATTCATAACCACATCCTGAAGTCCAACTTGCTGCCGAATATGATTCTTGAGAACCATTTTGTAAATATGTTTGGAAAATGTGGGTCAACAAAGGATGCAAGGGCAGTGTTTGACAGCATGTGTGAGAGAAATGTCGTGACTTGGACTTCCTTAATTGCAGGATACGCACAGAATGGTTCAGATATTGAAGCTGTAAAATTATACATCCAAATGCAGCAATCTGGTTTATTGCCGGATCAGTTTACATTTGGAAGTTTAATTAAAGCTTGTTCAGGTCTTAATGAGGTCGACTTAGGGTTGCAGGTACATGCCCAAGTAACTAAATCGGGATTTGATTCCCATCCAATAGCTCAAAACGCTCTTATTGCTATGTACACCAAATTTGGTCGAATTAATGAAGCATACAACATATTCTCCCACATCAAGTCGAAGGATTTGATTTCTTGGAGTTCAATGATTGCCGGTTTTTCAAAACTCGGGTATGAGTTGGAAGCTCTATACTGCTTTAAAGAAATGCTCTTTCAAGGTATGTACCATCCGAACGAATTTACTTTTGGCAGTGTTTTCAGTGCTTGCGGCTCTCTTGGTCAGCCGGAATATGGTATTCAGATACACTGTATAAGTATAAAATATGGGTTCCAGGAAGATGCATTTGCTGGTTGCTCCCTTACTGACATGTATGCAAAATGTGGTTTATTGCATTCAGCAAAAACTGCCTTCAATCTAATACAGAATCCTGATATAGTGTCCTGGAATGCAATAGTAGCTGCTTTTGCATATGGTGGTGAACCAAACGAGGCCTTGTTGATTTTTTCTAAAATGAGGCAATTAGCGTCAGCACCAGATGATATTACTGTTCGTTCTTTACTTTGTGGCTTCACAGATGCATTCACCCTTTCTCAAGGGAAACAGGTCCACTCCTATATTATAAAGATTGGATTATATCTTGACCTTCCAGTATGCAACACATTACTTACAATGTACGCCAATTGCTCGGATTGTACAAATGCCTATAAAATTTTCAACGACATTAGAGACAAAGCAGATCTTGTCTCCTGGAATGCTATAATTACAATGTGCATGCATCAAAACAACATTGCAGAAGTTTTCTCATTATTCAAAAAAATGCTGCTATTTCATGGTAGACCTGATCATATAACTCTGACAAGCATAATTGGCTCCTGTGGAAAAATTGCCTCCTTAGAGATTGGGAATCAGATTTTTTCCTGTGTTTTGAAAAATGGGCTCGATTCTGACATCATGGTTGTAAATGGGTTGATCGATATGTATGTGAAATGTGGGGCCCTCGAAAGAGCAAGAAAGCTCTTTGACTGCCTGGGCCATGCAGACGTAGTCTCATGGAGTAGTTTAATCGTGGGTTATGCAATTTCCGGCTATGGAGACGAAGCCGTGAATCTTTTCAAGAAAATGAAGGATTTAGGTATAAAACCAAACCAAGTCACATTAGTTGGAGTTTTGACCGCTTGTAGCCATATGGGCCTGGTGGAGGAAGGGATGATGGTTTTCGATTCAATGGAACTGGTGCATGGTGTGAGCCCCACTAGGGAGCATTTTTCATGTGTTGTTGATTTACTTGCACGAGCGGGAAGAATCCATGAAGCAGAAGATTTTATTAACCGAATGGTGTTATTTGAACCCGATATTGTGATGTGGAAGACTCTATTGGCCGCTTGTAGAAGTAGGGGCAACATTGAGGTCGGAAAAAGGGTTGCTGAGAATATACTGAGGATTGATCCTTCAAATTCTGCAGCTCATGTGCTGCTTTGTGGGATCTATGCTTCTGCCAGAAAATGGGGGGAGGTGGCTTCATTGAGAAGTTCGATGAGAGAGAGAGGTGTGAGGAAAGTGCCGGGGCAGAGCTGGATCGAGATCAAGGATTGTATCCATGTTTTCTCAGCAGAAGATGGACTGCATCCTAATAGAGATAGGATATTTTCAACGTTGGATGAGTTGTGGTTGCAGATTCTCGATGCTGGGTATGTTCCGCTCCTCGAATAGAGCTTCTTGGTGCTTTTGGTTCATCCTAGGTTCATGTCTGAAAAACTCTTGAATGCTGCGAGTGATTAGTCGATCCAACGCCCGGCCCGGCCCAACCTGACCCGTATTTCTAGCAGAGAGCTAGAGATGTTGAGCTAGGATATGCTTTGTAGTCATGATCAGCATCTAAATGCTGGATTAGTGAGACTAGTGAAAATGATGTGCTAGTTGCTATAATGTGAACCATCATCATTTTTGGTGAACTTCATTCATATGGTAGGGATGTAAATGAATCTGAGTATGATAAGTTATTGTTTCGAATTTATATTAAAAAATTAATTGGGAGCATGAAATATATTTAAATTTTATTTATTTATGTTTTAATTATATATCAAATTTGGTTGGAGCCAAGTGGAATTTTAAATATAATAGATGAAATAAAATTTTAAAAACTTCTTCGACTAGTAAATTCAAATTTATTAGTGAAACTATGTGTCTGTGTGCTCTTGTAAATTCAAATTTGGGGCAAATAAATTGATTTAGGGTTTGCAGACCTCTCTTGATTTGTTCTCTGCAACACATGAGACGCACGTGACTGCTTCTTTCCAGGTTACTGACGAACAACAGGTATAAATTGAAGAGAATTTGAGCAAGAATCCCAGCGATCGGAGCTGAAATAGGAATTTCAATGGGTGGAGAGGAAGAAGAAGATGATTACATGGGGGACCTCTCACAGTTTCTGCCCCCAGAAGCTTCTCAATCTTCCTCAAAAAAGGTTCGTTTTTTCTTTTGCTGTTCTAAGTTCCCTTTTAATTTCGTATGCAATTCTTGCGGAATCCCAGAAATACCAGAACCCGGAAAACCATTTTGATTGCTCCCTCTGATTTTATGGAGGATATGTTCTTGTTTCTCGTCTCAGTGTGTGTTCTAAAGATGAATTCTTTTTAAATTTCTCGTGTTTTTTTGAATATGGAAATTTGAAATTGAAACTATTATACTTCTGAAGAAACTGGAAATTGTGGTTATGGATAAGAACATATATGTGTCTTTCCTTTGGATTCATCACTTAAAGTTTAGCTTATGTGTGTGAATGAGTGTGTGTGTGTGTGTTTTTCGAATTATTTGTTTAGAACATTTGGTGTTGACTGTATTTCTGCATTCCAATGAACCTTGAGAT
Source organism: Lippia alba (assembly GCA_037834125.1). NCBI lineage: Eukaryota > Viridiplantae > Streptophyta > Magnoliopsida > Lamiales > Verbenaceae > Lippia > Lippia alba. The sequence continues at coordinate 10,550,932 of JBBMKE010000003.1, forward strand.
GCATTTCTATATCAGGGCTCGAGTAGTAATCCCGTGGTATCAAGTTCTTCGAGCAAGAAAACCAAAGCCCAGAACTGGCAAGAGCAGAGGAAGCTGAAACGGGAGCGAAAGCAAATCGATGAAGATAAGCAAACCCTAGACAACTTAGGTTCAGCAATCCCACAATCCAATATTGGTTTCAAACTGTTAAAGCAAATGGGATACACTCCTGGCTCGGCATTGGGCAAGGAAGGGTCCGGAAGGTCTGAACCGGTGGCTGTGGAGATAAGAAGGGGTCGTGCAGGGATAGGTAAAGAGGACCCAAAGATAGAGAAGGTGAGGCGGGAGAGAGAAAATGAGGAACGAAAGAAAAGGAAAGCGGAGGAGTTGATGGAGGATTTTGGGACTCGTCAGAAGGAACTGTGGAAGGGAAAGAGAATTGTGTTGAATTTTAGAAAGGCGGAGGCTGCTTTGGCACAGCTCGAAAATAGGGATGTTCTTGAGGTTGAGAAGAAGGAAGATGAGGACGAGGAGAAAGAAGAGGAGGAAGAAGAGGAAATCACTGAAGAGGTTTGTTTCCCGGATATTTTATGTTTTCTTATTTTCCAAATATTTTGAAATAATTCTTGAATCATTGATGCTGTGGTTAATCATTCAAAATTCATGCAAAATGGCTGATAGTCGGGAATCGGGATGTGCCGTGGGATGTATCGTGCAATTATGTTTTCTCTGCATTTTAGATCCAGTTTCTGTGTTTTCTTGCGAAATGATTTGCTTGTTGCATATATTACATTACCTCAAAATCATTATTAATGTTATGGCAGGATTTGCTAAATATATTGCTGAAGCTAAGAAACGAATTCCGCTACTGCCTCTTCTGTGGATGTCAGGTAAAATAAGATCTTCCTCAACTACCACGACCATTATACTAATGTGAAAAATTGATATCAAATTAGTTTAGACTTGTGTCTTATTTATCCTTCTTGTATTCTTCCAGTATGAGACAATGGAGATGCTACTTTCCGACTGTCCAGGGATAAACGAAGATGACCACTAGATTTTACGACACTTAACAGCAGCCCTGATGTTTAAACCGGAGAATTCTTGTACGAACCTTGGTGCTTGGGCTCCACAAGCCTGATGGTTTAGATTCAATCAAATTTGAATGTTGATTCTTTTTCACTTATAGAAGTCGAAATTTCTAAAGCATTGGGTGTGTAGGTGGGTTTCAAAACCGGTGCATGTAAGAATTTCCCAGAACCTTACGCACATCAAATTCCCAGACCCAGATATGATTCTTACTGCTGAATTGCCCTGTGATGTTAAATTCCCAGACCCAGTTATGATTCTTGCTGCTGAATTGCCCTGTGATGTTACTACATCGTCTGAATTCACGTTGTCTCATGCAGTACGTCCTGTTGGCCTGATAACTGTTGCAAATGCTGCGATTATGCATTTTTGGCGTCGGCATTTTATTATATTGTATCGTCACATATCCGTGTAAAGATTCACAATTCAATAGGAGATATATACCCTATCAGTTGGGGATCATTGTATATCTGCGCGCATCATACATATAATGGACAACTCATGCAAGAAATTTCAATACAAACAGCAATCCCTGATCATAATAGGAAGGCAGCCACTAATTCAGAAAAGTAGTTCATGAAGCAAACATCATCAACATAATCCACAATGTCTATTTGTCCAACATAAAAAGAAAAAACTACGCAAATACTAAATCAGTCTAGTTATTTGAACGAGACAAATAGCGATTCAAAATCAGGGAAACACCAAATCAGTCTACCAGTTATTCAAACGAGATACATAGCGATTCAACATCAAGGAAACACCGAATGTTTGATGAAAGTAGCTTCAGTTTATTTAAAACGAGAGAATCGACTTCAAAGCGACCAGTGCATATGCTGGAGGGACGAATCATAGCCCCCCGAGTGATCAAAATGACGAAACTGCCCTTCACTCGGTTGACCCAACCCAAGCTCCCCGGTATACTGACTGTTATCGGGGTGAGAAGTTTGTCCTAAACCAAGATCTTGAGACATTTCATGGAGAGTGTTGGTATCTTGGTTGCCCTTAAACCCCCAAGGTGAGGAGGCAGATTGACCAATGGGAGGGCCAGGGTTGACAGATGGCGGAACGCCATTGGTCCCAAGGAAACTGCTTCCCTCGAGAGTCGAGGGGGGTCGGCTTCTTGAGCCCCAGGGTTGATTTGACAGAAGAGAGAGAGCACTGTAACATTCTTCGGAAGACACACGAGGACCTGTGTAACCGGACCCGCTTGCTGTTGTTGTTGTACCTTGCAGAAGATTAGGAGATAGAGGTTGACGTTGCGAGCTGCTCTGCATCGGAAGGTTGTACTTTCCTGCATTGGAAACTTGATTTCCTAATCCAGTGACAGGTGGGTACGCGCTGAAGTCCATCACGAAGCCCCCGGTTTTGCTACGGTTATCTACCATGACAGATTTCAAAAATAAGAATAGTGATAATTACAGAAAAATCCTTTCTTATTTTTGGATTTACAGATACCTCGCTTGTAACTTATTTCCGCCCTAAAGCAACACCCATTCTGTCGATTATTAGCCGTAGCACGTATGTAAACCATCTTTACAATTTCAATTTTCAACAATCAAAATGGGTTATTTGTAGCTTTGATGCCAAAGGGTTCAACGTAATTAACACAAACAATTGCAGAAACCGCCCCTCTTCACTTACACATACGGCAATTCTAACTTGATTTCGCCTGACAGTTACCCCCTTTTTGTCGACCTTATTTAAAAGACGTTAAGATGTCAGCAACCAAAAGGGTTTTTTGCAATTTCAGAACTAAAAAGGGTTAATCTAATTGACAAGAATAGTAAATATTGTTAGAAAGAGCACATTCCCGGGCAACTATATCATGAGTTTCAAAGTTACACATATCTACCTTACAGCTTATAGCACCTTACAGTTACCCCCTTCGCAAACTAAACAAGTTTCAAGAAACCTAGAGTATTACGAGAGAAGATCGAGAAAATATTATACATACCATAGACATTAGGGGAAAGATTTCCATAGCGAGGAGACAGCAGGGATCCCGGTGGTGGCTTCCTCCGGCGCTCGTTGTGGCCAGCAAGGCGACGGCGGCAACTCCTTTTTCCTTGATCAAATTCAGGCAATTGATGGAACCTGATGAAAAACCAACCCAAAGATGCTCTTATTACAACATTAAGGAATGAACCACAAAACTAGGCTAAATTCAAGAAAGTTTTCACATTCTTAAAGAAGAGCAAATCAATAAATTCCAAAAATTCACTACTACTCCAATAACTTCTTACATAGTGGCTTTCAAATCTCTGATAGTAAATCTTTCTTAAACAGAATTTCATGAATGAATCGATTATACCACGAACTTCTTCGACCAATCAAACTCATTTACGCATAGGACAAGAAGCAGAAGATAATCTAGTTTTATGTTTAGTTACTCATTGAATCCCATAGGGCTATATAAAGCAAGAATGAAACACCACAGCAAGATGCAATCATAAAGCAAGAAACAATACAACGCGTAAAATATCAAGCTACTCGAGTACGACTCCGGTCATTTAATGATCAAATCAAACTCAACCGAAGTCTCAGAATGAAACCCCAAAGAAGAAAGGTTCTTGAAACATAAATAGGTTTGTGCTAGCTTGACAGTTTTACCCCCACCCCCTCTCCCCACCTAAAAATCAAGAACTGATAGCTTCAACACCATCAGCAATGAAGTAATGTTCAATGACCATTTTATTGTGCTGTGATTATTATATATATACTGCAGTAATTAACCAGATGAACCAAAGGTTGAATCTTTTTAAACTACTTAGAACAAATGTTTTAAAAAAAGGGAAAAAAAACAAGAGAATTAAAGTAAAAAGGTGACCTGCTACACTGTTGGCAAAACCTTTGCTCAATGCCAGCAACAGTCACCTTAGGGGACTTGGAATGCATACCACAAACCTTATGCCTAGAATAGTAAGCCTTAGCATCACTCAGATCTAAATTACAACCCTCCACCTGACACCTCGGCGGCTGCGCCACCTGCATGCCGCTCGTCCTCCCTTTCTTCGCCGGAGACGGCGGCGCCCCGCCACCCTTGCTCTGCAACCCAGAACCCAAAATACCCTCAAAATATATTTTCTTCCCAAACTTCAACCCATCGAGCGAGTCCCCCGCCGTACCGCCGCCGGCAGACGAGGATGAACCCTTTTCCATTCTTGAACCTTTCACAACCCCATTCAAAGCTTCGGTGTAATTACAGAGAACCCCAAATCCATTATTATTGGCAAGGAAAAAGAAGAGAAAAGGTGGTAATGGTATTTATATTATCCAAGAAAATGTTGGGGGCCTCAATTCATTTAGCTCTCAATAAAGATGGGTTCTTTTCGGTATTACCTTTAAACAGTGTCCTCCCTCATTCTCGAAAAGCTAAAACAAAAGAAGTACAGATTAAAGAACCACCACACACGCACCACCACCACACACGCACCACACACACTGTTAACAGAGATTCAGCCAAGAAAAAAGCTTAACATACACCAAACATGGAAAAGCATTCAAAACCGATTTTAATTATTTCTGCTTGGTTTGTTCTGACAATTAGTGTTAATTTTCGCAGTAAATGTAGAGAAAGGACAAGAGAGAGAGCATTTGCATTTTGCAGTCAAATAAAGTGGAAACCTGACGATGGGCCCATGATGCCAGCTTGGGGTTTTTGAAGGGACTGCTGTAAATAATGGAGAGGAAAGTAGAGAGGAGGGAGGGAGAGAGAGCAATCATCCAACTTTATTTCTTTTTTGTTTTTTTGGGAATTATATATTATCTATTATAAAATAATTTAATATAAATAATAAAAGACCTATGCTCAATATCAAATAAATCATTACTATAATCAGAAATTAATATAGTTTATTGGTTGACGAAAATATACTAACTTAAGAACGTATTCGATTACTAAAAATATAACTATTATTAATAAAAAGAGTTTGATATTTTAATGCTGCGTCCACACTTTTTTCATTATAAGTGTCGTCTATAATTATATATTGGAATATCTGAAAATATAATTATTAATAGAAAGAGTTTAATATTTTAATGGTGCGTCTACGGCGACATAGATAGAACACAAATGAATATGACGTAAATGATTTTTTTTATTTTTCACATGATAAGTGTTCAATAAGAGATGTCCAATATGATACGACGGATTAATAATTTTAAAAGTATTCATGCATCATAGTTCCACATTCGAACTTAAATGAACATGGTCTTCGTAGTTGGTAATTACTAATTGTATTGAATTTCTTAATTTAAGTAACATTTATGCATTATTTAACATAATACAAATAATTATCAAGTATAACAATTTAATAAATTGAAATACATAATACCACTCACAAAATGCAGTATTGACAAATTCTAAGCTTCATATCTAAAATTTGAAAAGTTTTGGGGTCAAATGGTACTTAACAAATCTTCACGGGACTAATTAAGAATTAACAGACAGAAGAACGACTACACTTGCACAAACATATTCTTATTACAAATAGCCCCCTTTTGAACTGATGATTATTAATCAGTCCCAATAGTTCAACAAAATATCAAATCTAACCCCCATATGTTTTTGGACAAACATGGACTAGAGGTCAGGTATACGAGGTTTTAGGTACACAACTATTATCGATAAAAAGGGTCCATTCGTAATGAGATATAATATATATACCACCAAATAATATAAATTATCGATTCGTCATTATGTTGTTTAACCAAAAATATTATGTAACAAACACATCAATCGTTCGGACAATAATCTAGTTGATGATCTTGTCAATATAGGACTAAGGATTAAAAATGAGAGAATGGTCTCGGATGAACACCAAAAGATCTCATTATAAATTATTCAAACAATAATTAGTTATTAGTCTTTCGCTGATGCACCAAAAAAACAAAGAAAGAAAGAAATTTTATGTTTGAGCCTTTAAAAATGCAGTTATCATTAATAGAGAGAGTTTTAAATCCGAAGTAATTTAATCTGGCTTAAATCCAAACGAACAAGATATAAAATTGAAAAAAAAAAAGATAATATATATGTATATGTGTATATATAGAGAGATAATATGTAGAGCTTTTAAGAATAATTATTGATAATTTCTGCTTTATTCTTTAATATTCCAAAGTTGGCAAAGTTAGGAGCTAGTTTTAAACCTAACTTGTACTTGTTTTCCATGGGGAACCAATCATTATCTATCTCCTTATTATAGCCAAATATTTTGGTACTACTCCTTGTCTAGGGACACAATTTTACCAATGTTAGAAAAACAATCAATTTTTGGGAATAAATGATGAGAGTACTGCATAAAGTTGGACCTTTCGGCTATCAAATATGGGTACATAATTTTGGTTTGCAACATTTTGGGCAATTAATTATGACAATTAAAAGTAGGGAAGTGACTTCGTATATTACTTAAATGTTTTATGTAATTAATTTTGATTGATTGGATTCACCAAAAATTGTTATATTAAGTCTTGGGTCATGTCAAAATAAAATAAAATAAATATATTATCTTATTGTTCCGTAAAATTCTTTTCTTTTTTTTTCTATTTTGGTTTGTCCCAAATATAATGTTGGATATTTTTTTGATTTATAGTTAGCGTCGAAATTTTCTTTTATATATTTTTTATTTTCAATTTTCGAAAATAATAACACATGCATAATAGTTAATAATTTCTGTTTGATTTTTTTGATATTTATAAGACCGTCGTCCTTCGCTTAATTATACCGGTATTATTGTATTTTGCTCCAGTAACTAATTGACAAGTCTTTTTTCAACGATCAAAGTTATTTTATTCAATATACGCATTAAGTGTATAGTATTTGATCGTATCGAAATCCGGCTATGTGCTGGATGGCGGATTAGGACTCCAAATCACCCGAGAATTTATAACGTGGAAGCGCTTTGAAGTTCTCCTTAGCTGAAAAGGGAAGGAACAAACGTGAACTCAAAGGCCAAAAAGGGGAATGTGGGGGTTGGACC
>JBBMKE010000003.1:10594782-10621640 GCA_037834125.1 Lippia alba
TCCATATAGAGTCTAAGTCTCGGGTTTCTTTGTGTTTCTTTTCAGAGGAGGATCCGGTTGACGAGCCCGAGGCATAAAAACTCACGCTCATGCTCACTTCACTTTTTGCTACTTTCCAAGTTGAGGCTAGGACCTTTGTATAGTTAAATGACCTAAAGCCGTTATGTGACGTATTCTTGCCCCGCATGCGAACATATTCTATATGTATACGTAAATATGTGTTGGATTTAGTATGTTTATGGTCTTGTGAAACAAGCTTGATTTGAAAAGTTAATATATAGATATATATGAGCCTCCTTTCAGTAAATTTTACTCAGTTTATGATTCTGTTAGCGAGCTAAGCCATGAAAGATTGGTTCTGTTTCTAGTTTTGTGTTTGTAAGCTCAAGGAGATATGGGTAAGGAACCCTGTGGACGGTATAGGGCCGTCAAGGTTAAGCCTGTGCATAGTCTCTAAGCAAGATATCACGTGCGACCTCGGGAGATAGGGAAGGCGTGATATTTTGATGCCTTCAGTTATCCGGGGAGGATCCGTAGTAGGTTAGCTACCTCTCGGGGTATGTTATATGTATGGCTCGTTAGGATCGGCAGATTCTTCGATCATTTGGAGTTGGGGATATGTTTATGATTTTGGTTTTGTTTATGTTCAGAGAAGTAGGCTGGAAGCTCGTACTCGCCAAGCATTTGTTTCTATTATGATATGGGAATTATGAATCAGAATAGAGCTTTTGAAAATGTATATTATACTTTGTTTTGGCTTGAAAAACCTATCTCCGGTTCATGAATCCACCTTTGATACGTGCTCTGATATATGTATATAGTGTGCGGGTGTGCATTAGTCCGCTCACTCAGTCAGTTGACTGATTCCCTCCGTTGCTTTTCTTCAGTTTGTACGTCCTTTTGTCGGAAGCTAGGCGGAGAAGTGTCTGCACCAGTACACTTACGAGTCTAGGTCCCTAGTGCATTCATCCCTGCTTTTATTTTGTATCATGACTATATTCCGGATACTTGGATATTGTGTATATGAATTTCACGGCCATTGTATATGTTGTACATGAAACTTGATGCATGATTGTAGTTATGCCGTATTTGGCTTTAAATTTTAGCTTCCGCGCACTCTAAGTCTTGTTTAGGTTTGCTCCGCCTAGCTTAGTGTGTGTGTGTGGTCACCCGTTCGCTAGGATTTGGATTCGGGTATGGATTATTTCGTGACCGGATTCAGGTCTTGGTGCGGGAGATGTGGTCCCTACGTGTGGGGTGCTACATGGACTCCCCAAACGTTTACAGAACAGTTCAAAACACCAAACGGCCGTTTCATAGAGACAGATTTTAAATCCACTGTGACCCAAACGCCCGTTTGCAAAATGCACTAGGGCCCCAAACGGCCGTTTGGATCGGATTTTTTGGGCAGAGGATGCGGGAAAACAGGGGTTCAATCCTAAAACCGCCACAACACTAAAATTGGTCCATACCAATGCATCATAAACATCAAAAATACATCTAGGATCAATTATATATGCATATGCAACAAGAAAAACAAGAAATGAAAGCTAGAAACACAAACCCCATTCAAATGCATTTCATGACCAAAGTTGGCTACAAGCCATTAATGCACACAACCACCAAACACGTGCCATTTAATCCATAAATGCATCATATAGCACTCATATATCAAGTCCAAATTCATCCAAATGCATTCAAGTGCTCAAAACCAACATATATGCATAATGACCTAACTATTCATCATCATGCTCAAAATCATGTATGCAACCAATTCCAAGATGAAATGATCGGAGGAGATGATAGAGGACGAGATGGGGTTTCCAAAACTTACTTGGGGTCGGAATTTGGCTAAGAAACAAGAGAGATATGGCTTGGTGAAGTTGGATCAAAGCTTGGGCACTTGCGTTTCTTCTTGTTCTTGCTTGAAATGGCTAAGTATGGAAATGATGAAGAAATGAGGGGTTCAAGCTTTTAAGGCTGAACCGGTTCGGTTCATAGGCTCGGTTCGGTTCTTGGTTTCCTCGGTTTAATTTATTTCGGTTCAAGGTGGTTCTGGGTTTGATTATTCGACAATTAAAATATATGCAATGCAATTAAATGCAAATAAATCCACATAATTGGCATAAATTCAAATAAAATGCGAACTTAATTTAAATCACATATTTTACCTGTCGGCTCAGGAATACAGGGTGTTACAGACAACTTCTCCCTCAGCCCATTTGGTGAAGTAATCCACCGCTATGATTGCAAATTTTTGTTGTCCGACCGCTATGAGGAGGGGTCCCACAATATCAATGCCCTATTGATCAAAGGGCCATGATACGTCCACATGGATCATTTGAGTCGCAGGGAGTTAAGGGATGCTTGAATGAAATTGGCATTTGAGGCATTTCTTGGAGTAATTGAAGGCGTTTTGCAAGATCGAGGACCAATAGAATCCACTCCTTAAGATTTTCTTGGCTAGGATCCGACCGCCAGAATGGTTTCCACAATTGTCGCCATGTATATGCTCTAACACTTCCTTCGCCTGTGAGGGTCTCAAACACCTCATAGATGGTCCTTGGAACGAGCGTTTGAAGAGACGACGCTAAAAATGATGGTATCGGAATCGGTTAAGGAAGGTTTTAACACCAAACACTTTCTATTTGTGTGAAGGGGAAGACCATCACAGGCAATCGAGCCTCAAGATCTGGGTTCCCAATGAGCGTGGGTTCTACCAGCCAGGGTAACACCATGGAAGAAGAAGGTGAAGCTGTAATACGCTTGTAAAGTGCAGCAATGGAGTATTTCCAGTTCAGTGTGTGTTTCTTGCAGGTGAAGAAAAGTTGTGTAGATTTCTTGGAGAAGGAGTGATGTGATCCTTCTATTTATAGTTTAGGGGCGAGGGGTATTTAGTAATATTACCCTTGTGGTCCTGCGATGTTGTTACCCTAGACACGTGGCGGGATGTGAGGGCCTGAGAGCGACGTGCGTGCGTCACTCTCATATTTTAGGCGGTTGTGCCAGGTTATTGTGTTAACGGAGGTTAAGGGATTACTCCCTCGGATATTAGGCTACACGGGGTAGCCCCGAGCGTAAGGGCACTCGAGATGTAGTCTTCCTTCTGTACGGAAAGACTGATGGCCCAACGAGCATAGAGGGCTCGAGGGTTGATTTTTCACGAGGGCTGGATTCCCATGTAGGGTGACTTTCTTAGAGAGGACAACAACGAGGGTTTGATTCCCGTGCGTTCGGTTGATCCGAGGATGAGACTTCACTGAGAGGGAGACTTGTGAAAGAGATTGTATTCCTTTCACGAGCCTTGCCCTTCCGAGCGTTTCACCTCTGGGTAGTCTATTCCAGGATCGCGACACGTGGACGGTCGGGGATATGAGAGTATCTTGGGCCCATCACATGGATATATAGCTCTGTCTATTTTATAAAAATTTATCATAGTTAGTGAAAAATAAATGAAAATAAAATAAACTCAACAATTAGATAGAAAGTAGAGAAATAATAAGAATAATAGATGAAAGAGTAAATAAATTTTAACCAAACAAATAAATACTAAAAAATAATGAATTATTAAAAAAAAAGAAATAAAAATAAAAATAGTTGAATGTTCTTTTTTTTTTTTTTGGTTTTTTATTTAAGTTTAACAAACTTTCGTCTATAACAATTAGGACTAAAACTTTGTCATGGGTTGCTCCTTCATGGGGATGGATTAAACTTAATTCTCATGGGGATGGATTAAACTTAATTCGAATTAAAATTTCTACAACCATACTAAGGAACCAACAACTTGAGGTTTGGTACTGGACTATATCGGAAAGTAGTTGTTCGACTATGCTTTGAAATTTAGAAAAGTGTCAATAGTGATTGCGGAACTTATGAATTTAATGAGGGATTAACTCGCATGACATAAAAAAAAATATCATAAAATCGAGATTGAAATTGAGATTGATTCAAAGGTAATTGTCAATTTAATTATTAAACAAAATCTTAGGAATCATCCTTTAAGAAATCTTATTTTAGAGTTATCAAGAAGACATTGGGATACCATCAGACTTAGCATCTGTTGGAGAGAAAAAAAAAGTGCTGGAATTTGACGTTGTGGATGAATTTATTCTTGGAGGGATACCAAATTCCTTGGTAGGAATCCACAGAATAAAGTCCACAAATCAACAATAAATAAATTGAAAATAATAAAGATTGGAACTTTGTGGTATGTTATATGCCACATGATATATTATGATATTTGTACTTTGTTTGCAATTGACGGTTGTGTATTAAGTTATACACTAAGTGTTGTAGATTGGTAAGTACAAATATGAGATTTTTTGCTGGATATTTTTTTTGGGTTTGAAATAGGGTTGGTACAAGACAGTTACAAATAGGAATTGTGTGACATTAACACAATGAATCTGGACTGGTATCTGGATAAAAACGTACCAAACAATTTGTAACTTATTTCAGCATTATGACCATCATAATTGTAAGGTTTATGGCCTGCCATAAACAAGACAATTAATGGTCTTTTGTGTCATGGTTTCTCCCCTATAAATACTAAGTTCCAGTCCTCAGAAAATGAGAGAGAAATAGAGAGACAAGTTTACAAAATGTGGTGAATTAAGAAGAGTTAGAAGTCTAGATAGATTCCTGGTTTGGTACTGAAAAATACACTCTGATACGAAACACACACACACTGGTACTAGCGATTTCAGTCAAGAAAACATACTTCCACATACATAGCACGTTTTCTGAAGTACCAACCAGACACCACACTCTCTCATAAAAACCCTGGTTAGTAGCCGAAGTGAGATTCTCCTTAGATCGTGCTTATCTGTGATTCGGAAATCTCTGGACTGTCTTATCCTGGAAGGAGCTTCGCGGCAACCCAACGCACCGGTGGTGGGCGAATACTTCTTTAAGGAAAGTCGGCATTTGCCACGATTCAGTCATAACAAAACGATAAGTCTCTCGGTTTACTTCTATAGTATTATTCTAATTTTTGTATTCATATGAATTCGAATGCTGGTACATGACTGATACTTATCTTTATGTGGTTCTACATATTGTTGTTTTGGTACTTATGTTGTTTTGATCTGTTAGATATTGATACTTATCTTCAAGTGAGTCTATGTACTATTGGTACTGATATCGTGTGGCATATGGAAGACCTATTGACTTCTGGAACTTATGCCATGATGGTACTAATGTTGGATTTCATGTTGCTGGTATTAATATCTATAGTAGTATGTTTCAATATATTTCTGGTACTTCTGGAATCACATGTCTAGTTGTACATAATATGTATATTGCAAAATATGATTTTCCGTTATATTTGATAATCTGGTATTACCCCAAAGCTATTTTTTCAACAAAAAGATTAGGACTAATTTTTTCCATAAATTACATATAGGCTAGTCATACAAATATTTAAATGATTATTAGGTTTTAAATTACATACGAATCAAGGAACCGAATTGTAAAGATCCAGCTAATTATAGTAAAATTTTCACATTAGAAAACTCATGACAACTCTTTAAAAAAAAAAAAGATCCAAACGATTATCATAATATTACGCTGTGTTAGTAGCTTTTAATTACGCACAATGGAACGATAATTCCATAACATACTTAATGCTAATTTTGAGATTTAAAACTATGTTTTATTCCAAATTCAAACCGACTCTAATACTTGCGAGTTTCAGCCTATAATATTTTTAATAATTCCTATAATATTAATGATTTCATCAAATCACGAACTATTACATCTAGACCCTTACACAATTATCTAAAAAAAATCGATACTTTCCTAAATTTATCAATAAATAATTCCAACAAACATCAATAATCAAACAATAATACCTAATTTACACCCTATAATAATTAATACAAATACACATATTTTTATGGCAAACATTGTGGGATAGTCTTTAACTCATTCCCATTACGCCAACCCAACGCGCAAACTTTCAATCTCCTAAGCACGCCTACACAGCATCAAAACCAATCTCAGCCGTCCATTTCGATCCATCATCTCCCCCACCATTAAACCTACCGCCCCCATATCGCCACCGCAGTAACAGTGGAGTCTCCATAACCACCCCCCACCCCCCAAAATTTGGCTTATTTTCCTCAAAGAATTCCCAAAATATTCTTTAAAAACCCATAAAAATCCATTCTTTTTTATCTTTTTTAGTATATTTTTTTTCACACTGGATATATATTTACAGAGAGAGGGATCGATACATACATAGTGGGTATACGTATATTTTCTTTCCGGATCTGAGGCTCGTCGGAACCCGCCGGCGCTTAAACCCGAACCCTTTTCGTTTTGGATGGGAAAACCCTAGGGAGTGTTTTTGGGACTGTGTTTTGGGGGTTAGCAGATCATTCCGGTCCGTTTGTGGGTGCAGTTGTTTTGTTTCTGCAGCTGAGTGGCTGGAATTTGTGTTTCTTGGTTCTTTTCTTGGTGCTTTTGGTGCGAAAGAGCATTTGGCGGTGAGTTACGTGGTGCTTTTTTTTTGTTGTTGACTGCGTGTGTGTGTGGATAGGATACAGTATGGTTTTTGGTTTTCGTATTGATTTGAGATGGAGGGTCTGTCGTCATTTCGATGAGGGATGTGGGCCTGTTTAGTTTTGGTTTAGCTTTTCATGTTTGTTGTGCATTTTGTTTCGTTTTCTGTTTATTTCAGTGCTTTAGACGTTTATTTAGTGTAATGGTTGTGCCTGATAGAGAAGAATTTTTGTTTTGGAAGAAAAATGTTTGCATGCAATGTCAAGACTGTGTTGATTTGGCTCAAGGGTGGTTTTTAGTTTAATTGAGGTGAATTGGGAACCTAAAGATATTTGGCATTTGATTCTGTGAAGTTGAATTGCTTTGTGTTTGTTTGTGTGCTTTCATTGTGTGTGTGTGGTGTGGCTGTTGACCTTCTTGTGGTGATTGGTATTGTTTCCTTGTATTTGGTGCATATAATTGTAGATTATTCGTTAGCTCGTTGCGGGTTGCTCTGAGAGTTGTTGGAGTGGGAAAAGTTCTTAGCTTGCGCTTACTCCAGGATACTGTCTTTAATTCTTATTGGAAAATGCTCGGGTAAATGAAAGCAACAGTTTTTGTGAATCAAATAGGAGAAAGCTAGTTGAGTGTTGAGCGTCGTAATTATAGTACATTTGAGGAAACGAAAGCAAAGACTCTCTGAAAAAGTAAAAGAATAATGTCTCCGAGACTATGACCAACGTTGAATAGAGCAGGCGATGAGTTGTTGATATTCTTTTAATGTTTTGCTAGTTGTGGATTATCACTTGGTAGAATCGCCAGCTTTTGTTGGTTATTTTTGTCTCGTCTAACATCTACCTCCCTTCATATATGGTCTTGGTAGGGTTGAGATTTATTTATTGTAGTTATTCTTTTGGGTGGAGAGTAATGCATAAATCCTCTTGGTTTTGTTTAAGCTCTTGTTTGTGCCCTTGGTTCCTCTACATTTTCTCTTTTGTCAGCTGTTATACAACTCCAGTTTGAATTGATTCAGACCAATGATGACTCTTTTGTTATCTACAATCTAAATTGCAGTTGGTTTGACTTAGCTCACAACTTATTTATTTTTCAATTTGCAGCTTTAATAATGAGATAGGCATTTTGAATAATGATGGCCTCCAAGGGTCCAAGGTCGAGACTTGACCATGACTCGCGAGCTAAGCGTCAGAAGGTTAGTGCATTTACTGCTGTTTTATTGAGTTTCTCCGCAAGCAGCAGGGGAAGTATTCACCACATCAATCATCAATTATTTCTCGATTATTTATTGTCTTGCAATTTCGTTTATTTTCTGGACCGATGAACATAAACCTTGTATATTCTTAGCCTCAGTTGTGCCTTGTGTGCCTTTGGATATTAATTTTGTAGTTTACACCCTAAGCCTTTTGGGTTAGAGCTCGATATGGTTTGCTAGTTTCCCAATCTAGTCATTTTTATACCTATTTCAAATCAAGGCTGTATGGATTCTAATATCGAGCACATTGATAAACACAGTCATTCTAAGACCTGTCTTTGGTGCCAGTTTGTACTAGTGCTGAATTCATACCTAGGAGTTATTGTTAGAATTCAGGAGATTTGGAATTTTTTTTTATCTAGTAGCAGCTAGTGGAGAAGAAATGTAATAAGCAATTCTCTTTAATTTGGAGACTGAGTATTGCATGTCACAAGTCTTTTATTGTGTAGTTATAATTGATGATGGGATGTTTCCTTTGAAACTAGGCGCTTGAAGCTCCAAAAGAACCAAGGCGTCCTAAAACTCATTGGGATCATGTTTTGGAAGAGATGGCCTGGTTGTCAAAGGTAATTGAGTATATTTCTTGGTTATGAACATTCAGAGCTTTCCCCTGTTAATGACTGTATGCTGCAGGACTTCGAGTCAGAGAGGAAATGGAAGCTGGCTCAGGCAAAGAAAGTTGCTATAAGAGCCAGCAAGGGCATGCTGGATCAGGCCACAAGAGGGGAGAGGAGAGTAAAGGTGCTGACTTTGTTCTTAGTTTATTGTATCTATGGTTAATGTTGGCAGATCATTTGGATATTAGTTTTCACCTGGGATGTTGTTCTCACTATACCTTTTCAAGTTCTCTTCTAGTTTATTAATTTGAGTTACAAATTTACCAGGAAGAGGAACAGAAACTAAGAAAGGTGGCACTCAATATTTCCAAGGATGTAAAGAAATTCTGGACTAAAATAGAGAAGCTGGCAAGTCATTATCAGATTTCTTTTATAATACATTGTTTAGCACCTCATCTGGCTAAATGTCCAATTTTAATGGTTGATTCAGGTGTTGTACAAGCATCAACTAGAGCTCGATGAGAAGAAGAAGAAAGCCCTTGATAAGCAGCTTGAGTTCCTTCTTGGGCAAACTGAAAGGTACCACGTTTTCTTTAAATGCTGTTTAAGCTATCTGTCTTTTGAAGAAGTAGAATCTCCAAAGGAGGTTTTCTACTCCGCTTTTAGAACTGAGTTTATATGGTCCTCCTACCTGTACATGAAAATGTTGATTCTCCCTTTTATTCATTTAGGTACTCATCAATGCTTGCAGAGAACCTTGTCAGTCCATCAACTCCGTGCAAGTCATCTAACTTGTGCATTAGTCAAGGACAACCTAGTGGTCTTGAGAAAGGAGGTGATGAAACTGACTCGAAAGTATCTGAATCAGATACTGGTAGGTGGTCAGTTTTTTTAAATTTAGTTCATTATGCTATTTAATATCCTCTGTCTGGTTCATAACTGTATTGACATTTGCTAGGATCCCAGTCAACTGTCCCTGCTGCAGATGAAGACTATGATATGCAGTCGGGTGATGAATCAGTAAGTTATCTACTTCCAGCTATAGGTTATCTTTCTTGAAATGCATATGCTTTGAAACTGGTTTCTCACTATTGGACCTATAGGTCCAGGAGAAATTGCTACAGCATTCATGCGCTTGCCCTTACTAGGATTAATCTCCCACTCTATTAAGCTCTTGTTAATTAACCTGTAACTGGGTTTTGGCTGATGTATTTTTCGGTTCCTTCTTATCTAGGAATACTTAGACTGGGAATTTAAGATTAATGTAAAATTTTCATTTATAATTATATGTCTAACCAGATAAGGATTTTCTTGAATGGTTCCAAAATTTCTTAAAACGTGGTTCTCATTTTCTACTGTTTGCATTTTGTTGATGCTGTGTTGCTCTTAACCTGGATATGTGCGCGCATCATGTTTAGGTTGTTCATTTAGAACACTGAGTTTGTGGCTGCACTCATCTGCATGTGAGCATGCTATGTTTCTTTTTCTTACAATAATTTGTTGACACTGAGTTTTTGACAAAATGAAAACATCACTTGCTTCCGTAGATATTTTTTTAAACTATACAGCATCTCCTTTGTTGCCTTTAGGAAGATGATGAGCGTACTATTGAGGAAGATGAGGCTCTCATCACTAAAGAAGAGAGGGATGAAGAACTGGCAGCGTTACAAAGTGAAATTGATTTACCGATTGAGGTGCTACTCAAAAGATATGCTGCTCCGGAAGGTACCTCACTGTCATACAAATTGTCATTTCATGAAGCTATCTCAAATCCATGCAAACTGCCTGTTTGAAACTATATGTTCTGACTTCTGAGCTCTTGTACTGAATGGGGCATTTAATTTCACCTTAATCATTGTCTTTTGAAATTAAAGTTATATTGCATGGATATCGTTCAGCAGATGAAAGGTGTATTAGTACTAGTAGACTGCTGTATTGATTCACTGGCACTTGAACTGGTTGTCATAAACATTCCTTACACTCCAATGTAAAGAAAGTAGTCAATCTATTTGTTTCTTTTCTTTCTGCGAGGCCAGTATGTGCATGTGCTCTGCTAAGATGAAGTATGTAGGCATCACTTGTAAAGTTTGGAAAAGAAAAAGGAGTTCCATTAGTTTGATAAGTCTTTTGAAAATTTATTTATCAATCCGACCCTTTGTGTTATATATATTAAGGTTGTTTTATTAGACTACTGTTGGTTAATATGCTTTTCTCTCAGCTAGCAGAGAAAAGAGTCCAGACAAGGATGATAATTTTCCTACAACTACCAAGCAGATAGAAGAAAATAATGGTAAATGCGTAGTTGTTTCTATGTATAGTCACCTCTCATCCACTTTTGCTGATGTTCTAGTCAAATCTTATTTAGGAAAAGAAGATAATATTGGATGGACTACCAAAATAGAGATAGGCAGCATACCTGCGAAAGAAGATGGTGTTAGATGTGCCGCTGACGTAGAGACAGACAGCTTATCTGCAGAACCTGGTCGTCGTTGTGTAAGTTGTATGTGTTTATGTATACTGTGTCAAATTTTAAAGAACGTCTAATACTCAGCTTAATATTCCTTGTATGACTTATGCAGGTTGAAAGTAATGGTGTTTTATCCATGTCACAAAACCACTTCCCTGAGCTTAAGAAGTACAAAAAGAGAAATTCCTCGAAAAAACTTCTTGTATCAGAGAAGAAGCAGGTGTTGCACGACTTCAATGATGAACAAGTAAGATATGTACATTTGAGATAAGATTATAGAAGGTTAAATGATTAATTTATATAATCATTTGCATTACTGTAACTTATAAAGTTTACATAAAAAGAAATGGGTACTGCACACTGCAACTTAATATTTTTTTATGGTAGTCTTCTCTCATGCTGTGCTGCTATAAACATTCATTTTATTTATCTTATTAGTGGTTATACTATACTTGTGTAGTTGGTATTCTATTTTATTTATGCATTAATTTTAGGTTATAATGTAGAGTCGTTATAATTTTCTTCAATCTTGTAGGAAGATGAGGATTTTGTACTTGCAGCTGGAGAAGATATGGAAGACAATATGGTAAGCTTATTACTGGGACTTTTTTTTTGTTAGATATTTCTTTTGCTTTGTCAATCCTCAAACACTTCTTTTTTTTTTGGTTACAACATGTGAAACTTCTCCTGTTACTCCTTATTAACAATTTATGAATTTGAACCCTATGATCCTTCACCATTCAGATAAACTGGAAAACTCATTAAATGGTTCTAGCCCTTGCTCCTGTAGCTGCAAGTAATATTTGTGTTGTCTTTTGGAGTACTTGACCCTATTATCTAAAAAAGTAGGGCATGTTATGGATTTGTTAATCAACATTTTAGTTTATCTTAGTAAATAGGATTGAATCTCTGTCTTCATTGAGAACTGTGGTTGTTATCCAGGATGATGAGACAACCCTTGTAGAGGAGGAAGAGTTAGCAAATGCAGAATCAAACAATGCTGTGGATGAGGTAAACATCATGCATCAGTAGCTCTGTTGCTCTGGAATTCTGAGACACATTTAATTGCTTTAATTTCAATTTCCTCGTTTGATTTAGGCAGCTACAACTGCATATACATATGCAGAATGATATTCATTTCAATTTAAATGATAATTGTAAGCTTTTCCAGATCGCACTTCTGCAGAAGGAGAGTGAAGTTTCCATAGAGGAGCTGCTTGCAAGGTATAAAAAGGTATGTCGAAGTGTGTTGTTTGTTTCTTGGAGTTGCACTTTAGATTCTAATCCTGGTAACAATCAGGGTTTTGAAGGTGATGAAGATGTGGAAGATGACTCAGAGTACTTGTCTGATTCTGTTTCTGAAGAGGCCTCGGGTTCACCAGGACAGTTCAACTCTGAACTTGTGAAGCCTGATGATGAATCTAATGGATCACAGCCAGATTTACACCTCCATGTTGAAGAAGAGGAAGATGAATGTTTGGGAAAATCAGGAGACGACCCTCAAAGTGAAGATATAATTGCTGATGCAGCAGCTGCAGCCAGGTCCGCGCAGCCAACTGGCAACACATTTTTAACAACAAAAGTACGAACAAAGTTCCCTTTTCTTCTAAAGTATCCTCTACGTGAGTATCAACACATTGGCTTGGATTGGCTTGTGACCATGTATGAGAAGAGACTCAATGGAATACTGGCTGATGAGATGGGTTTGGGGAAGACAATCATGACAATTGCTCTGCTTGCTCATCTAGCTTGTGAAAAAGGGATATGGGGTCCACATCTTATTGTTGTTCCAACTAGTGTCATGCTCAATTGGGAAACTGAGTTTCTTAAATGGTGTCCTGCCTTCAAAATATTGACGTACTTTGGAAGTGCAAAAGAGCGGAGACTGAAAAGGCAGGGATGGTTGAAACCTAATTCATTTCATGTATGCATAACGACTTATAGGCTTGTCATCCAGGATTCTAAAGTTTTCAAACGGAAGAAGTGGAAGTATCTGATTCTGGATGAAGCTCATCTCATAAAGAATTGGAAATCACAAAGGTGGCAAACACTGCTTAATTTTAACTCCAAAAGGCGTATTCTACTAACTGGCACACCACTGCAAAATGATCTGATGGAACTCTGGTCTCTTATGCATTTCTTGATGCCACATATTTTTCAGTCTCACCAAGAATTTAAGGATTGGTTCAGTAATCCTATATCTGGAATGGTCGAGGGACAAGAAAAAGTAAACAAAGAAGTGGTTGATCGGCTGCATAATGTTCTTCGTCCTTTCTTACTTCGCAGATTGAAAAGGGATGTAGAGAAGCAGCTTCCAATGAAACACGAGCATGTCATCTATTGTAGACTCTCAAGGAGGCAGCGTAACTTGTATGAGGATTTTATTGCTAGCTCTGAGACCCAAGCTACTCTAGCTAGTTCTAATTATTTTGGAATGATTAGTGTTATTATGCAACTTCGTAAAGTCTGCAATCATCCTGATTTATTTGAAGGTCGTCCGATTGTTAGTTCTTTTGATATGAGTGGTGTGGAATCACAGTTGAGTTCATCGATTTGCTCAATGCTTGAATACGGGCCATTTTCAACTGTTGACCTTAGTAGCTTGGGGTTTGTATTTACGCATCTGGATTTTTCAATGACATCTTGGGAAAGTGAAGAAATTCAGGCTATTGCTACCCCTTCAAGCTTAATTGAGCAGCGTGCAAACCTAGTTAATATGGACGAGAATCGGCTTGTTCGGGCAAACAAGAAAAATGTGCACTTAACAAGTATCTTTGAAGATATCCAAAAGGTGCTTTTGGATGAGAGGTTGAGAGAGGCAAAGGAAAGGGTAGCAGCTGTTGCGTGGTGGAATTCTTTGAGGTGCAAGAGAAAACCTGTCTATCCCACTGGCCTCCGGGAGCTCGTCACTGTCAAACATCCTGTACATGATATTCATCAGCAGAAACAAAACCCTTTGTCTTATGAGTACTCATCCAAGCTTGCTGAAATTGTTCTGTCACCAGTTGAAAGATTTCAAAAGATGGCTGATCAAGTAGAAAGTTTCATGTTTGCAATACCCGCTGCCCGTGCTCCTCCCCCCGTTTGCTGGTGCAGTAATGGTGAATCATCTGTTTTTCTTCACCAAACATATAAAGACAGATGTTCTCAAGTTTTTTCCCCACTTCTTACCCCATTTCGCCCTGCTATTGTCCGAAGGCAAGTCTACTTCCCAGATAGGAGACTTATTCAGTTTGATTGTGGAAAGCTGCAGGAACTTGCAGTTCTGCTCAGACGACTGAAATCAGAGGGTCACAGAGCACTAATATTCACCCAAATGACAAAGATGCTTGATGTTTTGGAGGCATTTATTAATTTGTATGGTTACACTTACATGCGTCTTGATGGTTCCACTCTGCCTGAAGAGAGGCAAACACTTATGCAGCGGTTCAATACAAATCCGAAAATATTTCTCTTTATCTTGTCGACACGCAGTGGTGGTGTCGGCATCAATCTAGTTGGGGCAGATACTGTGATCTTTTACGATAGTGATTGGAACCCAGCCATGGATCAACAAGCACAAGACAGGTGCCACAGGATAGGCCAGACTCGTGAGGTGCACATCTATCGTTTGATTAGCGAGAGTACCATTGAAGAAAATATTCTTAGAAAGGCTAATCAAAAGCGCGTTCTTGACGATTTGGTCATCCAGAGTGGAAGCTACAACACTGAATTTTTCAAGAAATTGGATCCTTTGGAACTCTTTTCAGGCCACAAAACAGCCGTAAAAGACATACCAACAGAGAAAGTGTCCAACATTAATGGTGACACCACATTGTCTATGCTTGATTTGGAGGCTGCTTTAAAGAACGCTGAAGATGAGGCAGATTACATGGCATTGAAGAGAGTCGAAGAAGAAGAGGCTGTGGATAACCAAGAATTCACTGAGGAAGCCGTGGGGAAGTTAGAGGATGATGAGCTTGTGAATGAAGAGGAAATAAAGCCTGATGGCCCTGCCGAAAATGCTATATCAAATGCAAAATCTGATGAAGTCAATGTGGTGAATGGAAGTCAACCAGTTGAGGAAGGGGCGGTTATTTTACATAACAAGGAAGATGATGTTGATATGCTGGCTGATGTCAAACAGATGGCTGCCGCTGCAGCGGCAGCTGGACAAGCAATTTTGTCTTTTGAAAATCAATTACGTCCAATTGATCGATATGCAATACGGTTTCTTGAATTATGGGATCCTATTGTAGATAGGCGTGCAATTGAATCCCAAATTCAAGTTGATGAAACCGAATGGGAACTGGAGCGCATTGAGAAGTTAAAAGATGAGATGGAAGCAGAAATTGATGATGATGAAGAACCTTTGGTGTATGAAAGTATGTATTTCCTCAATATACACTCCTTTGATATTTTTGTTGGTTTAATGTACTGATGCGAATGAACCTCTTCTATTGAGTTATAAACTGTGTCATCTGCATTACAGTATGAGACTTACATGCTTTAGGTTTTAGAAACACGATCATTTTTGTTATGCACTTTTTGTGTAAGCCCCTTCCAGATCACAGGTATTATGTTTTCTGGATTCTAGTTGAATTGTCTTTTAGTTTGAACACGTCTTTGTTTGTTGTTATTCCACCCCCACCCAGGCTTCCGCGTCTTTCTATCGACAGTTTTTGGGTGGGTGGCTGGGGTTGAAGCTACATTTTGACCGAGCACACCGCATATTTTGTCATATGTTTTTGGGGAAAATTTCACACCTGACAGAAAAAATTAAGAAAGTGCATTAATATATTGGGGCTTCATCTTAATTGTGTGATGTATGTTTGCTGCTCAGGATGGGATGCTGATTTTGCAACTGAAGTATACAAACAGCAAGTTGAAGAACTAGCCCAACAACAGGTATAGACTCTGACTTAGTGGACATGCAATACTTCGATCTCGATTTACACTAGTATTATTGCTGAATCATTTTTCTGTCATTTGATAGTTGATTGAAGATATGGAACGTGAAGCTCGGGAGAAGGAAGCTTTAGAAAATGCAAATTCTGAATCTCCAAGGTGAGTATCGTCGTAAAATCCATGAACTCTCTCTTAAGTTGTCTTGTTAGCTGAAACACTTGTAGTTTGGGAGTTGAGATAGATGATATTGACAAGTAAATATGTTTGCTTTTCCCTGGATATTTTGGCCTGTAAATCCTACTTAATGGTGCCAGCCAATTTGCGAAGAAGATACTCATTAAGAGCATTCTGTGAAATAGCATATAAACGTGGGTGGATATTGGGACTGAAAAGAAGAGCATGTGCAGATAGTGTCTTTAATCTTTTAGAGCTAGTAGGAAACATTTGCCTTCTCAATTTGCCTATCCAGTGGATTAAATTAGCAAGTGAATTGACATATGATTGATTCCAATAGAATTAGGCCTTACAGAAACTGCAATGAGTTTTAGCTTCTGTTATTGGTTGTTCAGGCACCCTAAACTAGATCACAGTTTGTCCAGCAGTGTTACCATTGGATAATGATGATATTGTATTAGGATTCTATGGCGGACCAAATAGTATGATATCAATTAGATTTGTGTTAGATCATTAGTAATGGCTTTTCATACTTGATAGAAATATTGATTTTCACTTGGTAGCATATACATATTATAGAATGATGGTTTTATCCGCCAGTAACTATGAATTTAGTCATCCCTTGCTGTGTTTGAATCTCCTATTGTTCTCTGGTAACAGGAATGATAACTATGTGACTCCTAAACCCAAGTCAAAGAAGAAAACCAAAAAAGCCAAGTTCAAATCTTTGAAGAAAGGAGCTCTAGTTTCTAAATCCATCTCTGTGAAAGAAGAGTCATCAATAGAACCAATGTCCATAGATGATGATTTAGACGATGAGATGATGACATACGACTCAGATGCTCTATCACCATGCTCAACCCGGGAGAAGAAACGCAAATCTGCTTCAGATGATGAAGAACCGAAGAGCAGAAAGAAGTCCAAAAAGTTGAAGGCTTCTGAACCAGGAGACGTGCTTCTCTATCCTAAATCTTCCACCAAGCATCAAGATGAACTTAGAGATTCAAGAAATTGTGATAATGGTGTTCTTGACCTTGAATCAAAGCAATTAAGTAGGAGCAAGTCTCGAGGAAAACCTTCTATTCCTATTGTGCCTCAGAAACGAGTTTTCACCTTAAAGCCAGAAAAGTTCAAAAAGAAAGGAAATATATTGTCCAAGGATTTTTTCCCTACTCCTGATCCTTGGTCACCAAAGGAAGATGCAGTATTATGTTCAGTTGTTCATGAATATGGTCCAAATTGGCACTTGGCAAGTGAAATCTTGTATGGAATGACTGCTGGTGGATCTTATAGGGGCCGATTTCGTCATCCTGTTAATTGCTCTGAGAGGTTTAGGGAGCTAATTCAAAGATATGTTTTCTCAGTCAGTGATGCCACAAATAATGAAAAATCGGCTGGTGTGAGTTCAGGGAAGTCTCTGCTTAGAGTTTCTGAGGTATGTCAAACAAATTACACATTTCTATTTTATTTTTATAGCGAATCTTTTTTGACACAACATTTCTTTCCAATATTACGTTTATCTTATGGGTTATTAATACCCCATTTCCCTAATAATTAATCATAATGAAGTTTCATTAATGATGTCTGGCGCAACATAAGTTCTCTGACATACTCTTGCTCCTTCGGCTTTCAATTTCCATCTAATATACTGATTGTGGATGGATTTTTCCAACATTTGATAGGATAATGTCCGGGTGTTGCTTGGCATTGCTTCTGAACTGCCGGATCACGAACCGCTTCTTCAAAAGCATTTCTTTGCTTTGCTTTCGGCTGCTTGGAGGGATCAATCCCGTTCCACCCATAGGAAAAATGAGCTCTCTTTCCAAAAGGGATTTTATTCTTCTCACAAGCTATTTGGTGCTACAATCAACCATCAAAGTTCTAGGAATTGGCCAGAAAGGCCAGATTTCACTAATGTGCATCATTGTGGGAAGTTAGTGGCAGCTGCTCTGAGTAGCAGTAGCTCGAGTCTTCAAACTGATGATACATTATCTGTCATCAACCAGAGAGAGGAGCTTATGGTGGCAAAAGAACGGTTGGATTTAATACTTGAACTTCAGGAAGAAAAGGATGAAATGTTATCCTTTCCTTCGATTGTTAATGTTTCGATTCTTGGCTCAGACGCCTTCCCATCTGTGAAGATGTATGCTGGAGACGAGCGCCATTTCAGACCTTCATGGGGTTTGGTTGAGGGCAAATTCTTCAGGTATGGATTCATAGTTTCAGTCTTTACTTTTTAGTGGTAGCGGTCACGTGCGAACTCAAATGCTTCTCTCTCTCTCTCTCTCTCAAATGCGAACTCAAGTCACACAACCTGCATTATATTAAGCTCTAGATCACACATTATTTGAATAACATCCTTAACAAAAAAATTTTTTTGTCTTTTTTCTGGTTTGGTCTCATTTGCAGGGAATCACAAGGTCTTACAACGAGCGAAACTGGGTCCTTGACTCCACAATTGCAGCATCATACTGGTAAACACAAGCTCCCTGTTTCTGACTCGGTAAAGCCATCTAAATCAAAATCTAGAAAAACAAACAAAGATCAAACCGCCGCTGATCATCCAACCGCTAGTGAAGTATTCCAAGAAATGCCATTGATTCCACCTAATGACCCAGCTTTTAATTCTGACGATCTTTTGCCATCCTGCTTTTCTGAAACTCTCGAATCGGACAATAGACATCTGCTCGACATGGATGGTGACGTCAATTTAGATATTGTCCCATTTGACCTTGGACCAAATTCGGTATCTGAACTGGATGATTTGTCAACGTTCCCCGATTTTACGGATATCGGCTAAAAGAAACAAGGTAATGCAAAAACCTCAAGGTTTTCAAGTGGTAATGAGATGGCGGCCATGTTTTTTTAATGGCTGAATCTCGGTTGAGGAGAGAGAAGCAGATCTCGGTCGATGAAAGTATGTGCTACTCAAGGCTGGGCTAGCGCGGAATAATCGAAACGGTAAGAATGGCCTCTGCGGTTTGATGGGTTGTGGAAGATGAACGGTGCTGGTTTTCTGGGAAGATTGATGATAGTACAGAAATAGGATTTAGATGAGAGGATATATCATATATATAAATATTACATCAGATGTTTAGGTTAGAATAGTATTCTTGCAGGTGGTCATTGTGCTGCTCAATTTTTTGTATGATGTAGAAGAATGTGCTTGCAATTTTGGGGGATGTTTCTCTATCTTCTTATTTACTAATCTAATGGATGCAGGCACATTCTCTGTTAAGTTTAACTACCTCTCGGTCACTCACTCTCGCACACAGAAACAAGTTTAAAGAAATTCCTTATAACAAGGGTAGTTGGGGTAGTGAACACTATCCGAATCCAACCCGATTTTTGTCATTGGGTATTGGGTACTTGATTGTCGTCGGGTATTGAGTACTTGATTTTCGTGGAACCAATACGCGATCCGATACTTGATTTTCTTGGAAAACCCGAGTCAATCAGGTGTCTAATCCCTCATTTGAAATGCCCGCCAGTAGGAGGTAAGGGTGGGTGTAGGGTTGGGCTCCCCGAGTTTGGGTGGTTTGGGTCGGGCATTTGAAATTTCGGGTGGCATTTTTGGTTATCCGAATTGGGTATCTGATCCTTGATTCGGAATGCCCACAAGTAGGTCGTAAAGGTGGATGTCGAGTTGGGCGCCCTGAGTTTGGGTGGTTCGGGTCGGGTACTTGAAATTTGAAGTACCAGTGTTTGTTACCCGAATCCTATCGTTTTTAAGGAAGAACAGTACAAATTTAAAACATGTAATTACGAATCTTATTATCATTTATTTATTTAGTTTCACCATTAATGTATTTTCATATGTCAACTTATTTTTAACCGTATTGCAATTCTTCTCTCTTTTGTATCCTCTATATCTTCTTTCCCTTGCTTTTTAGTTATTGTTAATTTGATTATTTTTCTACCAACGTAGTATTTTTAAAATTTTGATAATAATATTAAAAAAATACAAAATATATTTTAATATAAAAAATTTCATATCAAATATATAATAATTTTTATTTATAGGCATCGAGTATGTTAAGATATTAATTACCAAATTGAAATGCAACACGTTATAAGTTCCTAGTTCTTGTGGGGGATTTGTGCCAATTTCGATGAATATAAGGTCTATATCGCAAATGAGTAGCCATCTAAATTGGTGAAATCTTAATTTTAGTGCATTAATTTCAGAGTATTATAGAAATGGTGTGATTTCCTAAAATATTTTAATATTGAGGTAAAAGATTTTATTATGTTTGTAGACACGATGAAAATGTTTTTTTAAGAAAAGAAGTCTTCTGGGTTGACCCTAAAAAAATTGTTGTGCTATTGGGATAGTTTAATTTCTACGAATAACATCTTTAAATTTTCATACTTCACTTTCTCTATAATAATAGTACAACAAACATCAAAGTATTGTGCAATTCGGATAGTTCAATTTCGTGCTTATCGGATAATTTAATTTCTACGAATAACATTGTTAAAATTTTATTTTTCACTTTCTCCATAATAATAGCACAAAAACATCAAAATGTTGTGCTATTCGAATAGTTTAATTTCGTGCTTATCGGATAGTTTAATTTCTACATTTCATTTTCTCCATAATAATAGCACAACAAACATCAAACACTACTAGCCAATGTTTTAAAAACCGGACCGTTAAGCGAATCGAAAAATTAACTGGATCAAGGGTTACGGCTGGTCGAACCGATGACGTTATAATTATGTAATAAATAATATTAAAAATAATTATAAAAACATTAAAAATTCACCTTTGCATTTTTTTTAATTTATACTTTATATGTATAAAAAAGAAAGATAAAGTATCAACTAAAATAAAAAATACATTCAAAATTCATCACTCAAGTTTATGACATCAACATTTAAAGTTCTAAATATACGTCCATAATTCACCATTTAAGGCTCATGACATCACATTTAAAGTTTAAAAGTCTAAGATAAGAAAATAAACATCTCAAATCACAACACATTAGGGATTAAGTCAAATAATTTTAATATTTACATGGTCTTCTGAACGGTCCGACTCCGATTTTCAACGATTTTCACAAAATAGAACGGTTTTGGGGTGGTGGCCGATTTTGGGGTACTAACACACTAGAATTTTGAATTAAACATAAAAGAAATATAGATTCTAAACAACTAATCTTAATTACAAGTTGAGTATTGTCTTTAATGGAAGATTGATGCGTCTCGTTCGACAAGAAGCCACAAATCGCCCCTCTCTTTGCGCCTCTCTCACGTTTTTTGGATATTTAGGATTTCTCTGCTTATATATAGATGGTTTATGAAGATATGTTTTACAAAAACGTCTTCACTACTTTTTTCTCGACCATCTCTTATTTCTATGAACCTGATGAAAACCTTTTTAATAAACGTCCATATTTTGGAGAATCACACCATTTAATACACAGAAATTAATGTATTAATCTTAGAATTTCACCATCTAAATTGCTTGCCTTCACATATTGTCTGCTATGATGTATGAAAAAAATATAAGATACAGAAATAGATCATGTTGGACATGATGTATAGATTTTTCCTTAAAATTTTATTTGAAAAATATCGGAAGTATCCGGCACCCTACGGAAAAAATAATATTATTCGCAATATTATTTTTTTTTGAATTTTTTATTTGAGAATTATTTTTAGCAATATATATATATTTTTTTGAACTTTTTATGTGAAAAATATCAAATAGACAAATACTATCCGATACAAGTGTATAATAAAATTATATTTTTAGAAATATTTATGTATAAGAGATCACTCAATCATTTATAAAAATGTTCGTGCATTAAAAATCAGGCAACCACTCAATTCTGTCTAACAAACAAGGTATTCCATAAAATTATATTTTTAGAAGTTGGGTTTGTCTATTGTGAGGTTGACTTTGTACCGACCTTACGTGATGTTGATTTGTACAACTCTGTACTAAATAAATTTATTTTAAATATATATATTTTTTAATTAGAAATTTACATATGAACTTTTACTTTTCTCTAACTATCATTACTCCTACTTTTTCTCTAACTACCAAACTACTTAATTTATTTTTAAATAAAAAATTATATTGAAACTCCTACTTTTTTTTAAGTATAAGTTTAATTTAATATATTTATTTTTCAATCAATAATTATTTATAATTCTCCTACCTTATCTACTACAACTTATTAAAAAAAACATATCCTAAATAATAATCATTTTCCTCAATGTTTAAGCTCCTTACTTTTTCTTCAACTAAAAAAATATTTTTTATTTTAAATTTCTCTACGATTTAATATTAAAAAATTAATTGAATTTGTGAATGCAAATCATGTTGTTTGTGAATTGTAAATCATGTAATTAAATACTAAATTTCTAATGAATCTTAATGTTTTATAAATTTAAAATATAAATTTATAGCTTTAGTAATTAAACAAATATAGACAATTTCTTATTCAACAAATATAGATAATTATTAACTTTAGTATGGAGTCAAATAAGATTGACTGGATTAAATTTATGATGTTAATCTAGATTTTTATTAATACAATTAATTTATTAGCCAAAAAAATTAAATTTTTATTAGATTTTACCATCGAATAAATTTACCTAATATATGATAATTTATTTTAATTTTAAATTGATCAATATACATGTAATCTTTTTGCTGTCTCAATGAAAAAATATAAGATCATGTCAATTTAAAGCGTGAGTCATATTAATTAGGTAATCATTGTTATTATTTGAGAGTCATAATGTTTCTAACTTAAATATTATTTAATAAATATTGTTTTATTTTTAATCATAACATAACCTTTGGTTTTGGATAGCGAGGCCTCACGTCTTTGTTATCCCTTTTCTGGTAATGTTATTTTCCCATTTGACTATCTTGTGCTATATTTCACGAAGTGTGTACTTTTATTTGTGCAACAATCCATATGCTATTGTGTGATAATTGTCTTCTTGTGGGCCTGTTGCTTTGGCTATTGTCTTGCTGCTGTCAGCTTTGTTTAGCTTTTGTTGTTTTCCTCAGTTGGCGTCTTTGGTCTTAAAAAAATAATAATAATAATAAGGGAGTGCCCCAAATTTCTTTTGAATTGGATTGATTTTTCCGGTGTAAAAGTGTAATTTGGGTATTCTATTTTACTTAATCGGTACTACCAAACAAAATACGGGAAAAGGGTGATTATGTAAGATGCAACCCAATCAACACTACCAAACATAAAATGAAAAAAGAATAATTGCACCTAATATTACTTAAGCAGGCCGAATAAGATTAGCCTTTAGGGCGTGTTTACTTCAACATTTAACAATGGTTTAGTTAAATAGAATGTCAGTTTAGATCATTTACTTTGCATGGTTATTGGCCTGTGGCTATCTCTTGGGCCTATTGTTGCAGTGTTGTGTCAGTAGTTTATTTAGAACTACAAAATTGAGGTGGTTATATACACGACTGCAGGTAACATCACAATTAGGGCCAAAGTTGATGAAATTTACATGAAATGCCATTGAGTCCCTTTATTTTATGATCTATATTTTCCCAGATTTTATTTGAAACTCATTATCTTCTTTCACAAATTCTTTTCCTATTTTTCGGCTGACTCAACTAACATGTCCAAAGATTTGTTTCCTTTTTTCTCAATTGTTCAGCAAAATCCTTTTCTATTTTTATAACTGAAAGAAAAAATAAAATTTCCAAAGAATTGTTTCCTTTTTTCTCAATTGTTCAGAAAAATCCTTTTTCTATTTTTATAACTGAAAAAGAAAAAAATGTCGTCCCCATGTCTCTACATATCTTATGAGCTCAAGACATATTTCTTTTCCGCCTAATTATATTCCCAAAATTGAAAACCATAATCACCTGTAAAATTATAAGGATGATTATGAGTTTCCACATAGCAGTCATCTTCTATTTCAAATTTTCTAATATTGTTATTTTATTTCAATTTTAAGACATAATTACTCAAAACAAATTTAATCATAAAGAAAGAATTCACTTGTAACTATTTGAAATATATCTCTCTTGATATGAAGTTATGAACCAATGGCCGGGCATAAGTATAAAAAAAAATAAGTGAAGGACAATTCAGACATTTTTATCAATTTTGATGGTTTGTAAACTATAAAGTAAACACCCTCTACTTTTTAAGTTAAATAAGAGCTCATTTAAAATGGAAAAGTAAACATTAGTTTAATTAAGAAACCAATTGTTTACTAGTTTATATAGCTAAAACAAAAACCATCATAAAAAGTGAAGTAAACGCTTCCTTAATAAATAACGTAGGCTACCAAACGCTTCCTAAGAAAGCGTTTGGTAGGACTTATTAGGGTATATTACAGAAATTTATGCAACTTAATTTCGTATTTGCTAAGAGAGATTAGCGTTTTCGGGCTGAGGTGATGTAATCTCTGGCCCGCCCCCAATCCGCCATTATTCATCAATTAGCTCGCAAAATGGATCTCTGTTGGGGGGGTGCGATTAGGTCATATTTTATTTTTGGTTGCAATGATCAATTTTCTCTACCACCATTGCCCTTTCCTTTCACGAAACAATCACCTATAAAACTCTTTTCTTCCCCACATTCTCCACTCTAGAGTTTGCAATTTTTCTGCTCTGTTCGTTCACATCATTGCAGGTGAGTTCTATATCTTCCTCTTGGTACTGCTAATAATAACGACAATCAATTTTCATAACTTTTCTGTGTTGTTGTACAGATCTCTGCTACTAAACACCGTTGTGAGTATTTCACTCCTACTGAAGGTTTACCATTTTTTTTTCTTCTCATAATTAACATCTATCCCTCAATTTATTCGTTTTCTTGATCATCGAATCTGTCAAATATATGCTCAAATACCTGTGTATTTATGGAGTATCTGCCGTACATTGCTTAAACAAAAAATCTTGTGTATAATATGATTTTACATACCCTGTACAATTATTTTTGTACTCAAGTTATGTATTCACTTTGGCAGCTTCACTTGTTATTCAGTAGCTCACCTCAAATCCTTCTTCAATACATTAGTTTATGTTGTCTCTCAACTTTGTGCATTGTTTAACTAATGAATTTATTTTAAGTTGTTGAGTTATCGTTCCCTTTGCTCATTATAATTTGGTTGTCTTTTGTTGATTTTCAACCATCATTTGCAGATTATTTCTTTCATCATTTGCAGATTATTTCTTTCATATGGACCAACATATGAAATTAAGGTTTTTAATTTGGCTGGAGATTGTATTGCTCCATACTACGTCTACTCTTGCAATTATGTATTTATACTATCTTCTCATTTGTAGGAGTGTTGAGCTTGGTCAGCATAGGCGTAAACGTAGGTATTCCATCATGGCAAAGCAACCTGATCAATTGAAACACCTTAGACGCTTTACACAGATTAGTGATCAAGATTGCATAGACAACCTTAGAATGGATAGGAATGCCTTTTGTCGTTTATGTTATTTACTTGAGAATTTTGGAGGTTTAACGAACGAGCGTTATGTGAGCATCCCTTGCAAAGTGGCAATTCTTAAATATTTTAGCCCATTACCATAAAAATCGGACTGTAAAGGGGGATTTCTACTGCTCCGGATATACTGTCAGCAAATACTTCAACCAAACGCTGATGGCCTTGTTGCGAATCAGCTCTATTCTATTAATAGAGTCATCCGGCGTTCCGGATACATGTACCACAGAACCTTGGAAACATTTCAAGGTAAGCTAGTTTATTTTAAGTTGGTAAAAATAATTTTTTATTTATTCATCATCACATGATTAATTCTCAAACATAACTTATTCAGCATCACATAATTATAATTATAGGGCTGTTTGGACTCACTGGACGGGACCTACATTGATCTGATTGTACGCCAAAAGGAACAACCAAAATACCGTACAAGAAAAGGGACTGTTTCTGTGAACGTGTTAGGAGTTTGTAATCCACAAATGAACTTCATATATGTTTTACCATACTTGTCTGTGCTATGCTCCATAACTTTATTCGGACTCAGATGGAAATAGATCCTATTGAGGATGAAGTACTTCGAAACATGGATGAAAACATTGGGGACGACCAAGAATATATCGGCACGGTTGAGGCAACCCCAACATGGACAAATTTTAGAGATACACATGCCCAAAACATGTTCGCTAGTTGGCGGCATTAGTGATTAGTTTTCTCTTTTAATTACACTTTAGTACTTCTTTTTCGTAGATGATGAACTATGTTAACGTTGTCCTTTTATTGATTTGCCTTGAAAATTTGTTGTTCATTGTTATTTGCTCTTGTCAGTGAACTTCTATCATTATTTAAATTGCTTGTGTTCTTTTTCTGAAAATGAATCATTATTTTGTTATCTGCTTATTCTTAATTATTTACAGGATATGTTAAATTGCCAAAAAACTATGAATCAAACTTGTTCTGTCATGTAAGAGCATCTATATACCACTTTCAATCGTGATTAAGTTTAAATTTTACAGGTTATGGACAGAATGTGCTCTACTTCTCGCGTTCGCACACAAAAGGGTAAAGTTGTTAACATTCCAAGGAGGTTTTGGACTACAAAGGAAGAGGAGACATTGCTTATTTGCTTGGAGCTTTTGCGTGGTGAGGGAATGAAACTCGATGGTTCACTACGTGGAGGTTACATGATTAGGCTTGAAAACATGATTTCAGAGATGCTTCCTTGATGTGGGATCAAACACATGCACGTGAAGTCCAAGCTCACCGTGTGGCGTAAGACTCACACAGCAATAGTAAGCATTTTGGGATCAAGTGGAGGATCTGGCTTCACGCTTGACCCAACAACTAATATGTTAGTAGCTGAAAAGCCGGATGCTTGGTTAGAGCAGGAAAAGGTAAGCTTTTAATCATACCTACTATTAAACCATGTCTATTACCAAACTAATGAGCTTTTTGTGCTAGGTTTACAAAGATGGTGTTAAACTGGTTCGTGGCAAATCCTTCCCGTGGCTTGATCGCTGGAATCTGCTCTTCGGCACTGACAAAGCATCAGGAAATCAATCTTTTG